>CP125974.1:16377056-16869556 GCA_030063025.1 Avena longiglumis
TCACCTCAAGATGCTTGTGATAGGGGCATTGAGGGCTCGAAGCTAGTAAGTACCATAATCTTTTAAGCTCTTTATGAACTTGAAATCCCTGTTTCCCTCTATGAATGGAACTTCCTCCTATTTCTAAGTTGAGTTAGTAAACCTATTTTCTCTCTATCTCCAGCAAGCATTTGAGTTTTTGTGTTTTAAGAATTCATATGATGATTTATTCAATGATGTTCTTTATCTTCCTTGTTTGCACAAGACTCTTATCTATTGAGTATTTCTTTGAAAGCCATCTTTGTGAAAAACCTTTTATGTTTGAGAAAAGAGTGCTCCTGTTTTGAAGACTTCTACAAAAGCTTTTTTGTGAAACTGTTTGCCAGCCGTTCTCTGACCAAGAACAAAGTTTGCCAATTCCAATTATGATCTATCTTTATGCATCTCTATTGTGACTCATGTACTTGTTGCAAGCTAAGTTATATATTGGGGATTTGCTTTCTTCTATGAGTTGTGTAATGGTAAGTGTGATGCTTCTTGTTCGTATTCTTTTATCGACACTTCACTCCATAAACTTGTGGACATGTTTACTGAGCTCAGTTTTCGCTTGGGGACAAGCGAAGGTCTAAGCTTGGGGGGAGTTGATACGTCCAATTTGCATCACCATTCTATATCATAATTTGTCTCTATTCATTGATATATTTCTTATTAAGAGGTGTTACTTATGTCTTTTCATCTGTTTTTGCATGTTGGATGATTCTTGGAGGATGGACTGCTGGAGTCAGGATTCTGATGGGGAAAGAGGTGTTTTGATGCAATTTCGCGAAGATCAGAAAATACCAGAAAAATTATGGAAAATCAATTTTCCCAGAAGACGAAGGAAACCAGAAGGGGAGGCGGAGATGGGCCATAGGGGCCCACACCCCCAGGAGCGGGCCACCCCTGGGCCGTGCTTATAGGGGGTGTGGCCCACCTGGCTGGCCTCCGACTCTTCCCTCTTGCTTATATCTTCTCCTCGAAACCCTAAAACATGGGGAGCGACCACAAAAAGATTCCGCCGCCTCTGCAGAGCGGAAAATACCGAGAGAGAAAGAGCTCTCCGGCAGACAGATTTTTGCCGGGGAAATTCCTTCCCAGAGAGGGGAGATCATCGCCATCAACACCATCATCAAGCTAGGATTCATCGGGATCATCGTCATCATCATCCACACCATCATATCCACCAGAACCATCGTCACCACTCCATCCCGCTATAACAATTGTGTTGAATACTTGCATAGTTCATAGGGGAAACTTTCCTGGTGTTGATTACTATTGTAGTTGATGCTTCTGAGTCGAACCATTGGATTACTATTTATGTTCAGATTGTTATCCATCACCATATCATATTTGATCTTGATCCAGATGATGTCTTGTGAGTAGTTCGTTTAGTTCTTGAGGACATGGGAGAAGTCATGTTATTAGTAGTGGATTTGTGTTGAGATATTATTCAATGGTTTAGTATTTAAGTTGTGGTGCTATTCTTCTAGTGGTGTCATGTGAACGTTGACTTCATGATACTTCACCATTTATGGGTCTAGGGGAATGCATTGTGTATTTGGCTACTAATTGTGGGGTTGCCGGTGTGACAGAAATATGAACCCCCGTTAGGACACCATTGCACAAGGGAGCGTAGGATCTCAGAGTTTAAGGTTATGATTAGGTTTATATCTTAATTGCTTTCCTATAGTTGCGGATGCTTGCAGGGGGTTTAATCACAAGTATGCATTAGTCCAAGTAAGGTCCGTACATTGGCACAGGTTCATCCACACAACACTAAAGAAGGATACTCAGCTATTTGAAGCGAAAGCACTTGACAGAATTTCCATGTGTCCTCGAGAACGTTTGTTCCTTATAAGTATTTCCACCGGCTTGTCCTTTGCTAAGAAAGGATTGGGCCACTTTCTGTGTTTGTTCGTTGTCTTTATTACTTGCACTTTGTTTCTTTGCTTTATCAGAAAACCCCTAAAAATCCATTTGCTAAGTATTTACAGAGATTTTCCGCTCCATACCACTAGTCAACACCTTCTGCTCCTCGTTGGGATCGACACTCCTATTTATCGGAAGTACTACGATACACCCCCTATACTTGTGGGTCATCAACCCGCTCCAACATGGTCCCACCAGTCAGCATATAACGATCAAGCCTTTGATCTGACGGCATCCCTCCGTTTGAGCGCCCGCAAGGGTTTCTTAACATGACGAGAGGAAAAGTGAGAAAAAATTAAACGATTGGGTAAAAGTGAGTACAACTAACGAACAAAGGGCATGAAAATAGAAATCCCTACAAGTTATGTGACTTAAGTGCACATACAAGATAAGTTGTGTGACTTACAGTGTCATTTACTCCTCTTGGCGTAAGTAGCACGGTTTCATACATTTATACAGGATTCACAAAGCCATACGTGACTTGAATCTAGAAATTTCTGATTTAAACACGAGCAAATATGCCTAACTAGTATAGGATTCATACACAATTTGTATAGGATGAATACACAATTCAATGGAAATCCGGGCGGTCTCAACATTGAAGGTTGCACCTGCAGGGCCCAACAGAAATCCCTGCCGTAATAATTGGAGTCCATGAAGAGCTGCTCAAAACAGAAAAGTTTAGAGTCGGAGACGCGTTACGGTTCGGACTCAGCCCATCATGGCCCAGCTTTATTATATACTAGCTGAATGCCCGTGCGTTGCTACGACCCATTTAATTTTCTTTATAAAAATTTATGTTGAGATAGCACACAATATTTCAACAAATAAATATCGGCTCAATGAAAAATTATCTAATTTATTTTTTACTCGTAACAACCCTTGGCAACTCAAATTGTTCTCCTTTTAATGCTAAACATCCTACTCCCTCGCCAAGCTTTTGGGTTAAGAAATCCGGGATAATTCAAATTCTGCTCCAAAATTAATGGATCCAATCAAAATATGAAGTTATTTTATTCACTTTTCTAACTATCCATCGATCTCAGGACATATGTGTGGATTGACCTACGAGATATGTTTTGACATGCCTTTAGGAATCTTATTGAAATAGGAAATATCCGGGTGCGTTGATGCTTTGTTACAAGTTGAATTTTATTGAATTTTTAATAGCATAGAGAAATACATAATTAGAAATTGTTTTTATGCGTTAACACATCTCCTCAAGTTTCTTTCATGTCCTCAATTTTATTTAGATTTGTATGTACCTAATTAAGTATTTAAATTAAATGCATTCGTATCTAGACAAAGTTGAAACCATTAATATGAACCGAAGGGAGTACATGCATTCAATCAAAATGTGTTGTTTTCCATTCCACGCTACCCTGTAATACAATAACGTATATAAGTAGTAGTACTCAAGGGAAATTCTAATGATTTTTCTCTTCGTAGACAAACTGTAAGAGACCATAAACATAACTGATTTAACTGATCTAGTATACTAAAAACTTCTAAAAAGCATTTTTGACAACAAATCAGAACTATATGTTAGCCCACGATATTGGCATGTTAAACAAAATTACAACTGAACCTACTTGGTAGTGCTCTAACACATGGCATATGAGTTGTTTAGAGTCATGTCCAGCACAACTACAATCCCAACAGATGCATTGAAACCAACATGGTATGGAAAGAGAACACATTTGATCAATTACACCATACCATCAAACTGGTCCATATAACCCAGCAAGTATCAGAGTAAATTTGGCACAATAAATAAGCATCTAGTTTGAAATTGGAACTAAAATCCGGTGCATTGATGCCCAACGTTGTTGCTCCTGAAGATTCAGCTAAGCTATGCATTGACATTCATAGATTCTAGGTGAAAAAGGGATTCACAAATAAACACACATCTACCAGGGAGGGTGGGAATCAGACCTCCGAGCTAGCACCTAACAGGCAGTGGTCAAGCACGAGGGAGCCGTTGTATGCGTTGTCGGGTAGAGAGCGGTGACGCTGGTGGTGAGGAAGTGGCCTCGAGCTCACTGACCTACCAGGCATCCGTCAGGGATTAGGTAGTTGATGATGCCTGCTTTACCGCCATGGCAAGCCTGCGGAGTCAAAGGCAGGGGCTTCGGCTCTTGTAGTCAAATGAACAAACACATACAGTGCACTATTTATATCCAGAAAACTTTGGCACTTCTAAATTTTCCCATGTTTCTCTGCATCAAATCAAATTAAAAGCACATGGGATATTCAGAAGAAAATTATTCACCAAGAAGAGCTGTTTTGATTGTCCATCAAGAGCAAACGGCAGGGATTACCCCTTTATGGTTTAATCGTAGCACTTCCAAGCAGAGTAACTATATGCACTTTAGCTATAGTTAGTGCTGGCCATGTGCATTTCTTGCTAGCCATATTCATATCTATGTGCACTTCAGCCGATCTATATCACTGAGACATGGCAGCGTGGCATACTGTCATGACGCAAGTGCAGCTGCCTGATAGCGCGGAAGTGTGGCGCTGGCCCTGGCCCGTCTGTATGGCATGACGGCTCCCGGCAAAGCGCTCGCACCTCACCTCACCCGTGGGTTGTGGGCTCAAGGATAGATCGTCACCGGTACAACCGATTTCAGCGCGCACGGCGGTGCCACACGGCAGGGCGACGAAACATAGGGCCCACGATAGATAGGAGTTGTGCGGAAGGTGTTGATCCTCATCGGTATCACGGGACGATGCTGAGCTGAATCACGCAGGCATGTGGACGACAGTGGTGACGCTAGGCCAGGGGTGAAGAAAACCAAGACGATTTGCTCGACTTCGTGCATCCCGGATGAGTTCATTCAAGGAGAAGGACCAGAAAGGCGAGAAGGAACTCCTGGACACTGCAGTCTTGGTCCGTCTGCCGGATGTGTTGGGAAAAACGAGGGAATCCGTGATTGCAGGAAAATTTAAATTCCCTACCGTGCAACTCACGACCACCCCGCCAGATGTGTTGGGAAAGACGAGAAGGAGAGTCGCGGGGAAGGCACCCGGAACCTTTGACTTAGGGCCAGGAACTTTGCATATACGGAAGGTGGTACCGGAACCGAGACAAACTCCGAAAGTTGACAAACATCTGAATCGGCCTCTACAAACGACGGACGAAGACCACGAACGAAAACCACCTTAACACAAATTATATAGTAGAGATAGAGATACCATCGTCTAGCGTGCGTAACATATTGCGGCATCAATTGAGAGTACACACTGGTCACGAGCTCCCGGCCGGTCTCCATGGCGGTGCCCATGCCAATCCCGCCATGGTCCGAACTCCCGAAGGAGCTCCTAGGCCTCATCATCGATTGCCTCCCTGCATAACCCTCCGGCGACCAAGGTCGTTGTTTCTCCACTGCACGATCAAAGCTTCTACGGCTCCTTCCCTTCGTCGCCGCTCACCGCGCTCACTTTCGGGAGATGTGTCTGTCCTGGCACTCGGCCTCCACCGATCGTGCTTGTTTTCGGGCGGTGTGTCGTTCCGTCTTACGTGAGCATGTACCGATTCTGACGCGGATGAAGCCATTGATCATCTTACCCGATGGCTCCTTTTTGACGCACAACGGGACCGATCCATGGTACCGGCTACCCTCTCTGTCCAAAGAACAAATGGGTTGCGTCGCTGGGCACGGTTAGACGAACAGGCCAGACCCAACCCAAAAGCGAGCGTGGACCGGCCCAAACGAACAGAAAAGGACCATTTGGGTCGCCGAATGGATCATCCCGGTGGAGATGCCCTAAGATAAAAAAACACTTTATAAAAGCCCGAAGCATTGTACAATTATGAGATAAGATCTAACATTGGAAAAGAAATTGAAGGATTGCAAAAATATAGATTGTATTGATATTGGATGATTACATTAAGAAATTTTGGGTTATTTATATAGTACTACAAGATTTAGGGGGCATGAAGGCTAATAAAGATAGAATCTGATTACAATCTTAAACTACCTAATATTCTTCAAATCGTAACATATTCTAACATCTCCCGCGGTCGGATCGGCGGTGACGCGAATAACGGAGCGTCGCGGACGGTCTGACTAGAGCATAATCTGAAAGCGTGAATTGAAGAAGAAGCCGGTGGATGCCGATGTCGATGTAGCCGAAACTGGGGTGCTGCAGTCGTGGTCGATGGTGCCATTGGTGATGTAATCGCCGCTGATGAAGTTGATAATGTCATGAGTCATTAAGCCTGGAAAGTCGACGTAGCAATTTATTCTCTAGACACCTTGCCGAGCTTGGTGTATATCGAGTACATTTTTTTTCAGACAATCTTGTTCAGCCTATTTCCGGTCCGGGCAGGCTCAGCATTGAAGGATGCAGCTGCAGGGCCCAACAGAAATCGCTCAAAAACAAAAGACGTTCTAGAGTCGGAGACACGTTACGGTTCGGACTCAGCCCATCATGGCCCAGCTTTATTGTATACCATGCATCGTCTAGCGTGCGTAACATATTGCGGCCGGCATCAATTGTTTGTCGTTCCGATCGAGAGAATACACACACAGGTCACGAACTCCCGGCCGGTACGTACGGTCTCCATGGCGGCGCCCATGCTAATCCCGCCGTGGTCCGAACTCCCGAAGGAGCTCCTAGGCCTCATCATCGATCGCCTCCCACAATCCTCCGGCGACCACGGTCTTTTCTCCGCAGCACGATCAAAGGTTCTACGGCTCCTCCCCATCGCCGCCGCTCACCGCGCTCACTTCCGGGAGATGTGCCTTTCCTGGCACTCGGCCTCCACCGACCACGCTCGTTTTCGGGCGGTGTGTCGTTCCTGGAAAGCAGCGCTACACGAGCATGTACCCAGTCCGCGGCGGCTGAAGCCCTTGATCGTCTTACCCGATGGCTCCTTCTTGACGCACACCGGGACCGATCCCTTGTACCGGCTACCCTCTCTGCCCAAGAACACGACGTGCATCGGCTCCACGGACGAGTGGCTCGCCCTCCATTGCGTCGACGCCGCCGCCGAGGAAAAGCACAGCTACGTGTTGCACAACCCGTTCTCAGGCGCGACCGTCCCGCTCTCCGAGCTGGACGGCGTCCTCGCCAATGCTTCCAAGTTATTCAAGGTGCGCAAGGTGCTAATGCGGTCGACCCCCGATGACATCGTCGCTCTCATGACCAATAGCTGGAATTACCCCATCATCTTGATCCGCCCTGGAAAGGGTGTGTGGTTACCCAAGCCACGAACGGCTCCCTACGTTTATATTATCGACATTGTCTTCCTCGGAGACAAACTTTATGGTATTACCCAAGCCGAAGACCTTGCCTGCCTCCGTATTGCCTTCGACAACGATGGCATACCCATGGTTACGGGTACTGACCGTGTCATTAGGCATCCACCCATGGAATACAACTTTTATGTGTGGAGGGACGACGATGACCACGGGGAGGATGACAGTGACGTTGAATATAGTGATGACGAGGATGAGACGGACAACACTAATGGCGCAATGAGTGAAGAACGGCGTGCTTTGCATCAACTCATGAGGAGCACCGGCGATGGCATGATTCCCGAGCCCAAGCATTGGTGGTATGTCGACGATGTGCCCTATGAACCCAAGGATTTCGTCAGCGTCACCTGGCACTTTGTCGTGTCATGCGGAAAGCTGCTCATGGTGAGGCGACAATCGCACTGGTCTCATCATAATTCAAGGTTCACCCGCAAGGTAGAGGTTTTGGAGGCGGATGCAAGTGCAAATGCATGGGTGCTGGTTACAGGTGGGCTAGGAGGTCAAGCACTTTTCATCAGCGGACAGTTTTGCAAATCTATTTCTGCACACGAAGAGATAGAGGGGGATGTTATTTATTTTATCGACACGGGCGAGAAGTTTAACATGAGAACTCAAATTACTACCCCGACACATAGGGTTATCGATCATCGTCTGTCCACCTGGATTTTCATGCCCAACCTAGTGGCTTAATCATTTCTTTGGCAATGTTATTAGATCTTATCTCAAAATTGTACAATGTTTCGGGCTCCTTTTATAAAATGTTTTGTTATCTTAATCTGCTGAATGGGCAGAACCCGTGGAATCAGGGCTGTACAAGAGGCACACCCATTATTTTTGTCAATGGAAAATTCATCTATGAAATAAGAGTAAATTCCAGATTTTACCCCCTAGTTTGATATTTTTGACACTAATTACCCTATTTAACATATTTTCATCCATATTATCCTATTTAGCGAAAGTTTTGCCAGTTTTTACCCCATTTAACAAATTTTGAATCAAAAATTATGTACTCCCTCCATCCCAAAATAGATGTCTTAGATTTATCAAAATTTGGACGAACCTATATGCTAAATAGTGTCTAGATTCATCCAAAATTTGATAAATTTGAGACATATATTTTAGGACGGAGGGAGTATATAACTACTATCTTATGGAAAATAATAATGACATCGGTTAGGCACGTGTCTATTACGTCTTGGTTTTGCCATGTAAGCATATCATCACGTGTCATGTCTCAAGATGTACAAAATGGCGCTCATTAATTACGAGCATGTGGCCAATCAATTTTGATCATTTCTCGTGAGTTGCTTACTAAAATAAGCCAGCTAAGTGTTGCTACCTTGTTGATATCTCATGGTAGAGCTTCGTTGGAAGATCCCAAGAGGAAGGTGTGATGAGCACAGCAGCAAGTCTTTCCTCAGAAAGACTTATTTGGATTGAAGTCCTTGGATCATTGTTTGGGCTGAGTTTATTTGGGTTAAAGTCCTTGGATCATTGTTTACCTCAAACCATTCAATGCGCTATCTACATCCTCTCATTCATCTCTATACCAGAACAATTAATTAGGCCCAGCCCTTCTATCATCGTCCTTGTTGAACTAATTACTTTCGTCTTTGTGCCACCTCAAAGAAGACATTTGATCATGGGTTTTTTTTGTGATGAGGCTCTGGCTAGCTCGCAGAGCTATGAATTCGCGTGGCTTAAGAAACAACCGTTCTCTCTTAATTTCTTGCACACAAACTATGTCCACCCACTCTATCACTTCAGAAGGTTGCCCCTTCTACCTTAAATGCCCCTCACATTCAAGATTAATGTCTTCATGGCCGTATGTTTTTTGTTGTCCCAAGTCAATGTAAAAATCCCCATAGATGGGTGATCCGGATCCATTGCTGCATCGCCCTAACCAAAAAAGAATTCCCTGCCTGAAGAGAGCTTGGTGTTCCTCTCAAAGAAAGGTCATGTCTATGATGTGATAATCTTGGTGCCACCTACTTGTCTGCAAATCTTGTGTTTCATGCATGCACGAAACATATTGAGGTTGATTTTTGCTTTGTCCGAGAACGAGTTGCTCATAAACAGCTTGATGTCAGGTTCATCTCTAGCAAGGGTCATATTTCTGATGGTTTTACCAAAGTGTTATGTTACAAGAAACTAGCCGAATTTGGGGGTATTAGACATGTAATATTTGGAACGTATATGGTATGGTGTAGTACACCAACCGTATACGTGTCCAGCTCTGTAATGCTACGTGAGGGACTATTTCTCATCACATAACACGCAATCGGTGCCCTCTACGGAGGCTATACCGTTCTACCCTAAAATCCAACACCGGCCACCACTAGGAATCAACCGACTGATCACAACCGAGAAGCAGCACCAGGGACCAGCCTGATAAGGAATACATATAGTGCGGAACACGAAGCAAGCTTTGCCGAGAAGAGTGGGGTGGAACAACCCAACCATCGGAGAGCCGCTTGTGGTGAGACTCCAAGGCGGCATCTTCAAGAAGATCATGGCACAGAACCGCTGCTACCGCACAATCCAAAGATCTTGGGTTTTCACCCGAGCAAACCGAGCACCGCCACATCGACGCAGGAAGGGGACGACGTCCACGGATGCCTTGGCCACCCATGGAACCAAGCAAAGTGTTATCTTTTCAGAGGAGGGGACTCGCAGCGTACCCACGACCACCAGACGTTCTGATCTTAGGTACAAAGGATATCACTTGGCGTACGTCCACGACAAATATCAGTTTCTCGTGGGAGGTAACGTATCTGAAACCGTTTCTATCACTTATTTGTCTTCATGATATTGTAACTTCAAGTGGTGTGAATCTTTTTTTACCTGCAAGTGGTGTGAATTACTTTTCTTACTCTCGGTCTCGAAAGAGTAAAACTCCTTCGTCGTCTATCAAATTGGCGAGAATGAGCGGATTAGCCAGCTGGGAAATGTATAGGATCAGTCACCAAGGTATATGTCTATGACAGGTTAGTCATTCCTTCAAGACATGTCTTAAGTTGCCGATGTGGTACCGTTAGGCCACTACGGACATGGCTGGCGTGAGGAAGTTCTCCAAGGAGATCTTCGAGCGTAGGGAGCCCGATTTGCGGCTAGCAGAGGGCTACATTATGTTGTCCCGTACGTACCTGGGGATGGCTGCACTAGAGGCAAGGTATACCGGAACGCAGTTTTTCTACATAGTCGTGGGGGTCACGGGCTTATCTGAGCCGTCGTTGTTGCCTTTGAGATTTGGATTTCTAGTTTCGCACTTAGAACCTGGACATTGTACACAATAGAACCCCCTAGGAACAGAAGATGTACATGTACAACTTGTTCTGGTTGTTCCCCGGCAAGCCTCGCTCCGCATCCCATACAAATCCATCTCGCCGTCGCATGCCACACCATCCACGGGCAACACTATGGCTGGTCTTTTTTTGTTTTCGCCTCCTGAGCAAGGTCTACGGCTAGTCATCCCGTCGGAGTTGTGATCTCCTTCATGCCCGTCGGCGCTTTTGCTGGCTCTCCGTCCATTGCCGTTGCCTACGAGGAAGTTCCTCTTGATCTTTTGGTTGTTGATGGTTAGCTTGGCGCCTGCATGAGGTACAGCCTCAAGGTCTACCGACAGACCTGCCATGGATGGTCATGGATTTATTCCTCAAAGTTCATGAATCTGGATGTTTCTACTTGTGTTTTTCGATTTTCTCTTCAAAGATTGTTTACGATTTTTCTGGTCTTCATTCTCTGATAAACTACGAATCCACTGTCCAAATCCCCCGCCCCCTCTTCGTTCTCTGATCTGAATCTTGTCTACTGTGTGGAAAGTGGAGGGACCTGCTGACAAGAAAGTAATATAGCTTAGGTGGTTTGCTGTAAAAGTAGCACACCGAATCTTCTAGCAGAAAAGAGAGAATGAACGGCTGTGATAAGCTCGGAACACCCTCGTGTATGTAGAGTTACATTTTTGGGTATACCGTGGGTGTTCACCTATGGGAAAAGTGGAGGGAGTGCGTCCTCCGGTGTCCACGGTTGTTGCCCGGTGTTGCATCCGGTGGATTTCTTTTTCCACTTCGAATCGGAGGACGATTGCAAGTGTGTGCTACATCAGTCGCCTTGCACCTGTTAAGTACATCACCTTTGCTGGTAATCTGATTTTCGAGGACACCCACACCCCTTGTAAATATCGTGACGTGTGGATAATTTTGTGCTAAAACGTACTGAAAATAGAGACTAGCTTTAAAACTCATGTCGTGAGTGGTTACAACGTGAATATTGTAGATGTCAATATTTCTAGACCAGCTTAACTGCATGTTATAAGATTATTGACTTGGTGGTAGTATAAAAAAAATGAAAAACAAAAACAATTGTACTAACAGTCACATGCAGAATACTGTAACAGTCACATGCGCTTATACTGCAGCAGCCATGGAGTGGCACTGCGGGCGAGCGATGGACCCGAAGAGTGGTCCAACGCTGCAATATAGGGCGTGTTTTATTCGGCACTTTATTTTTCGTTTTTCTCACTTGATCGGCTGAATGCTGCGTGCTGTCAGATTTGGTTGGAGTAAAGTTGGTTGTCCATAATTAGTTTTCGTGTAATTTTTAGCAAGTTGTTTGGTTGGCAATAAAACTGATTATAACTGGTCGGATGCAAAAATCAGTTTGTTTGATTACACATGTGATAGTTTTATGGTCACCACATCTTAAAGATTGTGATGTTACCACGTCATACTTTGTAAGCCGATTATATGAAACAAATATAACAAATTAAACTAACAAGTAGCAGCAAATTAATACCCTAGCGCGGCGTTGAGTGAAGCGTGAGCGGGCAACCAAGCAGCGAGAGCTGCAGCAGACCGGGGTATGATGAATATTCAGATCGAATCAGACTCACGGACTATAAGACGTGCGCGCTACGCCGAGGGCAAAAATCGTCGGCGTAGGCCAAAATGCTCTCGGCGTATGGTACGCCGACGGCTGCCCTCGGCGTAGCCTCCTCGGCAAAGCTCTTCCTCGACGGAGCACACACAAGCCGTCGGCGTACTGCCCTCGGCGTAGCGGCCGTCGGCATAGCCTGTCAGCCGATTGCAAAAACATTTTATAAAAAAAATATTATTTTTTACTTTTTTTTCTCAATTTTTTTCTTTAAATTGTTTGACTCGTTAATCTCCCACATTGAACATTTTTAACACTAATTACACTTAATATTTGATCAAATTTCAGTCTTAGTCAAACTTTCCAGCCGGTCAACCATCCTAATACTACTCCAGCTCCAGCACGCTCAACTTCCTCGTTCCTTCAGAATCCATTTCCGCAAAGTAATTCATACATTGTTGTCAATACTATGATATCAATCCTATTAACTCTTATATCATCATGTCACATATTTGTATTTTTTGAAATTACAAACAATTATCTCAGTAAACATTAATGAATAAGTAAAAGTATTATTAAATTCAAATAAAAATATAATTATTTTATTTTTTTGTATTTTTATTTAATATGGAATAATTAATATCTTTAAATCTGTACATCGTGATTCGACAAAAAATATGTCTAAATTGATCAGAAAAATGAGAGGAATCTAAATATGATATCCATATCAACTAATCACAAACCCTCCGTTTTTGAATTAGCTATTTGGTGGTTGCTTTAAAAAATCCCCTTTTTGCGCCCGGATAATGAAAAATGGCTTTTTAGTGCGATGAAAAGGAAAACTTGTATTGGATCTTTGATAAAATAGCATATTGTGAACCTAAAAATGATTTTTGTAAAAAAACATGAGCATCGGATCATGTACCTGTAGTTCATATCTAACACACTTCATGTCGATTCGGTAGGAATTTGTCTCTTTCATCAGAGGTGGACGGAAAGGTTTCGGATCTCCCTGTTGGGACATTGTACATATAAGGTGGTATAGTATTTTTGTAAAATGTGGTGGTAGCATTTTGAATTAGCCATTTGGTGGTTGCTTCACAAAACCGTCTTTTTTTGTGCTCGGAAAATGGGAAATGGTTTTTTGGTGCGACGAAAAGGAAAACTTCCTCCTGCAACATTATTCGCCATCCCATGATGCATGTGTATGCACAATATGGGTACATTATCATAAACTATGACTTGATTCTAGCCATAATATTGGTCATTTGACCCGAAAGCCAAGACACCTCGAATGAGATAGGTCATTTTGTGAAGGTTTTTTGAGACATAATCAATATATCAAGTTTGATATTTTTCCTTATAACTATGTCACATAATATGATACCACGCAAAGGTTTCGCATTGTTTCGATCATTTTTGAATTTTTAATGCATGTTTTAAACTATCGTCAAACTTTGTCGAACGGCGGGCATGAAGATTCTTAGATCGGGGCCGATCCTCGCTAAAATTGCATTGGATCTTTGATAAAATAGCATATTGTGAACCTAAAAATGATTTTTGTAAAAAAAACATGAGCATCGGATCATGTACCTGTAATTCATATCTGACCCACTTCCTACCGATTCGGCGGGAATTTGTCTTTTTCACCAGAGGTGGACGGAAAGGTTTCGGACCCCCTTGTTGGGGCATTGTCCATATAAGGTGGTATAGTATTTTTGTAAAATATGGTGGTAGCATTTTGAATTAGCCATTTGGTGGTTGCTTCACAAAATCGTCCGTTTTTTTGTGCTCGGAAAATAGGAAATAGCTTTTTGGTGTGACGAAAAGGAAAACTTCCTCCTGCAACATAGTTCGCCATCTCATGATGCATGTGTATGCACAATATAGGCATATTATCACAAACTATGCCTTAATTCTAGCCATAACATTGGTCATTTAAACCGAAAGCCAAGAAATCTCGAATGAGATAGGTCATTTTGTGAAGGTTTCTTTAAGACATAATCAATATATCAAGTTTGATATTTTTTTTATAACTATGTCACATAATATGACACCACACGAAGGTTTCGCATTGCTTCGATCGTTTTTGAAATTTTTATGTCCGTTTTAAACTATCGTCAAACTTTGTCGAACGACGGGCATGAAGATTATTAGATCGGGGCCGAGCCTCGCTAAAATTGCATTGGATCTTTGATAAAATAGCATATTGTGAACCTAAAAATGATTTTTGTAAAAAAACAAGAGCATCGGATCATGTACCTGTAGTTCATATTTGACCCAATTCCTACCGATTCGGTAGGAATTTGTCTTTTTCACCAGAGGTGGACGGAAAGGTTTCGGACCCTCCTATTGGGACATTGTCCATATAAGGTGGTATAGTATTTTTGTAAAATGTGGTGGTAGCATTTTGAATTAGCCATTTGATGGTTGCTTCACAAAACCGTCCGTTTTTTTAGCTCAGAAAATGGGAAATGGATTTTTGGTGCGACGAAAAGGAAAACTTCCTCCTGCAACATTGTTCCCATCCCATGATGCATGTGTATGCACAATATAGGCACATTATCATAGACTATGCCTTGATTCTAGCAATAACTGAAGGGAATATGCCCGAGAGGCAATAATAAAGTGGTTATTATCGTATTCCTTATTTATGATAAATGTTTATTTTACATGCTATAATTGTTTTAATACAGAAACGTTAATACATATGTGTTTAATAAACAAAAAGGAAGTTTCTAGTTATGTCTCTCTTATAAACTAGCTTGTTGATTAACATGATGATCAAAGTTTCCTGATCATGGACATTGGATGTTGTTAATAACGAGGTCACAACATTAGTATAATGATGTGATGAACATTCATCCGAAGTATAGCATTACGATCAAAGTTATTGAGTTTATATTGCTGTAACAACTTACGAAGTGATCCTAATCCTTAGACCATGAGATCATGTCAATCACTAACACCGGAAGAGTTTCTCGATGACATCAAACGTCACGTGAATCGGGTGATTATAAAGATGGCTTCAGAACTACTAAAGTGTTATGTTGAGACCCATGGATCAAGAGTGGAATTTGTTCATCCCGATGACAGATAGATATGCTCTGGGCCCTCTCGGTGATATCACATTGATTAGCTTGCAAGCAAGTGATTTGATCACTAGAATGTTATATCACGGGAACGAGAAAAGAGTGCATGTCGGTAACGAGATCAAACTAGGTATGGAGATACCGATGATCGAATCTCGGACATGTAATATATCGTGAAACAAAGGGATTAAGATACTAACGTAAAAGGTTCACACGATCACATATGTCATCTTAGAATGTGTGGGAGTCAGTATGGATCTCCAGGTCCCGCTACTGATTATTGATCGGAGAAGGGTCTCGATCATGTCCGCATTATTCGCGAACCGTAGGGTGACACACTTAAGGGATACCGACACCATTCAGAGCAAATGATATGCCAGAAAAAGAAAAGGAAAACGCAGGAATTTATTTCACTAGACACCGAAACTGTTTCGGTTGAAATTGCTGAAACTGGTTCTGCATGTGAAATTGAAATGTTGTAAGGGGTTTTATGTGAATGTTTGTTAATTAAATTAATTAACAAAATTCTGAATAAATAAATAAAATAGTTTTATTTAAATGAGAGCTTGCATTAAATTTGGTGGAAATTTAATGCATGTGAGTGGATTTTTGAGTGGAGGCTTTTTAATGGGAGTGGAGCCTTTTCATTTTGAGTGGGAGCTCCACCCACATGAATGTGGAAGAGGTGGGGGCAGCCCCCATGGCTGGGCGCCATGCCCCTTGGGTGCCCCCCTCTCCCCTATAAAAGGCCCCCCTCTCCTCCTCTCAAAGCACACCTCCTCGCGAAGGATCTCTCTCTTCCTTTAGAATTTCCCCATAGTCTCGGATCAGCGAGATACATGTTCCCGGTGGCTTTTTCTGGAAAGATTTGTTGCTTCCGCTGCTTCGCTGGAGCAAGGGTACGGAGGTTGTCGGGGTACCCGTACGTGTGTGCGATGACGGATGCACTACTGCTTTGAGGTGCTGGACTTGATCGTGTTGGACCGGCTGGACCAGATGGACTTCATCACGATCTTGAGATCGGCAAGCGTTCGTCTACATCATCCACGAGTACAACCTCGTTAACGCTATTCGGTCTTCGAGGGTATGTATTCTATGGATGTATATCCATCCGTTGCTTGTATCTAGTAGATAGATCTTGGTACATAGTTGTTCCCATCATAGGAAATTTTTTGTTTTCTGTGCTGCGAACCCTACAGTGGTATCAGAGCCGGATCTATGCGTAGATGCTTTGCACGGGTAGTACACATATGAGTATGTGGGCGATGATGATCATTTTATTGCTTCTTAGTTGTACTTTGGATATTGGTGGCATAGTGGGATGAAGCGGCCCGGATAAACTTTACATGTCCTCGCACATGAGACCTGTTCCACGCTTGACATGCAACTAGTTTGCATAAGTGGCTAGCGGGTGTCTGTCTCTCCTACTATAGTCAATATCTAATGTTCAACGAGTTGTGAACAATTTGGTTATCCTCGTTGTGGTTCGTGTTCGTAGGTAAGAACGGTTCTATCTTCGAAAGTCCTAAGCCACGTAAAACTTGCAATGGATAAATTAGAGGCGTCTAGTTTAGATTGTTGCTGGGCTAGTGTTATGATATGGTGATGTTGTAAGTATAAGTATGAGATGATACTCTTACAACACACATAACGTGTAAACTACATAGACCTTGGATTTACACATAAAGGTATGATAGTGATCATACCACGATGCACATGATAGAGATCATATGCGGGAACTATATCATTCCACTAATTAACATGTGATGTTTGATTGCATCTTATATTGCTTGTTTGGCGTTTTATTAGCATAATAAGATGATCCCTCATTTAGATATCAAGATAAAAATGTGTTCTTCCTTAAGTATGCACCGACAATGATTCGTCGCTTCAAGGCATCACGTGATGATCGGGTGTACTTGAATCCACGAGCATATCTCGGGTGTAAGACAGTTACACACACGAATACTAAGGTTCTTACTTGGCGAGCCTAGCATGTACAGACATGGCCTCGGAACACAGACTGAAAGGTTAACCATGAGTCATATAGTAGATATGATGCCCATTTGATGCTCGCCTTTGAAGCTACACCGACTCACGTGATGATCGGACTTGGTGTAGTGGATTTGGTTCATGTAATCACCAAAAAGACACGAGGGATGTCGTTTTTGAGTGGGAGTTCATTTCTAATTTGGATTAGTAGAACTCAATTTATCATAAATTAAATCAAAGTGAATTTGCATAATTTGTTGTAGTCATTGGCATTCGTTCACCACCTTATGCATAGTTGTAATTGAGATAATAGAACTATAGAATTCTGGATATATACTTTACGAACTGGTATCGTATTGTGTTGAGTGTCAATCTAAATTTTAAAGTACTATTGCAAACTTTCAGCAAAATTCTATTTACTCTGTGAAATTTAATAATTGATATTAAATCGAGAGTAACAATTCCAATGTTAGTATCTTAAGTATCATGTTTGCCTCCATGATTCTTGATTGTTTTAATATCAAGTTTATCTAGGAGCTGAAAGAATTGTTTCAGAAACCATCATGTGTGGTAGATATAACGATATCTGAAACAATGTTTTGGTTGCAATATGATAGAGTATAATATATGTTCTCATATTGGATGAGAATTTACAAAGGTTGGAGATGCTAGACATCCTAATCATCCAAAAAGATTTTGGAAAGTAATATTATACTCATGATTCGCCTTTATAAGCTACAGTAGCTTGATCATGAAAGTCGTCATGATAAGGGTGAATAGAAGATGTATGTAAAGTGTTTACTACACTAAAAGATTACTAAAGAATGGATTTTGAAAGAATACCGATCATTTTTATGATGGTGATCTACTTCAAAGTGCAAGTCCAAAGGTATTATTATTTGAATATACACGCTTTGGACTATGTGTCATGTATATGGCGCCACTTTTGATGTTGATAGATTCTTTAAAAAAGGAAAAGGAAATGCTGAAAGAGAATCTATAAAATATACATGGCAGAAAAGAAAAGATTGGAAATATCCAATTTAGGTATATATATATATATGATATACATGTTATGGCTGTATTCTTTGCTTGTTAAACAATGTGGTTCTTGGGTATTGGATACCGAATTGGTTGGTATGAAATTTCATACGGAACGACACAATTCATGAACCACAATGGCCTAAGTAACTAGCAAGAGAATATGTGATGATGTTCATCGAAAACAAACAAACCGTTGTTTGTATTTCTCGTTGACATCAAAGCTTGACTTCAAGAATTGTTTTAATAATTGTTATTTAAATCAGGTATTATGAGAACAAAGGTTGTTCAAATAATTACCATATTCCATATTAGATGGATGATTTACAAATCTAGTTGAAGAAATCACATCCATAAAACCTAATGCTAAAATGTCGCAAGATAAATGATTGAAAGATCACTTACGAAGTGACATCGCCGTTTAAATTATATTGGAAAGAAAACATGAAGAATCTCCATATTCATGGATTTTTGGAGTCTTTGATTTGATCAAGTGACGCTTATGAGACTTTCCTCGGGATAATTAAAAACTTCGTTCAAAGGCGAAAGAAGAACGAACGACTAAAATATTGAAATTTATACATATCGATGTATGTAGTCCATTATGTGTAGTCGTAAGCGATGGGTTTCAACTTCATATACTTTCTCCGGAAATTTGAGTGAATATTCACTTAATGAGAAAGAAGTGTGAAATATTTGAAAATGTTCAAAGACTTTCAAGATGAAGTGAAAATCATTGTAACAAGAAAATAAATGGTTTATGATTTTATCATAAGGGATTTATTTGAGTTACAAGTGTAACAAGAAAATAAATGAATTATGATTTTATCATAAAGGGATTTATTTGAGTTGCAAGTTTAGCAAAACACCTAGATTTACATCTCCCGAAACACCATAGGAGTATGGAGTGTTTGAGATTTGTAATGAAACCTTGTTTGACATGGTTGGATCAAAGGTGTTATTAATAAAACTGCCATTATGTTTTAAAAGATTAAAGCTTTAGAGACTACCGCTTTTACACTGAAAAGAGCTCCATCTTGATCCGTTGAAATGACACCATAGAAGTTATGGTTTGGGGTAAAACCCAAGTTGTCATTTCTTAAATTTTGGTATGCTAAACATAAGTAAGATGTTTACAACCGAAGTCGGATGAGCATGTCTTTGTAGGTTATTTCGAATAACAAGTGGTTATTCCTCCATAACACCGATGACAAAAGGGTTTGTCGCTTGAAATATGAAGTTTCTTGAAGAAGGAATTTTTCGTAAAAGTTAAGTGGGAGGACAATAGAACTTTGATAAGGTTAACGAACCTTAGCTATATGTGCTGAGTTGCGCAGCGTCGGAAATCGATCCGAAGGCTGCCATAATGCTCATAGCTTATGTGCCTCAAAGGTTGTGGTCACGGAGATCTAAGTTCCTATTGAACCAAGTAGATCGGTTAAACAATCAAATGCTAAGATTTGAGAGTAAATCATTATTGTTTGACAATGATGAACCAAATACATACAAAGAAGCGATGATGGGCCCTGACTCCGTCAAATGGCTTGAAGCCATAAAATCCGTGATAGTTCCATACACGAGAAATCAAGTTTTGAACTTGGAAGACCCTCCGGAAAGGTGTAAAAACCTATCGGTCGTATTTGGATCTATAAGGAAACAAACATGGATGTTTCACATCTATGAAATAGTCGACATATTAGTAAAGTATTTTACGACAATGTTCAAGGAGTTGACTATGACAAGATTTGATCTTTCATAGCGATATTTAGTCTGGACGGATTAAAGTAGCAATCACTACATATAATCTGTTATATGGTAGAAGAATAAACAAAACAAAGTTCTTCTTATAGAATGGTTACCTAGGACGTGTACATGACACGATCCAAAGGGTTTTGTTAATTCAAAGGATGCTAAAAAGGGGCATGCAAACTTCAATGGTTGAAGTAAGCATCACGGAGTTGGAATCTTCACCATGATGAAAAAGAGTTTTCATCAGGAGACGATGAAGATGCTTGCATTTGCAAGAAATTAAGTGGGAGCGCTAAGACATATTTCTAATACATTTTGTGGAGGACATCTTGTTGATTAGAAATGATGTATCTTTATTGACAGAGGTTAAGAATTTCATTTCGATGAAATACTTAGGCAAAACCCGAATATTTAGCGTGAATGTCTATAGTGGATAGACTGTGACGCTAGTATGGTTGTGTCAAACGTACATATATGAGATATTGAAGGAGTTCAATATAGAAACAACAAGAAACGGTTCTTGTCGCATGGAAAAGAATTGAATCAAGATTCAAGTGTATCGACACTTGATAAGTGAAACAAGATTCAAGTGCTTTGACACTTGATGAGTGAAATCACGAGAATGTTTTGATCAATCATACCATGATATGTACACATCCAGATAAGTCCTATGCTCTAAGTGTTATGAGCATATACCAGAATGAATCATAAAATGATCATTGGACGATAGTAAGGATATTCTTATGATCTTTTGGAAGAACTAAGAATATATTTGTGTAGAGGTGATAAACAATTACAAATAGTTCATTGTAAAGCGTTACATTGACACTAGTTTTGTCACAAGATACAAATTAAGTTTATCCCAATTTAAACTATGGGTGGCATAATGTAATGGAAAGGAGATTCCATGATGGATTTAGAAGAGTTCCAAAGTTAAGACATTGTGACGAATACTACAGCAAAAGGCTAAGTATATGACTGCTATAGTAGCAGCAAAGGAGGGAATTTGTGTCAAGTAGTTTGTTATCAAACTAAGGTGTGGTTATAGCAGGGCTAACACTAAAGATATATTGTGTGACAATAGTATCGACGTGTTTTAACCCCAAGGAACTAAAGGTCTCACCAAAAGACCAAATTTATGCAATGCCATCTCATTGGAGAATGAGTGATGCGTGAAGAAGCAAAGACATGCAAATACACACGGACCTGAAAGCATAAGATTCGTAGATTATGTTAACCACTTGCAGTTGTGTATATGGAACACCAGAAAGCCATAGGTGTTCAATACGCAAAGTTTTCAAACTAGATTATTGTCTCTAGTGCAAGTGGGAGACTGAAGGGAATACGCCCAAGAGGCAATAATAAAGTGGTTATTATCGTATTCCTTATTTATGATAAATGTTTATTTTACATGCTATAATTGTATTAATACAGAAACGTTAATACATGTGTGTTTAATAAACAAAAAGGAAGTTCCTAGGTATGCCTCTCTTATAAACTAGCTTGTTGATTAACATGATGATCAAAGTTTCCTGATCATGGATATTGGATGTTGTTAATAACGAGGTCACAACATTAGTGTAATGATGTGATGAACATTCATCGAAGTGTAGCATTACGATCAAAGTCATTGAGTTTATATTGCTATAACAACTTACGAAGTGATCCTAATCCTTAGACCATGAGATCATGTCAATCACTAACACCGGAAGAGTTTCTCGATGACATCAAACGTCACACCGTAACTGGGTGATTATAAAGATGGCTTCAGAACTACTAAAGTGTTATGTTGAGACCCATGGATCGAGAGTGGAATTTGTTCATCCCGATGACGGATAGATATGCTCTGGGCCCTCTCGGTGTTATCATATTGATTAGCTTGCAAGCAAGTGATTTGATCACTAGAATGTTATATCACGGGAACGAGAAAAGAGTGCATGTCGGTAACGAGATCAAACTAGGTATGGAGATACCGATGATCGAATCTCGGACATGTAATATATCGTGAAACAAAGGGATTAAGATACTAACGTAAAAGGTTCACACGATCACATAAGTCATCGTTGAATGTGTGGGAGTCAGTATGGATCTCCAGGTCCCGCTACTGATTATTGATCGGATAAGGGTCTCGATCATGTCTGCATTATTCGCGAACCGTAGTGTGACACACTTAAGGGATAACGACACCATTCAGAGCAAATGATATGCCTGAAAAAGAAAAGGAAAGCGCAGGAATTTATTTCACTAGACACCGAAACTGTTTCGGTTGAAATTGCTGAAACTGGTTCTGCATGTGAAATTGAAATGTTGTAAGGGTTTTATGTGAATGTTTGTTAATTAAAGTAATTAACAAAATTCTGAATAAATAAATAAAAGAGTTTTATTTAAATGAGAGCTTGCATTAAATTTGGTGGAAATTTAATGCATGTGAGTGGATTTTTGAGTGGAGGCTTTTTAATGGGAGTGGAGCCTTTTCATTTTGAGTGGGAGCTCCACCCACATGAATGTGGAAGAGGTGGGGGCAGCCCCCATGGCTGGGCGCCATGTCCCTTGAGTGCCCCTCCTCTCCCTATAAAGGCCCCTCTCCTCTCAGCACACCTCCTCGCGAAGGATCTCTCTCCCCCCTTTAGAATTTCCCCATGGTCTCGAATCAGCGAGATACATGTTCCTGGTGGCTTTTTCTGAAAGGATTTGTTGCTTCCGCTGCTTCGCTGGAGCGAGGGCACGGAGGTTGTCGGGGTACCCGTACGTGTATGCGATGACGGATGCACCACTGCTTTGAGGTGCTGGACTTGATCGTGCTGGACCGGCTGGACCAGATGGACTTCATCACGATCTTGAGATCGGCAAGCGTTCGTCTACATCATCCACGAGTACAACCTCGTTAACGCTATTCGGTCTTTGAGGGTATGTATTCTATGGATGTATATCCACCCGTTGCTTGTATCTAGTAGATAGATCTTAGTACATAGTTGGTCCCATCGTAGGAAATTTTTTGTTTTCTATGCTGCGAACCCTACAATAACATTGGTCATTTGACCCGAAAAGCCAAAAAACCTCGAATGAGATAGGTCATTTTGTGAAGGTTTCTTTGAGACATAATCAATATATCAAGTTTGATATTTTTCCTTATAACTATGTCACATAATATGACATCACGCGAAGGTTTCGTATTGTTTCGATCATTTTTGATTTTTTATGCCCATTTTAAACTGTCGTCAAACTTTGTCGAACGACATGCATGAAGATTCTTAGCTCGGGGCCGAGCCTCGCTAAACTTGCATTGGATCTTTGATAAAATATCATATTTTGAACCTAAAAATGATTTTTGTAAAAAACACATGAGCATCGGATCATGTACCTGTAGTTCATATCTGACCCACTTCCTACCGATTCGGCAGGAATTTGTCTTCTTCACCAGAGGTGGACGGAAAGGTTTCAGATCGCCCTGTTGGGACATTGTCCATATAAGGTTGTATAGTATTTTTGTAAAATGTGGTGGTAGCATTTTGAATTAGCCATTTAGTGGTTGCTTCACAAAACCGTCCGTTTTTTGTGCCCGGAAAATGGGAAATGGCCTTTTGGTGCGACGAAAAGGAAAAATTTCTCCTGCAACATTGTTCGCCATCCCTTGATAGATGTGTATACACAATATAGGCACATTATCACAAACTATGCCTTGATTCTAGCCATAACATTGGTCATTTGACCCGAAAGCCAAGAAACCTCGAATGAGATAGGTAATTTTGTGAAGGTTTCTTTGAGACATAATAAATATACCAAGTTTGATATTTTTCCTTCTAACTATGTCACATAATATAACACCACGCGAAGGTTTCGCATTGTTTCGATCGTTTTTGAATTTTTTATGCCTGTTTTAAACTATATATAATGTTTTATGTTTTACTTAATTTTTATTTTAAAAAGTGTAATATTTGAATGTAGATAGATAGGTCTTATTTTTCTGCAAATTTTTATATATTATTTGTATTTTTCCGAATTAGAATGATTTAGTTATGATTTTTCAAAGTTTAATAAGATAAAATAAAAAATAGCTACGCCGAGGGCAGCCGTCGGCGTATGCTACGCCGAGGACAGTGTCGGCGTAGCATAGGATATGCCGAGGGCAATTCTACGCCGACGGCTGCTTGGCGGGATTGGCCTGGACGATGGCTACACCGACGACCCCGATGTTTGGCCGTCGGCGTAGCTTTCGATTCCTGTAGTGGCGGAACCTGGTGACTGCTATGCAGGGACAATCTTTGATGTGTAACAGAAGGTGTCATTTACACAGACCTGCACATCTTCATGCAGCTGTCTTTCAACTCCTTTGAGATCTTATTTATTCCACGTATTTGTAATAATGTTGCACATTGTCTTGCTGTTTTTGGAGCGAGCTGGACCAACCTTAAAACTTTGTGTCGAGATTGCTGCCAGATGTACGTGTGATGGTGGCCAACAATTCTGCTGTAGGCTAGTCATAGTGGGAGTAATTTAAGTAGTAACATAGTCCTAAATATATTGTCAACTGAACATTTAGATGACATGGCATGCAATTAAATAATAAGAGAGAGTCTTGTGGTAACTATCTATGTTACCATAACGTCACACATTTTAAGACAAAATAAGTCTATATTACAATAAATAAATCTTTGCATGACACCACACATATGATATTTTCCATTATGAAGGTAGACTAGTAACATACCCATCTTACTACCTTAAGTTACTCCTCACTATAACCAGCCTAATAGAATCCTATGTTCTGTTTCTATAAGAAAATGAATTGGCCATGGGTCAGAGCCGGCCCAACTTGCCGTCTCGCTTTAGCCAGCTGCCGGATTTCTCTGTATGAAAACCATCAGGTACGCACGCTGCCCAGATTGCTAGAAGCTCGTATAGATCCTAGTAGGCTGGTGAGCTAGCTAGCTTTAATCGTTGTGTTTTTATAGTGCTATAACTCAGTCTCTCTGTTTTAAAATATCTGTTTTACCTTTTGTAAAAGAAATGTGTCTAGACCTTTTTTACTGTATAGGATTCGCGAGGGGAGTACAACTTGGTCTGCCGGTAATTGTATAGAAATAATTTGTGGTACCTGGTATCACAAATGAAAAGGATTCAGTATATAAGAGACTCTCCACGTACATGCTGGTAGCAGAACATCACCAGCTAATTAGCATTGTTGAGAGGCTGTTTTGATCTGAGAGACGTTCGTTGTTCAAAGGAACACATGTTTGGTACAATATAAGAACTGAGAGCAAGACGTAAATATGACCCTATTTTAAAGCTCGGCACATGTCCCTGCCGGCCCTCAGAGTGAAGCTTGGTATAGGTGTTCTGCCATAAGCCATAGGATGGTGGTCATCTCGCCACCACTGTTGAGCTTCTCGGCATGGGAATTCCTGCTGCACTTGTTGCCCGCGTATACGAGAATGTCCATCCACACGTTAAGGATAAGCTCCAGCGTGCCTAATGTGCCATCTCTCTCCTGCTCCAGCAGCTCCTTGGCGAGTCTCGCCACGTGAGTGAGACGAGGAGCAACGTAGCTCAACTCCGAGCTCTCGTACTTATCATACAAGTTGTTCGCGAGCTCATCTCTCTCGGCGGCTCTAGAACAACCAAATCCGGGGCTATCATGCACACGGAAAAGATCCTTTATCATATTGCTGGGTCTTCTCATGCACTTAGGATTAGCCACTCTCATGTTCAGCAGTTTCTCGCAGGTTCGTAGGTATAACCATTTTTGGGGTTGGCCTGGCAGCATGTAGGGGCGATCCACCAGCAGGAACATCATGTAGTTGGATAGCACCATGATGGCCTCCACACGCTCGGCCGCTTCCTTGGTCTTGGCTGTCTTGCTCTTGGCCAGGAAAACGTCGGTGCCGATGTGCCAGATGATGATACCCTCCTGAAACTCGACGCCAAGGGATTCTTTGAGAGTGCCTTCTTTGTACAACCCAAGACGGTACAATGGGTCCTCGCCCCACTTCTTCCTCAGCATTTCCGTGTTAAACTTTCCCTTATCATACAACAGTTGCATATAAGTAGAGATATTTTTTCTCACCGGAATCGACAGTTTAACAGTCCCCGAGTAGTGCTTCCTGTCCCACCACCCGTTGGGTGCAACCAACTTCGCAAGCCTTCCGAGCAGAGGGCTGGTGACTAGTGTGTCAGCAGGGCGAGTGCAGAAGTGCAACATGTTGTACTGGCCGATGGTGTAGGACCACCTCCTTGATCTGTACCTGCTGGCACTAGCGGCGCCTCCCTTGACAAAATGGTGGAGGAACACAACCAGGCGCCGAATCTTTTCCCAGCTCCCGTTGCACAGTGCTGTGTATTTGAGCCAGCGCCACCTGGTGCTGCTTAGGAACGCAAATGTCCATGATGACCCTAGCGCGTTTACGAGCGACGTCGTCTCCATGAACAAGGCCCCACCCAGCAAGATGTAGGTGATGGCGATGTCGTCTCTATTGTAGCTGGCCTTGGCGGTGAACTTGAACAGCACCAGCGAGGCGGCGGCGATGAGAGGCGAGACGAAGCGGACCAGGTAGCCGAGAAGGTGTGGACCACGGACGCCTTAGGGTACAGGACGTCATACATGAGGGAGAGCTCGACCTCCATGAGCGCCCATAGCTCGACTCTGTGCATCATGATGGTGGTGTACTCTTCTTCGTGCCCTTGTTGGGTGTCCTCTTCCGCCGTGTCCTCTTCGATCACGGAGGAATCGACCATGGCGCGCTTGCAGATGTGGAACAGCGAGTGCGCTCGTCGGAGGAACTCCTCCTCCGACGCTTCGTCGTCCTGAGGGTGGAAATGTTTGTGGATGGCAGGTGGCTGCGTCTTGACGGAGGCGCCGATGCTCTCAGGGTGCCGCGCTTGAGCGCCCACGTCCTTTCTCCGTACTTGACGACGCCAAGGGAGAACAGAACATCAACACAGAGGCGAGCCAGAGGAAATTGTCGCCGGCGATGATGTTCTTGTAGATGAGGATATAGGCTGCTCGGTGACCTGCACTAGGAGGGTCTGGAGGTGGCGAAGCCAGAGCTGGTTATCCTGGAGCGCGTAGGCGGTGATGTTGTCCGGGCCGCCCAGATGCAGCAGGAGGAAGGGCGCCCAGAACACGACGAGCTGGTGCTCACGCATGATGTTGCTGAATGACAGGTGCCCAACGGCGTATATGGCAGTGGAGTCTGCCATGAGGTATGCTAGCCAGAGGAAGAACCTTCTAACGGGGGCATCTTCACGCCGGCGGATCCCGGCCAAGATGAAGAGGACGAATTGGAGCCCGAGGCTGAGGAGGACAATGATTTGCATCGACCAGTGGTTCCACAGCACCAACGGCCCTCTAGCCATATTATTGTAATCTCCTCTTGTTTGCACTTATGCCGCACTGCCTGGAAATAATGAATGGATATGAATGAATTTTCACGATTCTGTTTCAGATAGGTACTGAACTTGGGATCCACAATCAGTCCCATGCATACAATCTGAAATAAACTAAACAAAAAAGTGCAAATGCATCGATAGTAACCATATCATACACTTGCTAATTCTCAGTTGTCTAAAGTTTACTAAAATCTCACCCATGTAAACTTGCTCATATGTACATTAATTAATTAGTAGAAATATACATTGTATAAGTAATGGCATCGACTGCAATGTTGCGTACATACCAACCGGGCCAGGAGTAATTTTGCAGCACGCAGGGTCCGAAATCAGTCGATGTTGTCCGAAATCAGAGATGTGGAGGCGGCTGCAGGCGGCCGGCGGCGCAGCAAGAGGTGTGGAGGAGCAGTGTGGATGGCAAGTCCATGAGCTATCCCAAGCCCATCTCCGATAGGGATAGCTGGATAGCCTTTCGTTGTTAATTTGTAGTTGTGCATATGCAGATGGACGCATCGAGAATTTAGTGCTAATTAAGCTGGCAGGGTCGATCCAGCATACTCCAGTGGGAGTAGGTAGTACATTTGTAGATGAGACAAAGCTGGAATTATTAAGATTCTGTTGAGGAGGTAACTCCAGTGGGATCCCCTTGGCCAGAGCTGCGCTGGACGACCTGCATCACGCCGCTCTTTTCTCCATGATCTCATTTTCTACATGCATGTTACGTACACTGAACCACATGGACCTGTTTAATCGGCATGTGTGGCAGGACGTTCCAAGAGGAAGAGGTTCCGAGTTCACAGCCAAATAAATGATGGACCGTCGAGTACCATTAGGACAGTGTCGGTAGCCCACCACAAACCTGTCAATTGTGCGCAAAACAAACGCTCAACCCCGCGCATGGTACCACACCAATGGCTGCTATCGCTAGTAGAAAACAGGTCTTTCATCGGAGCCCTCCTGAGCATTGTGTTAAGTGTCAGGAATATGCAACTTGTATTCTCCTCAGTAAAGCCACAATATATAATCTGGTCTGAAGCAATATACGGGAAGCCCCTAACATGGGAATACAAAATACAGATACATACATCTAACACCCCTCAAACTCATGGTGGATCCACAACACTGAGTTTGGAGAGTAGAAAATCATGATCGCTCAGTTACGTGCCTTCGTGAAGAAATCCAATCGTCTGAAGGCACATCTTGAAGCGCAATAACTGAGCATGCACGAGCACGTGTATAGAAAGCATCAACACCAATATGCTTGGTAAGCTCATGCTTGACCGGATCACGTGCAACACTAATAGCACTGTCTTGTCGGACAAAACCGGTGGGTGTGGTAATGAAGACCCCAAAATCCAAGTAACCACCGTAACTGAGTCACCTCAGCGATCAACAAGGCCATAGCACGCAACTCAGCCTCAACACTCGAGCGGAAACCGCTCTGCATTTCTTCGTCTTCCAAGCAATGAGCGAACCACCAAGAAACACATGGCGAGAAAGGGAACGACGATCCGAAGGATCACCGCATACGTAGCATCCGAATACCTTGGAGCCGGAGGAGCTGGAGCGAGGAAAGAAAAGCGACTAGTGATCGTACCACGAAGATAACGAAGAACACGGAGAAGATGACTATAGTGAGCAGTGGTGGGAGCAGAATCAAACTGACTCGAGAATGAACAGGATAAGAGATGTCGGACGAGTGGCGGCAAGATAAACAAGACTCCCAACAAGATGGCGATAGCGTCGGATCGAAAGAGGATCACCATCGGTGAGTTGAAGCTTAACATTAAGCTCCATAGGGGTCTCAACAAAGGCGCTCATCCCCAAGAGCAAGACGAGCAAGAAGATCTGAATATACTTTTCACGAGATGTAAAAGCCATCGAAGTGGAGGAGACCTCAATCCCAAGAAAGTATCGAAGAGGACCAAGATCAGTCATAAGCGATCACGAAGACGCCGCTTAACAAAGGCGATATACTCAGATCATCACCAGTAATGATCATATCATCAACATAGAGAAGAAGAGTGCGTCCACGAGGAAGTGTGAACAAACAGTCTGGATCATGAGCACTAGGGAGAAACCAGCAGCGATCACTCTGAAGCAAAGCGCTCAAACCAAGCACGAGGAGCTGTTTGAGGCCATAAAGAGAACGGCAAAGCGACAAACCATCCTCGGAGCAGAATACCCGGAGGAGGATGCATATAAACCTCCTCACTCAACTCACCATTGAGAAAGGCATTACGAACATCAAGTGGGACACGAGACCGGTGTGAGCAGAAACAGCAAGAAGAATGCATACGGTGGTCATATGAGCCACAGGAGCAAAGGTCTCATTATAGTCACGACCATGCTCCGCTGAAAACCACGAGCCACAAGGCGCTTTATAGCGCTCAAGAGATCCATCGAGGCGAGTCTTAATCTTATAGACCCACTTACATGTGATAGGGCGAACACCGGGAGGGAGAAACAAGTTCCAGTGCCGGTGCCAAGCGCAGCAATCTCCTCGGCCATGGCCGGCTGCCATTCAGGATGATGCTCGGCATCTCGATAAGAAGTCGGCTCGGAGGCAGAAAGACCATCTTGACTAGGAGAGTAACGGTCGAGAGCACGGCGATTTAACAGACGAGTAGATGGAAGATCATCGAGAGGAAGGCAGCGAGAGGCGACAATGAAGAAGAGGAAGAGTAGAGGAAGACTCGGAGCGAGGAGAACTAGGAGAACTAGAGGCGAGAGGAGGAGGCGGCGTCGAAGAAGAGAAATCGGGGAGGAGATCTGAAGGAGACACAATAGGTGTAGAAGGTGTGTCGGAAGAGAAGAAAGATATCGTCCACGGGTAAGTGCAGTGGTGGACGAGGATAGAAAGGACGCGTCTCATCAAAAGTAACATCACGAGAGATCGCATCCGACGACCAACGAGGTCCCGCAGCGATAGCCCTTATGCTCATCATCGTATCCAAGGAAGACACACTCAACGGTGGCGGTCGGTTTAGTGCGTTCATGAGAGCAAGAAGAACATAGCAAACACAACCAAACAAGCGAAGCATGGAGTAGTCTGGAACCTGTCGGATAGGCTCAAGAGGGATACCGCCTGCAAAAGCAGAGGCTAAATATTGATGAGATAAGCCGATGTAGTGACAGCCCCGAAATGCGGCGGAAGAAGCAATCATCATAGCGAGTGGTCTCAAGAAGATGGCGATGCTTACGCTCGACAACGCCATTCGGGCATGTGCTTGAGACAAGAAGGCGAGCAAGGGTGCCACGCTCGGCAAGAACACCTCGCAACATCCGGGAGATATACTCACCAGAATCAGACGAAACACACGGATGGGGGTAGAATATTGAGTACGGACCATGGCGCAAAAGCTGATATATGGAGAGCACCTCACTACGAGGCGCATAAAATACAACCAAGTGTAACGAAAAATCATCGATGAATAAAATATAGTAGCGATGGCCCCTTTCGAGCGAAAGGCGGACCCCAAACATCGGAATGAACTAAATCAAAAGGTCCGAGATCTGACGCGCTAGTAGGATAGGGAAGCTGAATCTGTTTACCCAACCGACAATACGACAATACAAAGACCCATCTCTGAGACAGACCCGAAGACCACGATGAACTAATGACGACAAAGTAGAGTCACGAGGTGACCAAGACGATGATGCCCTGCTGAAATGAGCTGGTAGCAGGCGACGAGAAGAACCGGCGAGATGAAGTGGCGTGGAAGGAACAAGCGATCTAACTCCCAAAGTCCGGAAGAGTCACGGCTGCGAGGCCAGCTCAACCAGGGCACATGCGACGGTCTGGACAACACAAGAATCGACATCAAGAATGACGCGACAACCGTAGTCGATGGTAGCTAGCAGAGAACAGATTCATCTTAAGAAGAGGGACATGAGAAATATCAGGAACAGAAAAGGAAGAAGTAGAAAGGGTGCCCCGACTAGAAACGGGAAGAGAGGTACCATCAGCCGTAAAAACACGGACAGAAGAAGGGAGAGAACGAAGAGCAGACAGAAAAGAAGACTCATAGGTCATATGAAAGGAAGCTCCAGAATCCAGATACCATGGAGTCGTACCTGACGGTGTAGAAGGTGGTGGTCGCGATTACTGAAGAAGCGATCCGCAGAACCAGCAGTGCCGTCGAAGAAGAGCACAGCGACAAGCGGACGCGAAGACTCGATAATGTCTCGATCGAGAGAGCAACTGCTGAAGACCCGGAAGGAGCCGTGACCACGAGACCGATCTTGGCGTGACTGGGATCCGTGTATAACAGTGGCCCAAGTATGGCCATCCTGTTGCAATAAGAGCGATGTGAAGGGAACCACGACGACCACGACCACGACTGCTGGTGACTCGACCCAGAGGCTGCTGGTGACCGACCTGACCGACCACGACCGACTGGAGGAGTGGGTAATATCGTGGCGGCGGCATAGGGGACGCGGTGAGTCGAGGACTAGACGGCATAGGAGGACCACGTAGCAAGCACGGATGGAACCGCGAGAAGACCAGCACTACGAAGACGGGTCTCCTCAAGCTCGACAACACCTCGTAGAGCGGAACACGACCACGAGCATTCAAGTGAGCACGCTGGGCTCAAACTCTGACGAGCCAGAAACTCATAGATGCGGTGAAACTCCAAATCAGCGCACAATCGGCAACACGAGCATGTGCCACAAACAAGATCTGAGAGAGTCAAGTGGACGCCAAATAGCGCACTACGAGTATAGAACTCATCAATAGTAGAATCACCCTTTGGAGAGCATGCTCTGGCGAACCACAGACAGGTAAAGGCATCCCAGACGGTGATAGCGGGCGAAGATGAGCCCACCGGCGGCAATGGGGAGACTCATGAACTCAGCGACATCTTGAGGCGTAACACTGGAGGTGAGAACAGGCAAGACGAGCATCCTCATCAACCCACCGAGTGTAAGCGGTCGGAGGCGTGTCGGTAGGCCTCGAGATCAGAAGAGTACTGCTTGAACTTCAGGTCATAAGCAGCAACAGCATTATCATCCGCACTCTGAGCAGCATCCTTGGCCTCCTGAGAAGCGTCAGCAGCAAGAACAATCGGTGTCGGCGGAATAGGAGCCACAGGAGCAGGGGGACACGGCGGACAGGAGACCTCGCCGGAGAGCACACCCCAAAGACGGAGACCGCGCATGTGAACGCGCATAAAGGCAGCGAAATCAGGATAATTCGCGCCATCAAAGACCACCGGGCAGCGAGGAATCGCAACATAACCCGATGAAGAAGACATCTCTCTCTTTTTTTTTCTCAGATCAGATCTAAAGCCAGATCTAATTGATCCTGACGAAGGACAACCAGCCGGCGCAGTCGCCAGACCGGGCGAGGAAAAGCAAGATGGAGCACGCCACGTCAGTCGAAGCGAGGACAATGAGAAGCAGTAATCGAGCAAAGACGCGTCGGCAGCGGGTCGGCGCAGCGTCGAGAGCCAAGATTAGAGCAGCACGCGTCGGCCAGACGCGTCCCGGCGAGCCGGCCGTCGAGCCGCAGCGAGAGAGCATGAGGCGGTGTAGTCTAGGCGGTGTAGTCTGGGCGCGTGGGAAACAGCAGTACAGGAGCAGTCCCTTCACCACGTCACGCACAGGGAGAGGGCGGCGGTGGGCTGAGCAGACTCTTCGCGTCACGCACAGGAGCGTCAGGAGGAGTACCGTGGCACGCACAGTACCGCGTCAAATCGATCTGCAGGGATCGATCCGATCTAAATAACCAGATCGAGCCAAACGAGGACGAAACGAGGACGGATCCGATCTCGAAACAAAAGAAAGTCGGCAATGACGGCGGCCAAGGACAAGGCGGCAACCGGCGGCGGCGACGACGGCAATACCGTCGACGACAGGGACGGTCACGGCTGTGACGATGTTGCAGAAAATTTGTCTAACCTAGCTCTGATACCATGTCAGGAATATGCAACTTGTATTCCTCTGGGGACCAAAGGCCACAATATATAGTACAGGTACAGGGCAAATATGCAGGAAGCCCCCTAACATATGGGGGAATACAAAATACAGATATATACATCTAACATTAAGAACCGGGACTAATTCTCACATTAGTTCCGGTTCCAACAGCTAGGATACCGACAATCTATAGTTCCGGTTTGAAAGGGCCTTTTAGTCTTGGTTCGTATTACCAACCGGGACCAAAGAGATGAAGGCGTCATGGAAACACCCTTTAGTCCTGATGGTGTCATCAACCAGGCTTAAAGATAGACCTTTAATCCTGGTTTGAGACATCAACCGGGACTAAAAAGGTCTGACAAAAAAAAATTTAACGTGTTCTGCCACGATAGGAAAATGGACAAAGTTCCTGCCGCTAAAGGAGAACGGCTGTCCAACCTCCCTAGTGGTTGGAGATCGTCTTTTCTAGTTTCGAAAGCATGCCACAAAATTATAAAAAACTCCAAAAATAAAATTCTTCAAATTATAGTTATATTAAGTGATTTAGTTGTTACGAAAAGTAACAGTTCACAAAAAAAAGTAACAAACATGAATTTTAACATATTGCCAAAAAATGTTATGAAAACTTCAAATGGTGATAATTTTTGCATATGATGTCAGAAAAAAACGTACAACCTATCAAAATGTGCGGAAAAAAATTGGAGTTTGATTTCAACCGTCTTAGGCCGTTTTGGATTCTTTTAGATTTTTAAAATTCGAAAAGTAAAAAAGTTATTTAAAAAATTATTTTTTCCATATTTGAATTCCTCACAATTTTCATGATAATAATGGATATATTATTTGTAAAATTTCAATTTACAAATTTAAAGATATTATTTATGCCATATTAAATGAATAAATGGCAAAAATGAATAAAATATTATTTTAATTAGTTTTTTACTTTCATTGGATTAAAATATTATTATTACTTATTTGTTGTTATTTACTTAAATAGTTGTTTGTAATTTCAGAAAATAAATACGTGTGACATATTTATATGAGCTAATACGATTGATATGATAGTCTTGACAACAAGGTACAAATGGCTTCGCGCAAGGACATTCTGATACAACGGAGAAGTTAAGCGTGCTAGGGGTGGAGTAGTGCTAGGATGGATGACCGACCGAAAAGTTTTGTTGGAGATATGCCCTAGAGGCAATAATAAATGTAGTTATTATTATATCTTTGTATTTATGATAAATGTTTACATTCATGCTATAATAGTATTAATAAGGAAACATTAATACTTGTGTGATTGGTAAACTAAAATAGAGTCCCTAGTAAAACCTCTTTATAAATACTAGCTTGTTGGTTAATAAATGATTGTGGTTTCCCTACATGAACATTGAGATGTTATTAAACAACAAGATCATATCGTTAGGAGAATGATATGGTGGACATACTCCTATAGATAAGCGTAGCATAAAGATCAAGTCATTTTAATAGTTCAATTGCTATATACTTTCTGATACATAGTAACCTAATTCCTTCGACCATGAGATCATGCATATCACCTTCACCGGAAGGATGCTTTGATAACATCAAACACCACACCGTAACTGGGTGGCTATAAAGGTGGCATTGAGTGTTTAGAAAGTATTGGTTGAAACACATGGATCAAGAGTGGGATTTGTCCATCCATATGACGGATAGATATACTCTGGGCCCTCTCGGTGGAATGTCATCCAATTAGCTTGCAAGCATGTGACTGGCTCACAAGGGATCACATATCACGGAAACGAGAAAAGAGTACTTATCAGTAACGAGGTTGAACTAGGTATGTAGAGATACCGACGATCATAACCTCGGATAAGTAAAGGGAAATTGGTATCGTATGTAAGTGGTTCATTCGATCGCAAAATAATCATAGAAATATGTGGGAGCCATATGAATTTCCAGATTCCTCTATTGGTTATTGTTCGGAGAAGTGTCTCGATCATGTCCGCATAATTCACGAACCGTAGGGAGACACACTTAAGGATTCGACGTTGTTTGAGTAGTTATGAAATGATGAGTAAGAGACCGAATGTTGTTAGGAGTCTCGTATGGGATCCGGGATATCACGAGGAGATCCGGAATGGTCCGGTGAATAAGATTCATATAAGGAAAGTCCTGTTTCGGGGTTGGAGAATGGTTCCGGTGTTTTCATCGGGAATGTTCTAGAAGGTTCCGGAATGTCCGCACTCGAGGGAAGGTACATGAATGTGTCATAACAAGTTGGAATGATTGCATCATGTACTAGGTGTCATCGCTGAACAAAATAAAGGGTTTAATTAAATCCTAGTTTGAAAAGTCAAACGCCAATTTGAAAAGTCAAACGGCTATTTTGTGAGGTGGAGGGAGAGTAGGAAACCTACTTGGGGAGGAGTTCCCTCCCTCCACCGCCGTCCCACTTGGAGACCGAGTTGGGGAGGGACTCCCCTCCCCTTGGCGCGCCCCCTCCACCTATATAAGGAGGGGTAGGGCTGCCCCTCCAAGCACACAACACCACGCCCCGCAAACCCTAATCCTAGCCGTCGGCGCCGCCACCTCCTGCCGCCGCCTAGGGCAAGCCGCCGCCGCCTAGGAAAACCCTAGCCACCGGCCTTGCTCCTCCTTGGTGCGTCTAAACCCTAGATCGCCGAGGCTTTCTCTCATAGTCCACCATACTCGCTCCGGCTTAAGGTGAAGCCCTGCAAGATCTCCCCTCTACTTCCGGTACCACGCCGTTGTGCTGCCGGAATCGCGAGGAGAGTGCTATAACCTCCGCTGCCTGCTGGAACAAGGGAGAGGAAGGTCTTCGTAAATCTTGAACATGTGACCGATTGGAAGCGCCGCCGAACGCAGCGCCGGAAGGATCGCTCACGCGATCTTGAGATCGGCAAGAGTATGACTACATCACCCACGAGAATCCGCTCTCGTTAAACACTTTGGAATCTTCGAGGGTGAGTTATTGCATCGACTCATTGCTACAATCTAGTAGATAGATCTTGGCTTGTTTGTTTGTATGCGGTAGAAAATTTTTGTTTTCCATGCTACGAACCCCTACAGTGGTATCAGAGCCGTGTCTATATGTAGATCTGTTGCACGAGTAGAACACAATGGACATTGTGGGCATTGATGCTTTTGTTGTCGATTGCTTCTTGTGTACTTTGCATCTTGGGGGATGGTGGGATGAAGCGGCCCGGGCTAACCTTACATGACATCGTTCATGAGACTTGCTCCACGCTTGACATGCAACTTGTATTGCATAAGTGGCTTCTTGGTGTTGTTTCTCCCAACATAGTTAAGATTCAATTTACAACGGGTGATTGACAATACTAGTATCAATGTTGTGGTTCTTGTTCGTAAGTTAGAACGACACTTATTGAAAGCCCCAAACCACGTAAAACATGCAAAGAAAGTAGAGGCGTTTAACTTTGTTTTGCAGGGATGTGTTGTGATGTGATATGGCCATGATTGTGATTATATTTGATGTATGCAATGTTCCTTATTGTAAGTTGGCAACCGGCAGGAGCCATATGGTTGTCTTTAATTTATGTTAAGACCTGCGTGTCTATTCAAAATAGTTGTAATAGTTGAAGCTGGTGGACGACAACCATGGAACGGCATCATTGACCTTGATGCAATGCCGGTGATGATGGAGATCATGTTCGTGCTTGAAGATGGAGATCGGAAGCACAAAGAAGAAAGGCCATATCATATCACATATTATGAATTGCATGTGATGTTAATCCTTTATGCATCTTGTATTGCTTAGTTAACGACGGTAGCATTATAAGATGATCCCTCATGCACATGAATATCAAGTTCTAAAGTGTTCACCCTTAGTAAGCACCGTTACTAAAGCTTGTTGTTTCGAAGCACCACGTGATGATCGGGTGTGTTAGATTCCGCAAGTGTATACAACGTGAGCAAGCCAGATTTGCTCATGCGGAAGCTAAGGTTTGATCTTGACGAGACTAGCATGTACAGACATGGTCTCAGAACACGGATCACCGAAAGGTAAAGCATGAATCATATAGTAAGATATGATGAACATGTCGATTGTTCGCCATTGAAGCTACATTGACTCTCATGATGATCGGTGTTGATGTGGTGGATTTGGTTCGTGTGACCATTAAAACAATGTGAGGGATATTGTTTTGAGTGGGAGTTCACCTAGATTAATTTAACTATTAATTGGAACTCAATTTATCATAAACTTAGTCTAAACTATTGCAAATATCTTGTAGATCAATGGCGGCCCCTACCATCAATTTTAATGCGTTCCTAGAGAAAGAAAAGTTGAAAAACAATGGAAGCAACTTCGCGGATTGGTTCCGCAATTTGAGGATTGTCCTCACTGCTGGTAATTTGACCTATGTGATGGATGCACCGTTGGGTGACCCACCTACAGCTACTGCTACCGATGAAGTAAGGAATGTTTACCTCACTCGAAAGACTCAGTACTCCACAGTTCAGTGTGCTATCTTGTATGGTTTAGAATCGGAGCTTCAGAAAAGGTTTGAGAATTCAGACCCACATGATATTGTCCGTGATCTCAAATTGATCTTTGAGACTCACGCGGCAATTGAGAGCTATGAGGCTTCTGAAAAGTTCTTTAACTGCAAGATGGAAGAGGGCAGCTCCATCAATGAGCATGTGCTTAAGATGTCTAGGCACGCAAACAAACTTCAAAGCTTGGGTATAGTGATTCCTAATGCTTTGGGGATTTATCGTGTCCTCCAATCACTACCACCAAGTTACAAGAACTTTGTGACGAACTACAATATGCAAAACATGAACAAGAAGTTGCCAGAACTCTTCGCCATGTTAAAATCTGCAGAAGTGGAGATCAAGAAAGAGCACCAAGTGTTGATGGTCAATAAGACCACCAAATTCAAGAAAGGCAAGTCTAAGCAAAAGGGACACTTCAAGGAGGGTGGTAAGAAAGTTATCGCGCCAACGAAAAAGACCAAGGCTGGACCTAAGCCTGATACTGAGTGCTTTTACTGCAAGGGAGTAGGTCACTGGAAGCGGAATTGCCCAAAGTACTTGGCGGATTTGAAGAACGGCAACATCAAGAAGAAAGGTATATATGATATACATGTTATTGATGTGTATCTCACTAGTACTCGTAGTAGTGCCTGGGTATTTGATACTGGTTCGGTTGCTCATATTTGTAACTCGAAACAGGTGCTGCAGAATAAACGGAAGCTAGTGAAGAACAAGGTGACGATGCGCGTTGGAAACGGATCAAAGGTTGATGTGATCGCGGTCGGCACGCTACCTCTTCATATACCATCGGGATTAGTTTTATACTTAAATAATTGTTATTTGGTGTAACACCCTCAGAATCGGCCCTATGCAAGTTTCAGCGATCCCCGCCAAACCCGCATAGAAACGATTCAAAGGTGCCCACCAGGCACTTTCGTGCGGGTGGAAAACGAAGTAATACCATTACACAATAGTCCACGATGGAACCCACAGAACAGATATATACAACAGTGACTCAAAGAGTCAAGAATACAGATATACAATATAAAGATCCAAATCACCTTCAAAACGATACAGCGTCCGAGTACGGACAAGATGCAAATTGAGCTAAGAGCCCTGAAGAATAACCAATGGCGTCCATAACCCTGCCCAGGCGGAAGGTAACCACCTAACGACGCCGATCTCAAAACCTGCTTAAACAAGAGGTGCCGACAAAGGGCAAAGGAAAAGAGAGCGGTCATTCACGAGGCGATGCAGCGAGACTAGAATTCGGAGGTCCTCGCCTACATAGGTATGGTGGATGAGCGGCGTCAAGCATGCACTAAACAACCTATAGAGACTCAATACAATGGCGGCTATCGAGATAGGGATAAGAAATACCTATTCAGATCCAACTGAAACTATCACCAAACATACCCATCTGGTATTTCCTCGAGACCAAACGAGGAAGTCAACCGAGGAACTCACACGTTGGCGTTTATTTATTTAGTTATCGTTGCAGCAATTACTAGTCAGGTATCGATAGTCATCCTGATATAATAAGCAGTGGGCACTTTTAGTTGACCATTCCATTGTAGTTGTAGTACTTACTAGGCAGATACATATAGGTGAGGCATCCCAAAACCCAGCAGTTGTTGGTACTTTTATTTAGCCATTCCTTTGTAGTTGCAATACTTACTAGTCAGATACAATGGTAATAGGTAACAACTCAAACCAGCAATTGTTGGCACTTTTATTTAGTCATTCCATTATAGTAAAGCTGATTACTAGTCATTATAAAGTCAAATTTATAGCACTACTTTAGTTATAGTTGTCTATGATCGAGATACTGTGCTCCAAGTCGTCCATAACCGCGGACACGGCTTTCAGAAAGTTTTACCCTACAAGGAGGAACAAATAGCAACACACGCACGATCAACCTCGGAAAAACCAAATATAACCCAACGAGGAATCACGACAAAGAAATCGCAAGATTCATATAATATTTCAGGGGGCCACCCCACCAAGCTACCCGCTACGAAGTTGGCCGGCTCCGAGACGGACCCAGATGTTTGTGACGACGGTTGTAAACGACTGGGAACCCGAAAGTGTGACTGGGCTTGTCGATACCGCGAAAAGGGTGGCATGGGGTTCCAAAACAGTACAGGCGCTCCACGCGCAATCATAAATAAAGCAGTAAAGCATGGCATAAGTACAGGATAGTAATAAAGCCCCAAACTACTTTGTGGCCCCAAGAATAAGATATGACTCCAGCTCATGCTAAGGGGATTCATGGGCCCACATGCGGATAGTGCGAATATTCAAAGAACAGGTATCAAGTACTCGGGGTCCTACGGGACATAAGTGGACGGTTAAAAACCAAATAACATCTATTGCCCACCCGTGCCTCTGCATTATTTACCTACTTCAATTTTAGTTATTAAACTGTAATTAAAGTTATAATCATCTCCAACATAAAGCATATGGCAGTCTTCCAACAACTGTGGTGCTTGACGACACGCAACAACACTTGAGCAAGCGACTACGACACGCAAGTCCAACTATCTACCAAACAACAGGTAATAGGATGTGTCTAAGGCAATATGAGGCTGCAAGGGATATCACGGGTACGGAAACTGGAGCATCGAAACACAGATAGCAATAGATCAACAGGAGGGAATAAATACTATGAAAGTAAGGTAGGTAGAAAGGGGGAGATTGCTCGCTTGAAAACATTGCTGAAGGTTCATCCGAAGATCAGGTCGACTCTCGCATCAACTCATCGGCCTAATCCGTGAAGAAGCAAAGCACTAGAAAAAACACCGGATGCTCTATTTAATACTACGACAAAAGATCGGGCATGTATGATGTATGCCATGGCAAAGATGTGATGCAATTAGGCCATATTAAGAGGAATCGGAGTCCCGTCAATTAGATATATGGTTCTAGTTGTTTAGATACCCCGCAATTTAAATGTTGTATTAACAAGGCAAAAGATAGCACCGGTTCGCTACACAAATTTAAATGGGGCCAAAATAAGACTAGAATCGCCCGTATATGGACTCCATATTTAATTATTAGGTGAATCGGCATAAGAGCCCCAAACCCCACAATATGTATGCAACATGAACGTTTAAATATGCAACAATTTAATATCATTTATAAAATATGGGTCACGGAAAAGAGGGTCACACATCGAGACGAAGGTCTTGGGGCTCGGACGTTTTGGGGATCGGTCTTCGGATCCTCAGGATCGGGACTTCGGAATCGGGGTCAGGCGATCTTGTCATTTCAGAGCCAAGGTTCAATAGTTCTGGAATGGCCTTCGGTGTTCAACAATGTTCCTTGTCATCGGGGGTCCTGAACAGCATTGGCACCGAGCTGTTGCATAGAAACAGATCATTGGCAGAAGGGCCCAAGGGCAACAACTCAAGCAACAAGGTTCCGAAATTCTCAAGCATAAGCACCTGGCACTGACACATCACAGGGGACCAGGATATAGTTCCAGAAGGTGACACATCCAGCGTGCCTCTTTGATTGAACCTGAGCAGCAACTCATCATGGAGCCGAAGGCATGCAAGGACAAGGTCGGCATGCAACAAGGGCACCAGACGCAGAGGCAAGATGGGTGGCGGACAAGACGACCGGCGACAGGCGCATAGGGTGGCGAGGGAGATGGGGCCACGACAGCGGGCGGCGCACGCAGGCGGAGGTCGCCGCGGTGGATCGCTGAAACGGTAAGGAAGGCGGGCACGTCGCGCTGGTGGACGACCTCTCTGCAGCAGGCCGACGCGAGGAGCTCAGGAGGCAACGCGGGCTTGGGCGGCAAGGAAGGTGACGGCCGACGACGGGCACAATGACGGCAGGGGTACCAGTTCTTGGCGGGCCAAGGCGCGCCTGGTCGAGGAGACGGCGAGGAAGGGCGTCGGGCTTGGAGGCAGGGCCGGCGAGGGAGAGGGGTACCGCGTCGAGGGAGAGGGGAGAGGCGGTCGTCGTGGGGAATCCGGCGAGGGAAGGCCTGGCGGCTGCGGGAGGCGGGGCCGACGAGGACCAAGCGATGGCGGCACAGGATTCGAGCGAGGGAGGGCGAGACGAGGCAGGGATCGAGGGAAGGGATCCCGCGACGGGGGTGGCGCGGCTCAAGGAGATGGGGTGGCCGAGGAGGAAGGCCAGTGGCAGACTAGTAGGTTGGTGGCGACGTCATACGGGGACAGGGGAAGCGAGGGGAGAGTGGAGTTCGTGAGGGAGAGAGGTTCGCGAGAGGAACCGCGTTGACGGTGGGGTGGGCCAGGCGCGAGGAGCGGGGCGGGTTTGTGTCGACCAGTTGAATCTGAGTGGTGTGTGGTGCGTGTGGCGGCTGGCTAGGTAGGTGTGGTCGTGTTGGGGCGTTGCGTGAGTGTGTGCACTGGTTGTGCCAGGGAGGATTGGGGGTGGTGGCGTCTGGGGAAGGTGAGCTAGGATATCTAGGGTTTGGGTGGGGATTAGGGTTAGATATATAGGCTTAACCGGGTCATAGGTGGTCTGGTCGGTTGGGCCTCTGGCCCGACCGGTTGGACTGCCTCCCGACAAAATAGTTTTTATTATTTTTCATTAATTGTAAAAGTTTTATAAATAGTTTTTAGTCAAAACAAAGATTCAGACAAACCAACTTGATACTTTGAAATAAGAAGGGCTAGTGGAAAAAAAATAGACTTTTCGGAAATAGTTTTAGACAGACATATGCATGAAGACATGACGATTCTTAAATGCATTGTGGCATGATGACCTGAGCCTGTCGCCATGATGATGCACAAACACAAGCGATTTTCTGGTTGTGGTTTTATCCGAGGTGCTACAATTCGACACCACTAACAATGGATCTCGCCCTCGAGATCCGCCTCATGGTACAAGGAAGAAGGCCGACGATCTGAATCTTCCTGCTTCGTTTAGGTCTTCGCGACACCACTAACAAGATTCTTGCCCCATCTTGAAATTGGCGACACCACCAACAAGGGTTATTCCTCACATCATCAAGGGAACACTCCGGCAAAACATAGACGAAGGTAGATGAAGGGTTTCGCGGCATAGTAAATCAAAAATTTCTACGGATGCGAACAGAGGGAAAGCCAAGATCTAATCTAGGAGATGCAATCAACGAGAGAGATTGGATTAGATCTTCATACCCTTGAAGATTCGCACAGAGGAACGTTAACGGAGCGTGGGTGATGTAGTCGTACTTCTCCTCCTCGCGATCCGATCCGATCTAGCACCACAAGTGGCGGTGCCTCCGTGAGATACACGTGCAGCACCTCGGCGTCTCCTCCTTCCTCGGACCAGCAAGTATGGTGGAGAGATAGATTGGATCTACAACACGGCGTGGTGTATATGGTGGAGAATTTCTGTGCAGGCTTCGCCTACAAACAGTCGGGAGGAGAGAGGAAAGCTAGCAAGGCGGCTAGGGTTTGGAGGAGAGGTGTGGGGTTGGTGCGCCCCACCCTCTTTATATAGAGGGCGCTCAGCCCCTCCCAAGCCCAAAGGATAAGGAGTGGGGGGCATGGACTCTCCCCTCTTCTAGAAACCCTATCTCTAGTTTAAACGATTTAAACTCTCTAGGATCGGCTGGGCCCTATGGGGCCTTGTGACCCTGGCCCAATGCGTCCAGGACACTCCTGCATAGGCCCATGCCCCCTCCCGGAAGGTGGGGCCACGTTGGTCCCCTTCCGGAAGGTTCTAGAAGCTTCCGGTACAATACCGATTAACCCGGAACAATTCCGAACTCCAAAAACTGCATTGACTTATATGAATCTTATTCTCCGGACCATTTCGGAACCTCTCGTGATATCCCGGATCCCATCCGAGACTCCGAACAAAAATTCATAAACCAATTATCCAATCTATCCTAGCGTCGAGACACGTTAAGTGTGACCTGGTTCGAGAATATGCGACATGATCTTCTATCAATAATCAACAATGGGTCTGGGCACCCATATTGACTCCCACATTCATCGATGATCATATCGGATGAACCACGATGTCGGATTCAATCAATCCCATATATATATTCCTCGCCTCGCGATATTTTACTTGCCCGAGATTCGATCGCTTGCACTGGCCATACCTAGTTCAATATCGTTCACAAGTACTTTACTCGTTCCGTAATCCAATATCACTTTGTGATTAACTTAACCACATGCTTGCAAGCGGTGTTGATATCGACCGAGTGGGCCCGAAGTATATCTCTCCGACTTGGGAGGGACAAATTCCATCTCGATACATACAACCCAACAGATACTTTCCGATCACCTGAGAGACACCTTTATGATCACCCTCTCATAGGATGACGTTTGATGACCTCAAAGCTTTATTCCGATACCAGGGAGTTGTATTATCTCATGGTCTAAGGAATACAATATTTGACATAAGAAAAGCTTCGCAAAGACGAACACGATGACACGATCTAATTGCTTTGCTTAGTTTGGGTCTATCCATCATATCATTCTCCCAATGATATGATCTCATTATCAATTGACAACTCATGTCTATGGTTAGGAAACCTTAACCATCATTGATCAATGGGCTAGTCCACAGAGGCGTACTAGGGACACGGTGTTGTTCACAAACCACACAAGTATTAAAGTTTCCGCTTAATACAATTCTAGCATGGAATATAAACTTTATCATGAACAAGAATTATAATAATAAGATCTTTATTATTGCCTCTAGGGCATAATTCCAACAGTAGAGGTCTCAAAGGTAAGGCCACCTCTAGCTTCCGTGGAAGGAGTGAAATTGCATCGATCCACCATTCAATGTACAAAAGCGAATGGTAAGAGTAGTGGTATGGTCGCGACTCCATCCCGCACTGAAAGCATTAATCTGTACATGAATAGAAGACTTATGCAACCAACTCTCGGGATTCAGACTGAAGATCTCGACAAGCGAGGTTTGGAAACAAAGGAGGGATGGAGATTCTCATCAGATCTGATGTAGATAACTTCGTCGTATTGGAAAACACTGGAGGATAGAAAGAAAAAATTTATTGATTTTTTGGTCCACTGAAAGGTACAACAGATGAAAGATTCATCAGATAGCATGAAGGTCGGATGTTGAAGCACCGTTACAAGAGGAGGAAGTGAAACCCTGAAGGTACGACGAAAGCCCAACCACGAGAATTCCTGGACTCAAAGAAAAGATAAGGGGGTAGATTCAAAACACGCAGAGGTACGAGGAGAATAGCAAAGGGGTAAGGAGTAAAAGTAGACCTAATCAGATCTATCCAACCGATTTTCCAAAATAGTTTTGACACTCTACATCGGCCGTTAGCTTGGTTATCCTACAGGATGGACCACTAGGGTATCGTAACTGCTGAGCTCTGATACCACTCTTTAACACCCTCAGAATCGGCCCTATGCAAGTTTCAGCGATCCCCGCCAAACCCGCATAGAAACGATTCAAAGGTGCCCACCAGACACTTTCGTGCGGGTGGAAAATGAAGTAATATCATTACACAATAGTCTGCGATGGAACCCACAGAACAGATATATACAACAGCGACTCAAAGAGTCAAGAATACAGATATACAATACAAAGATCCAAATCACCTTCAAAACAATACAACGTTCGAGTACGGACAAGATGCAAATTGAGCTAAGAGCCCTGAAGAATAACCAATGGCGTCCATAACCCTGCCCAGGCCAATCCGGAAGGGTAACCCTTCTAACGACGTCGATCTCAAAACCTGCTTAAACAAAAGGGGTGCCGACAAAGGGCAAAGGAAAAAGAGAGCGGTCAGTACTGAGGCTAGTACACTGCGAGACTAGAATTCGGCGGTCCTCGCCTACATAGGTATGGTGGACTGAAGCGGCAGCGCAGCATGCACTAAACAACCTATAGAGACTCAATACAGCTGGCGGCTATCAGATAGGTATAAGAAATACCTATTCAGATCCAACCTGAAACTATCACCAAACATACCCATCCTGGTATTTCCCCCTCGAGACCAAACGAGGAAATCAACCGAGGAACTCACACAGTTGGCAGTTTTATTTATTTAGTTATCGTTGCAGCAATTACTAGTCAGGTATCGATAGTCATCCTGATATAATAAGCAGTGGGCACTTTTAGTTGACCATTCCATTGTAGTTGTAGTACTTACTAGGCAGATACATATAGGTGAGGCATCCCAAAACCCAGCAGTTGTTGGTACTTTTATTTAGCCATTCCGTTGTAGTTGCAATACTTACTAGTCAGATACAATGGTAATAGGTAACAACTCAAACCAGCAATTGTTGGCACTTTTATTTAGTCATTCCATTATAGTAAAGCTGATTACTAGTCATTATAAAGTCAAATTTATAGCACTACTTTAGTTATAGTTGTCTATGATCGAGATACTGTGCTCCAAGTCGTCCATAACCGCGGACACGGCTTTCAGAAAGTTTTACCCTGCCGGGGGGCACAAATAGAAACACACGTACGATCAACCTTAGAAAAAACAAATAAAACCCAACGAGGAATCACGACAAAGAAATCGCAAGATTCATATAATATTTCAGGGGGCCACCCCACCAAGCTACCCCCTTCTAAGTTGGCCGGCTCCGAGACGGACCCAGAGGTTTGTGACGACGGTTGTAAACGACTGGGAACCCGAAAGTATGACTGGGCTTGTCGATACCGCGAAAAGGGTGGCACGGGGTTCCAAAACAGTACAGGCACTCCATGCGCAATCATAAATAAAGCAGTAAAGCATGGCATAAGTACAGGATAGTAATAAATCCCCAAAATACTTTGTGGCCCCAAGAAATAAGATATGACTCCAGCTCATGCTAAGGGGATTCATGGGCCCACATGTGGATAGTGCGAATATTCAAAGAACAGGTATCAAGTACTCGGGGTCCTACGGGACATAAGTGGACGGTTAAAAACCAAATAACATCTATTGCCCACCTGTGCCTCTGCATTATTTACCTACTTCAATTTTAGTTATTAAACTGTAATTAAAGTTATAATCATCTCCAACATAAAGCATATGTCAGTCTTCCAACAACTGTGGTGCTTGACGACACGCAACAACACTTGAGCAAGCGACTACGACACGCAAGTCCAACTATCTACCAAACAACAGGTAATAGGATGTGTCCAAGGCAATATGAGGCTGCAAGGGATATCACGGGTACAGAAACTAGAGCATCGAAACACAGATAGCAATAGATCAACAGGAGGGAATAAATACTATGAAAGTAAGATAGGTAGAAAGGGGGAGATTGCTCGCGTGAAAACATTGCTGAAGGTTCATCCGAAGATCGGGTCGACTCTCGCATCAACTCATCGGCCTAATCCGTGAAGAAGCAAAGCACTAGAAGAAACACCAGATGCTCTATTTAATACTACGGCAAAAGATCGGGCATGATGCATGTATGATGTATTCCATGGCAAAGATGCGATGCAATTAGGCCATATTAAGCGGAATCGGAGTCCCGTCAATTAGATATATGGTTCTAGTTGTTTAGATACCCCGCAATTTAAATGTTGCATTAACAAGGCAAAAGATAGCACCGGTTCGCTACACAAATTTAAATGGGGCCAAAATAAGACTAGAATCGCCCGTATATGGACTCCATATTTAATTATTAGGTGAATCGGCATAAGACCCCCAAACCCCACAATATGTATGCAACATGAACGTTTAAATATGCAACAATTTAATATCAGTTATAAAATATGGGTCACGGAAAAGAGGGTCACACATCAAGACAAAGGTCTTGGGGATCGGACGTTTCGGGGATCGGTCTTCGGATCCTCAGGATCGGGTCTTCGGAATCAGGGTCAGGCGATCTTGTCATTTCAGAGCCAAGGTTCAATGGTTCTGGAATGGCCTTCGGTGTTCAACAATGTTCCTTGTCATCGGGGGCCCTGAACAGCATTAGCACCGAGCTGTTGCATAGAAACAGATCATTGGCAGAAGGGCCCAAGGGCAACAACTCAAGCAACAAGGTTCGGAAATTCTCAAGCATAAGCACCTGGCACTGACACATCACAGGGGACCAGGATATAGTTCCAGAAGGTGACACATCCAGCGTGCCTCTTCGATTGAACCTGAGCAGCAATTCATCATGGAGCCGAAGGCATGCAAGGAAAAGGTCGGCATGCAACAAGGGCACCCGACGCAGAGGCAAAGATGGGTGGCGGACAAGACGACCGGCGGCAGGCGCATAGGGTGGCGGTGGGAGATGGGGCCACGACAGCGGGAGACGCACGTAGGCGGAGGTCGCCGCGGTGGCTCGCTGCAACGGTGAGGGAGGCGGGAACGTCGCGTTGTTGGACGACCTCTCTGCAGCAGGCCGACACGAGTAGCTCAGGAGGTAGCGCGGGCTTGGGCGGCGAAGGAGGTGACAGCCGACGACGGCGCAGAATGGAAGGTGAGGGTACATGGCCGGCGGCAGCGCCTGTGGGTCGAGGAGACGGCGAGGAAGGGCGTCGGGCTTGGAGGCAGGGCCGGCGAGGGAGAGGGGTACCGCGTCGAGGGAGAGGGGAGAATGGGGCGAGGGGCAGGCTGCGGGAGGCAGGCCCGACGAGGACCAATTGATGGCGGCACGGGATTCGAGCGAGGAAGGGCGAGACGAGGCAGAGATCGAGGGAAGGGATCCCGCGACGGGGGTGGCGTGGCTCGAGGATATGGGGTGGCCGAGGAGGAAGGCCGGTGGCAGACTAGTAGGTTGGTGGAGACGTTATACGGGGATAGGGGAAGCGAGGGGAGAGTGGAGTTCGTGAGGGAGAGAGGTTCGCGAGAGGAACCGCGTTGACGGTGGGGTGGGCCAGGCGCGAGGAGCGGGGAGGGTTTGTGTCGACCAGGTCGGAGTACAGGCGTGGTGTGTGGTGTGCGTGTGGCGACGCGGGCTAGGTAGGTGTGGGTCGTGTTGGGGCAGGGCGTTCGCGTGAGTATGTGCGTTGCCGCTGGGCGGCGGCGGCAGGGAGGATTTGGGGGTGGTGGCGGCTACAGGGGTAAGGTGAGCTAGGATATCTAGGGTTTGGGTGGGGATTAGGGTTAGATATATAGGCTTAACCGGGTCATAGGTGGTCTGGTCGGTTGGGCCTCTGGCCCGACCGGTTGGACTGCCTCCCGACAAAATAGTTTTTATTATTTTTCATTAATTGTAAAAGTTTTATAAATAGTTTTTAGTCAAAACAAAGATTTAGACAAACCAACTTGATACTTTGAAATAAGAAGGGCTAGTGGAAAACAAAATAGACTTTTCGGAAATAGTTTTAGACAGACATATGCATGAAGACATGACGATTCTTAAATGCAATGTGGCATGATGACCTGAGCCTGTCGCCATGATGATGCACAAACACAAGCGATTTTCTGGTTGTGGTTTTATCCAGGGTGCTACATTTGGTGCCTGTGTTGAGCATGAACATTATATTGGGATCTTGTTTATTGCGAGACGGTTACTTGTTTAAGTCCGAGAATAATGGTTGTTCGATTTATATGAGTAATATGTTTTATGCACATGCACCTTTGATAGATGGTCTATTCTTATTGAATCTCGATAGTGGAAATACACATATTAATAACATTAAAGCTAAACGTTTGAAATTGAGCGATAACTCGACCTATATGTGGCACTGTCGTCTTGGTCACATTGGAGTGAAGCGTATGAAGAAACTCCATTCCGATGGACTTCTTGAATCACTTGATTTCGAATCACTTGAAAGATGTGAAGCATGTATGATGGGTAAAATGACTAAGACTCTATTTTCTGGTATGATGGAGCGAGCTACGAACTTATTGAAAATCATACATACCGATGTGTGTGGTCCAATGAGTGTAGCATCGCGCGGTGGTTATGTTATGTTCTTACCTTCACGAATAACTTGAGTAGTTATGGGTATATCTATTTCATGAAACATAAGTCCGAAACTTTCGAGAAGTTTAAGGAATTTCAAAGTGAGGTGGAGAATCAACGTAACAAGAAGATTAAATTTCTACGTTCTGATCGTGGAGGTGAATATCTAAGTTATGAGTTTGGCGAGCATTTGAAGAAATGCGGAATACTTTTACAATTGACACCGCCGGGAACACCACAGCGTAATGGTGTGTCCGAACATCGTAATCGAACTCTCTTGGATATGGTTCGTTCTATGATGTCACTTACAGATTTACCGCTATCATTTTGGGGTTATGCATTAGAAACAGCCGCATTCACTTTAAATAGGGCACCATCTAAATCCGTTGAAACGACACCGTATGAATTATGGTTTGGGAAGAAACCTAAATTGTCGTTCCTTAAAGTTTGGTGTTGCGAAGCCTATGTAAAGAAGTTACAGCCGGACAAGCTTGAACCCAAAGCGTAAAAATGTGTCTTCATAGGATACCCGAAGGAAACTATTGGGTATACCTTCTATCATAGATCCGAAGGCAATATCTTCGTTGCCAAGAATGGATCCTTTCTAGAGAAGGAATTTCTCTCGAAAGAAGTGACTGGAAGGAAAGTAGAACTCGACGAGGTTGTTGAAACTTCTCTCGAACTTGCGAGTAGCGCAGCACCGGAAGTAGTTCCTGTGGCGCCTACACCAATAAGAGAGGAAGCTAATGATGATGATCATGAAACTTCGGTTGTAGTTGCTACAGAGCCTCGCAGGTCAACGAGAACTCGTACCACTCCTAATTGGTATGATCCCGTTATGAATGTCATGTTGGTAGGCAACATCGATGACCCTGGGACATATGAGGAAGCAATGATGAGCCCAGATTCCAATAAATGGCAAGAAGCCATGAAATCTGAGATTGGATACATGTACGAAAACCAAGTATGGACTTTGGTGGACTTACCAGATGGCCGGAAGGCTGTCGAGAACAAATGGATTTTCAAGAAGAAAACAGATGTTGATGGTAATATTATTGTCTATAAAGCTCGACTTGTGGCAAAAGGGTTTCGACAAATTCAAGGAGTTGACTACGATGAGACTTTCTCACTTGTAGCGAAGCTAAAGTCTGTGAGGATTATGTTAGCAATCGCTGCATATTATGATTATGAGATATGGCAGATGGATGTCAAAACATCATTCCTCAATGGAGACATTGATGAAGAGTTGTATATGATGCAACCCAAAGGTTTTGTCGATCCTAAAGATGCTAACAAGGTATGCAAACTTCAACGGTCTATCTATGGATTGAAGCAAACATCCCGAAATTGGAATCAACGTTTTAATAAGGTAATCAAAAGTTTTGGTTTTATACAAACTTATGCAGAAGCTTGTATTTACAAGAAAGTGAGTGGGAGCTCTGTAGCATTCTTAATACTATATGTAGATGACATATTGTTGATTGGGAATGATGTAGACCTTCTTAATAGTGTCAAGGAATATTTGAATAATAGTTTTTCAATGAAGGATCTTGGCGAAGCAGCTTATATATTAGGCATAAAGATTTATAGAGATAGATCGAGACGCCTAATATCATTGTCACAAAGTACATATTTGGACAAAGTTCTAAAGAGGTTTGGAATGGAAGATAGCAAGAAAGGGTTCTTGCCCATGTTGCCCAATACGACCTTGAGTAAAACTCAAAGTCCGACAACGGCAGAAGATAGAGAAAGGATGAGTAAAACTCCCTATGCCTCAGCCATATGATCTCTAATGTATGCCATGCTATGTACTAGACCCGACATTGCATATGCTATTATTTTAACTAGCAGATATCAAAGTGATCCAGGAGTGGATCATTGGACAGCGGTCAAAAACATCCTTAAGTACTTGAGAAGAACTAAGGTTATGGTTCTTTCTTATGGAGGTGATTAACAACTCGTTGTTAATGGTTACACCGATGCTAGTTGGAACACCGATCCGGATGATTCTAAATCACAATCTGGATACGTATTTACTTTGAATGGTGCAGAAGCTTAATGGAGGAGTGCAAAGCAAAGCGTTGTGGCGAGAGATCTTCAATGAATCGGAATACATGGTCGCTTTGGAGGCTTCACAAGAAGCGATATGGATGAAAGAGTTCATTACAGAGCTGGTGTGGTTCCAAGTGCCTGGACCCAATGTCTATCTACTATGATAACATGGGCGCCATAGCCAATGCGCAAGAACCAAGGTCACACAAGAAGTCAAGCATATCAAGCCACGCTTTTCACGCTATTCGAGAACATGTCCAAGATGGTGACATAAATATTTGCAAAGTACACACATATCCGAATGTATGGATCCGTTGACTAAACCTCTCCCGAGGGCAAAACATGACCAACACCAAACTGCCATGGGTGTTCGGTATATTACCATGTAATCTAGATTAGATGACTCTAGTGCAAGTGGGAGACTGTTGTTGTTATTATTATATCTTTGTGTTTATGATAAATGTTTACATTCATGCTATAATAGTATTAACAAGAAAACATTAATACTTGTGTGATTTGTAAACTAAAATAGAGTCCCTAGTAAAGCCTCTTTATAAATACTAGCTTGCTGGTTAATAAATGATTGTGGTTTCCCTATCATGAACATTGAGATGTTATTAAACAACAAGATCATATCGTTAGGAGAATGATATGGTGGACATACTCCTATAGATAAGCGTAGCATAAAGATCAATTCATTTTAATAGTTCAATTGATATATGCTTTTTGATACATAGTAACCTAATACCTTCGACCATGAGATTGTAGGGGTTCGTAGCATGGAAAACAAAAATTTTCTATCGCATACAAACAAACAAGCCAAGATCTATCTACTAGATTGTGGCAACGAGTCGATGGAATAACTTACCTCGAAGATTCCAAAGTGTTTAACGAGCAGATTCTCGTGGGTGATGTAGTCGATTTTCCGATCTCAAGATCGTAGACGATCCTTCCGGCTGCGTTCGGCAGCTCCGCAATCGGTCACACGCTCGATTTCGATGAAGACCTTCCTCCTTGTTCCAGCAGTACGGAGGTTGTAGCACTCTCGCGATTCCGCGTGACAACGGCGTGGTAAAGTAGAGGGAGATCCCGCAGGCTTTAAGCCGGAGCGAGTATGGTGGATTATGAAAGAGGGCTATTAGTGGTCTAGAGATTAGACACACCAATTAGAAGGCTTTAAACCGCAGGCTAAAGCAATTAGAAGCTCTAAACCAAACGGCTCTAAACCTGAGATTAGAGGTAGAAACTTGTGTCTCAAGGAGGAGCCCCGCCTCCTTTATAGGTGGAGGGCTAGGCGCCAGGAGGGGAGTCCCTCCCAACTCGCCTAGATCTGGCGCCGACTTGGAGGAGAAACTCCTCCAAGTTGGTTTCAAACTCCTCTTGCTTGTTTCCCACAGTTCTGTTCCACAGTTCTGTTTTCCAGTTTCTGTTTTAGCGTTTGACTTTCAAACCGCGTTTGACTTTCAAGTTTTGGAACAGCAAGAACACTTAGTACATGATGCAATCATTAAATGACACATTCATGTACCTCCTCCGAGTGTCGTAATCCGGACCCTTCTAGAACATTCCCGATGAAAACACGGAATCATTCCCGAACTCCGAACGGCGGGACTTTCCTTATGAATCTTATTCTCGGACCATTCGATCACCTCGTGATATCCCGGATCCCATCCGACTCGAACAACATTCGGTCTCTTTCTCATAATACCATAACTACTCAAACAACGTCGAATCCTTAAGTGTGTCTCTACGGTTCGTGAATTATGCGGACATGATCGAGACACTTCTCGAACAATAACCAATAGAGGAATGAAATTCATATGGCTCTACATATTTCTCGATTACTTTGATCGAATGAACCACTTACATACGATAATTTCCCTATGTCTCACGATAGTTTACTTATCCGAGTTATGATCGCGGTATCTCTGCATACCTAGTTCAACCTCGTTCGATAAGTACTCTTTTCTCGTTCGTGATATGTGATCCCTTGTGACCCAGTCACATGCTTGCAAGCTAATTGTATGAAATTCACCGAGAGGGCCCAGAGTATATCTATCCGTCATATGGATGGACAAATCCACTCTTGATCCATGTGTTTCAACCAATACTTTCCAACACTCAATGCCACCTTTATAGCCACCGCCACGGTGTGGTGTTTGATGTCATCAAAGCATCCATCCGGTAAAGGTGATATGCATGATCTCATGGTCGAAGGAATTAGGTTACTATGTATCAGAAAGCATATAGCAATTGAACTATTGAAATGACTTGATCTTTATGCTACGCTTATCTATAGGAGTATGTCCATCACATCATTCTCCTAATGATATGATCCTGTTGTTAATAACATCTCTCTATGTTCATGATCAGGAAACCATGATCATATATTAACCAACAAGCTAGTTTAACAAGAGGCTTTACTAAGGACTCTTATTTTAGTTTACAAATCACACAAGTATTAATGTTTCCGGTTAATACAATTATAGCATGGTATGTAAACATTTATCATAAGTGTGAAGATATGATAATAACCACTTTATTATTGCCTCTTGGGCATATCTCCAACAGAGATCATGCATATCACCTTCACCGGAAGGATGCCTTGATGACATTAAACACCACACCGTAACTGTGTGGCTATAAAGGTGGCATTGAGTGTTCAGAAAGTATTGGTTGAAACACATGAATCAAGAGTGGGATTTGTCCATCCATATGACGGATAGATATACTCTGGGCCCTCTCGGTGGAATGTCATCCAATTAGCTTGCAAGCATGTGACTGGCTCACAAGGGATCACATATCACGGGAACGAGAAAATAGTACTTATAAGTAACGAGGTTGAACTAGGTATGTAGAGATACCGACGATCATAACCTCGGATAAGTAAACTATCGTGAGACAAAGGGAAATTGGTATCGTATGTAAGTGGTTCATTCGATCGTAAAATAATTATAGAAATATGTGGGAGCCATATGAATTTCCAGATTCCTCTATTGGTTATTGTTCGGAGAAGTGTCTCGATCATGTCCGCATAATTCACGAATCGTAGGGAGACACGCTTAAGGATTCGGCGTTGTTTGAGTAGTTATGGAATGATGAGTAAGAGACCGAATGTTGTTCGGAGTCTCGGATGGGATCTGGGAGATCACGAGGAGATCCGGAATGGTTCGGAGAATAAGATTCATATAAGGAAAGCCCTGTTTCGGGGTTGGAGAATGGTTCCGGTGTTTTCATCGGGAATGTTCTAGAAGGTTCCGGAATGTCCGGCACTCCGGAGGGGAAGGGTACATGAATGTGTCATAACAAGTTGGAATGATTGCATCATGTACTAGGTGTCATCGCTGAACAAAATAAAGGGTTTAATCAAATCCTAGTTTGAAAAGTCAAACGCCAATTTGAAAAGTCAAACGGCTATTTTGTGAGGTGGAGGGAGAGTAGGAAACCTACTTGGGGAGGAGTTCCTCCTCCACCGCCGCCCACTTGAGACCGAGTTGGGGAGGACTCCTCCCTGGCACGCCCCTCCACCTATATAAGGAGGGCTGCCTCCAAGCACACAACACCACGCCTGCAAACCCTAATCCTAGCCGCAGCGCAGCGCCTCCTTTTGCCGCCGCCTAGGCAAACCCTAGCCGGCCTTGATCCTCCTTGCGCGTCTAAACCCTAGATCGCCGAGGCTCTCTCTCATAGTCCACCATACTGCCTCCGGCTTAAGGCGAAGCCTCGAGAACTCCCATCTACTCGATACCACGCCATTTGCCAGGAATCGCGAGGAGAGTGCTACAACCTCCGCCTCTTTGGAACAAGGGAGAGGAAGGTCTTCGTCGAAAACCGAACGTGTGATCGATCATGAAGCGCCGGAACGCAGCGCCGGAAGGATCGTCTACGCGATCTTGAGATCGGCAAGAGTACGACCACATCACCCACGAGAATCCGCTCTCGTTAAACACTTTGGAATCTTCGAGGGTGAGTTATTCCATCGACTCGTTGCTACAATCTAGTAGATAGATCTTGGCTTGTTTGTTTGTATGCGGTAGAAATTTTTTGTTTTCCATGCTACGAACCCCTACAAGTTTGACCATGAATGTAATTTAACCTAAGATAAAGTATAGTTAGTGTTAAAAATGATTCAAGTGAGAGAGAGTGAGATTAACGAGTCAAACAATTCAAATGTTCAAAAAAATTTGAAAAAATCTCTAGTCCCGGTTACAAACTGGGACTATAGGTCTCACGCTCGACCGCGGCCCTGGGAGGGCCTTTAGTCTCGGTTTGTGGCACAACCGGGACTAAAGGGGGGGACTTTTAGTCCCGATTTCGTAGTCCTGGTTGGGCAACCGGAACTAAATGTCCTTACAAACCGGGACAGAAGACCCGTTTTCTACGAGTGTACATTATGGACGTGTTTTGTTGCCCACGGTGGTGTTTTCTGCACCCAGCCGAAAGAAATAAGCACGTCTGGTGTATCGTGGCGTTTCAGTGACTTGGCTGGCACAGGTCTTAAAGCATCCCAACTCCTGGCTCTAGAGGAACATCGAAATCGAATTATTCCACAGCGATAGGATCTGACGAGCGCAAGGAGAGTAACGGCATGCGCATGGAGGCAGCACGGAGATGACAGGAGACCAAAACATTGTAGTGTGGCATGGCATGAAAAGTAGCCTCACCTACCTCTTATGCTAGACAAATCCATCCCATTTTCCTCTTGGGCGATGGTGGTAGCGGTGATTTAGATCACACCAGCCTCACCTACCTCTTATGATTAGGTCTTTTGAGTTATGAAGTATCTGTTATAAAATCTAAACTGTGTGCTGCAAAGTTACCTTAGCAATCTTACTTGAGGTTTTTTGTATTGTTTCGTCTAAAAATCAAGGCCCGTTACAAATATGTGGCCATTTTTTGTTGGCATTGTGCTCTACTACACATGTTGATCAGACCTGCATGTCGAGTCACATATTTGGCTACTGTTTATGATAGAATTTTGGATCTGCAGCTGCTGCGTGTATAGGTCTGCTGTTATCGTTTCTATGCATATTGCCTTTTCGTAATTCTAGTGACATATTTTTTGTTTATATATGCCAATCTCCAAGATGCGTACCTCGTATTTTTGGTTTCAGACAGTATTTTTGTTTATATCGGTGCAGCTGTAACAACAATGCACATCCACAGATGGCATCTATTCCCTCGCCAAGCGACTGCTTGGTCGCCGCTGCGTTTCGGATCAGTTGGTGCTCTGCTGTTGTGGCCTCCCTCGCATCGCACGAGGTGGTAGGCCTAGTCGTCCCTCGGCTTCTACTACCTCCTGGGCTCCCACTGTCAGGCGATGACGGTGAATTCACTATGCCACAAACGTACGTGGCAGAGGTGGTCTTGTTCTACTTTGTGTTTTTGGTAAGTCATTGGTTTCCCTTGTTTCTCATGTATAATCTGTGGGCGTTCGGTTTCACCGAACCGAACGGTTCGGTGCCTCGGTCATATGACTATTTCGGTTATCAGAAACTGAGGACCGATCGGTATGTAATATTTAAAAGAACCGAGGCTTCGGTGCTCAGATTTTTCGGTTCCGTCATCGGTTTGTACCGAACAGACCGAAGTGGGCATCTAAGGGACAATACAGTGGGCCCGTATTTTCTACTACTAGGCTTTGTATAGATTTAGCAGGCCACCATCAGCCAGCCCTCGGGCGTTATGCCTGGTATGCGATTCCAAGGCCGTCAGTTTTTTGGGGTCCAAGGCCTCTATGTGGTTCCACGGCGGCGGCGCCGCCGCCGCCGCCGTCGCTCGTTTGCCTACCGCTGCCGATCATGGGAATCCGCTCTGTCGTTAGACGCTACCGTCCTCGTGGATCCTCGCCGATGAACCGGCGGCGGGTTGCCGTCGCTTTGGCCGGCTGCCGGATTTCTCTATATCAACAACACCATCAGGTACGCGTGTTGTCCAGATTGCTAGAAGCTCGTGCAGATCCTATTAGATTGCCTTGATTAATTAGTTGGCCATGCACGATCTAGCTAGCTTTAATTGTTACGTTCCTGTAGTAGCTACTACAAGTATTTGGTCTGCCAGTACTCGTTCATGGAAGATTTTGCGTAGAAGTAATTTATGGTACGAAATAAGTTTATATAACCCCATAACTATTATGTTTCGGACGCAGCACCCTCTCAAGTTTAAAGTGGAACACTTAACCCCTCAACTATGCAATATCAGATAATTCACCTCCTGAGCTCGTTGTTAGCAGTACTGGAGAGCGGTATGACTAGCTTGGAGGGTGGTTTTGTCCAGCATGGCCTCCATGTGTCATCCGGCGCGGCCACCCTTAATGAAGTCAGGTGAGCTGCATTCAGGGGTGGACCTACATAGGGCTGAGTGGGGCCCATGCCCCCACTCAATTTTTTATTTCCAAGCCTAAAAGCCAATAACATAGTATAAAGGCCCCAGTCAGCCCAATAACAATGCTCCCACTCACTTAAGGCCCCCACTAATTTTCTAGGCTAGGTCCGCCCCTGGCTGCGTTGTTGGGAGAGACCATCAGCACCATGAAGACACAGATGGTCTTGGAGAAGTGAGATGCTGTGTTTCACGAGCCACCCACCTGCGTACGTAGGAGTAGGACATGTACAGCAGAACTCCACAAAAGCGACCAAAGCCTCCAGCTGGCCTCAGAGAACCTCGATCGTGATGTTATCCTCCAAGTTGAAAGCCGACGTTGTACCTTGCCTCCGCCAATGATCGGGCGTCGCTCTCGCGTCGCGTTTCCTTCAGTCTCCGGATAACCCGTTAATGAACATATTCTGTAGGACAGTGGCACCAACAACAAGAGCATCATCGTCGCGGTCGTACGACACGCGCTTAGTCCCATTCCGGCGACTTCATCTTGGCCAACCGCCTGCGCCCGGAACGCAAGCTTTCCATGCCCAACCGATGACCTTCACGCTGCTTCTCCTGGCGCTGACGAGCACCACCTCCTGCCCCTGCTCCTGCATACGGATGAGCTTAGCATAAGCGCTGCTGTCCCCTCTGGCCATGAGGTCGCCGTGCATGTCCATCTCGGAGACGGTGCCAAACCTGCAGGATAGCAACTAGATATGTGCGCGGAGAGTGGAGAGCCTGTGCGCGATGACGAGGGTGGTGCAGCCGATCATGAAGCAGTACATCGCCTCCTGCACGAGCCGTTGGGTTGGATGCATCGCTGGACAAAACCATCCTCCACTTCAGCATACCGCTCTCCAATACTGCTAACAACTAGCAAAGGGGGTAAATTACATGGTATTGTATAGTTGAGGGGGTTAAGTGTACCACTTTAAACTTAAGGGGGTAGCGTCTCAAACCTGATACTTGTGGGGGTTATACAGTCTTCTTTCTTTATGGTACTTACCTCGTATCGATTGTTGCTAGACGGTTGGATCTTAAATCACGGACAGCAACTTGGTGGTGTTGGTGGAGCAGATGAGAAGGATTCAGTATAGGAGAGACTCTCCAGTCTCCACCGATTTATTTGTAGCAGTTTTAGAACATCACTAGCTATTGAACATAATAAGTGGTAGCCTGGTAGCATTGTTGAGAGACTGTTTTGATCTCAGACGTTCTTTGTGCAAAGGAACACAAGTTTGGTCACTGGTGCATAGGAGTTGAGAGCAAGACGTAGATATATAGGCGAATTTTTTTTAAATAATACACACTTTTTAATATTTTTCAAATCTATTACGCGTTTTTTAGATTTTACAAAAGTAGTACTTTGTCGGTCTGGAGGAAGCCGATTAGTGCAGTCGGCCTGAAGAAAGCCGACTGAGCGTCGGCCGTAGGGCCGCTGGGGCCCACGTCGGCCAATCGGCCTGGGGCAGGCCGACTGCCCCAATCTGCATAGGCCAAGCCGACTGGGATTGCTACGGCCAATTGTCTGTTTAGTACTAGTACACGTCTGCAAATTGTAGATCGTATTAAATCATCACGCGGCATTGTTCAAGCCTGAGGGGGAATTTGCACATGCAACCAAGAATATAGAACAGTTCTTGTATCATTTTAGGCGGTGGCGACCCATAGCACTCCAGTCGGCTTGGCCCATGCCAATTGGGGCAGTCGGCCTGCCCCAAGCCGATTAGGGCAATCGGCCTGCCCTAGGCCGATTGGGCAACATGGGCCCCAGCTGCCCCACGCCCCAACGCTCAGTCGGCTACCTGTTGGACGAGTGCAAAGCTATCGGCCAGGCCCTGACCGATTGGGCCAGTCGGCTTCCTCCAGTGTTGACAAAGTGCTAGATCTATAAATTGCAAAAAACGCATAACAGATCTCAAATAAATTTAAAAAAGTGTATTATTTAAAAAAAATCGCGATATATAGTGTCCTATTTTAAAGTTAGGCACATGGCCCTGGATTTTTCCCGCTGGGCTCTTGGGGTATAGGTGTTCTGCCATAAACCATAGGATGGTCATCGTCTCGTCGTCATTATTAAGAGCATCTCCACCGGACCGACCCATACGATCACCCTAAACGGTCCATTTTTGTCCGTTTGGGTCGGGCTCTGATCGATTTGGGTAGGGGGTCCGGTCTGTCCGGCTAGCCGCGCCCAGCGGTGCGACCCATTTGTCCGTGCTAGCGAGACAACTTTTTTTCAGATTCAAACACAAACCGTTCGCGCTAAAAATAGGCACCACTTGTACTTAATTTACATTCGAAATATAAAAAACAGAATTTAACCTAATCCTAGACCTAACTACCGATATTCGCGTGTTGGCGCCACCTCGTCCATCTACGGGTCGAGGTCGATGTACTCCGGCGGCGTCCAGAGGTTGGGCGGCGGCAGGACCGGAGCGGGAGCGGGCGCAGGCGGGTTGATCGCCCGCACAGGCCACGGCTCCCACTGCTGGAGGTGCGCCAGCTCCATCCCCACCTCCGGCGTGATTGGAGGCGTCCAAACTGGCGGCGGCGGAGGCAGCTGGGCGTTCGTCTCAACCACCATGAGGGTGAGCGCGAGGGCCTCCTCGTAGCCGCGCCACTGGGCTTCATCCTCCTGCGCGCTGGCCATGATGGCCTACTCGGTGAAGATGTCCTCGTCGTAGTCCCGCGCCAGTACCTCGTGGTACTCCGGGGACAGGTTCGTGGCGACGTCGTCCACCGCCTCCTGCTTGACGATGATGTCGTCGTCACCATCCTCGTCGTTGCCGTCCTTGCTGCCGAGCTCGGCGTCGGAGTAGTGATGGCGCCTTCCTTCTCCGAGTCGATGTCGGGGACGGGGTAGACCTCCCCGGCTGTAGGTCGCGGCGGATGTTGGTGGCGCGGCGCACCTTGTGCTCCCAGTCGAGGAATTCCTTCCAGTAGGCCTTAGACTAGAAGGCGGCGTCCCACTGTTGGTCCGGTGGGAGGCCACTGATCCGACGGCGGATCTCCTCCTACAGCCCTTTGCCCTCCTTGGGCACGGGCGGCACCGAGACACCGTCCCGGTTGAGGTTCCAGCCAGTAGGGAGGCACACGTTGTTGTGCTGGATGCCCCGTCCCTCCCTCCAGCGGCGCTCGCACTCCGTGATGCGGAAGTACTGCCGATCGCGGCGGAAATCCTCCGGCCGCGGTGGCGGGCGAGCCTCCACGTGGCGGCCCCGGAAATCATCCAGCCACGACGGAGGCGGCAGGGACATGTCACGGAGGAAGGCTGACATCCGGCCGGAGCGCTAGCTGCTAGAGCCAGACGCCTTGTGGTCGTTCTTGCCCCTCCCCTTCTTCAGCCACGATGGCGTCTTCATCGTTCGCGGTGGTGGTGGCGGCGGCTAGGGTTTGCGATGGCGAGAGGTGAGGAGTGCGGCACCGACGGACGCAGGGTTAAATAGCCCCTTCGCCTGCGAACACGCGCAGCTTCCCGCTCCTTCACCATCAATGTCGGCGCGAGAACACAAGCGGCTCCCAGTGGGTCAACGTGTCAGTCGCGTCACCATTGATGGCGCAGGATGCCGCCGGTCAGCCTTCCGCCAGCCCTCTGAATCGTTGTCGCGGTTGCGTCTGAATCGGTGCCGCTGACTGTGTCTAAAATCAATGCCGCGTGTCTCGTCTGACACCGAGGCCACCATCTTTATTACAATATTTCAAAACAAATTGTTTGTGCCCAAACAAGCATTCATATATATCATCATCTAGGAAAGATACTAAAATAAAATTCCTATTTAAAGTAGGTACATAAGATACATTATTTAAATGAAGACTAAAGCCAATGTGAAGCTCCAAGGTGAGTGACTCTATTGCTTCAACGATGACTTAAACTCCATTAGCATCTTTAAGCCTTCTTGCCCCTTTATTATAGTTTTGATCAAATTTAATCCCTGCATGGAGTTAGCAACAAGAGCAATTGATTTTTAGTCAGTCCACCATGATGTACAAGAGAAATCAGTATAAAATAATTTATCAATGAATGTAATTTTATCGATACCTTTCTTGATCATCTACTTAAGGTAGTTTGGACAATCCTTTCTGTAATGACCTTCTTGCTAACAGTGGAAACATGTTTTTTGCAGTTGTGCTGCCTGAGACTGTCTAATCTTCTTTCCTTTATACTTTGGCATCTCTTTACTAAAATGCTTCTTTTGAGGCTTAGGGGAACTAAGACTGTCATGTTTTCTCTTGTTGAAGCCAACATGAAAGGCTTGGTCCTTGTTCCGCCTTATAATCTTTCCTCCTCCAAAACAATCTGAGGGCATATCTCATTGAATGCTCACTTTTCTTTCATAGAATTGCAGTTGATCTTGAATTGATCAAACTCTTCAGGGAGGGACTCCAAGATCATTATGATGAGAAGGTTATGACTAAGATCACCATAATGATCTCCGAGCCCCTACCTGAAGAGTTTGATCAATTCAAGATCAACTATAATTCTATGAAAGAAAAGTGGACACTCGCTGACATATGTCCTCGGATTGTCCAAGGGGGGGGGGAGGATTATAAGATAGAACAAAGACCATACCTTTCATGTTGGCTCTAGAAAGAGAAACATGACAAGTCTAGTTATTCTAATCCTCCAAAGAAGACCTTTAATAAGGATATGCCAAAGTCTAAAGGAAAAGAAAAGGAGATTGGACTATCTTCGAGCAGCGGGACTGCTAAAAACATGTGTTTCCACTATAAGATAGAAGGTCGTTATAGAAAGGACTGTCCAGACTATCTTAAATGGGTGATGAAGAAAGGTACATGTGAAATTGATTTTTTTTGATGAATTATTTTATGTTGATTTCTCTTGTACATCATGGTGGGTTGACTCATGAGAAACTACTTATGTTGCTAACTCTATGCAGGGATTAATTTTGATCCAAATTACAAAAAGGGGGCAAAAATGCTTAAAGTTGCAAATGGAGTTGTTGAACCAATAGGGTCACTCAACTTGGAGCTTCAAACTGACTTTAATTTTTATTTAAATAATGTTCTTTATGTACCTACTTTAAGTAGGAATTTGATTTCAGTCTCTTGCCTATATGATGACTTGTATGAATGCTTGTTTGGGCTTAAACAATTTGTTTTGAAATGTTGTAATAAGGATGTTGGCTTCGGTGTTAGATGAGGAAAAATATATATGGTATCTCTTAATGATTATGTCTTGCACTTCTTTGAAATTGTGGCACCGTTTGTTCGGTCACATTTTGAGAAGTAGAATGGAAAGACTCATAAATATGACGTACTCCTCCTGCGATGTCACTCACTCTCGTCAAAATTCGGTATGTGCCACTGTTTTTTTACGTATGTGCCACACCTCCCGTGACGTCATTGCTTCTACACCATTGGACGTGGTTAACACATTTGTGACGTCAAGCCATCAATGGTGTAGAATATTGACGGTGCAAGAGTTAGTGGTGTTTTGACGATTCATAGAGAACTAGTGGCATGGCCCAAATTTTGGCAGGAGTAAATGACAAGGTTGTAATTTTCCCTACTGTAAAATAACCATAGCACTTATAAACTGATCAACCATGACATACTTGAAGTATAACTATTCATATATAAAACACATGCGCACCTCATAACCTTAAGTACCACACACATACACGAGTCTTTTAATTTTCTTACAACATAAGGATAATAGGAAGGCCAATTTAGATCACATGGCCAGAAGTTTGGCACGTGTTTGACATCCTTCTTCTCTGGACAATCCATTACTTGATTTGGTCTACATGATTGATCGAAGTCGGATGTGATAGCCCTTGGGAAACAGCACATCTATGCTACGGAATACATCTGCGCCTTTGATTTCCTCCAAGCTGCCACAACAGAAAGGAGTTCATATAAACAAGCAGCTTGCATTTTTTACGGCTGAATTCATATTGTCTTTTCTGAAGAAAAAAAGACAGTTATAGGTTTTGAGCTGGAAGAAAAACGCACTTGTACTCAGTCACCAAAACATGGAGGAGAAGTGTAACTACAGCCTTGCTATATTCTGCTCCAGGACACACCCTGCTGCCTGCTCCGAATGGCATAAAGTTCTTAAGCAGTGTGCTACGCTTTGTCTCGTCCTGCAATTTTTAACTTGTGAATGTTAGTGGCAATCTAGCTAGTGTGGATTTTACCAGTAGAACAAGCATAAACATATTCTTATCATCATATAACAACATAATGTGGTGTGGTTGCACGTCGTCCTAGAGTTATGACGATGTGAACCGCCTAGCAAGATTTTGCTTGAAAGTAAAAGCTATATGCCATCCTTGGGTAAATGTGTCATACACTTTCCATTAGAGTGACACATTGAAGTTTTTTTAGTAGGTTTGGTGCCACAACTGTCCGTAAACGGTGATCGACTCCTATGTTATAACGCCCTAAACTAGTCTTAGCATCTTCCCGGAAGGTAAAAACCGATTTCTCTGAATTTCGCTTGGTTTTCTAGAAGTAACAACCAAGTTAGGTACCCATTTTTTTGGTTCCGGTCTATTTGGCTTTGGTCCAGATTCTTCGGTCCGGTAGTTCAGTCCTTGGGTAATATTCACACCCCTAAAGGTACTATGGATTAGTGAAAATAAATAAAGCCCTAACTACCATTTATGGACTGATTTCACCTAGGTTGGGAGATTTATGGCTTGTTGCATTAATCCTTGACTTTCTAGACATTTACCAATTATCTTTGCTTATTGCACAACCCCTACGCCACGTTGGTGCTCATGGTGATGCCAAATCAACTCTAAATGGACCCACCAAATATTGATCTTCATTAATACTACAACACATAAAAACAATCATTGTTTTATGACTGAAATGACGAATTGTCAATCACTAACCATCCATCTCCATGGGTTAAACTCGAGTGGATCTTCGAACACTTCTGCATTGAGATGTACTGCCATGGGGTTCACTATGACAATCCATCCAGCCGGGATTGTATAACCTGGATGGACAACAAATCAACAAACTAAAGAATTACAACTATGCAAGTTGCTGCTAACTGTAGTGTTTTTTTGTCAATGAACAAACTACATTATACTAATGTTAAATGGAGTGTGCATGCATTTGTACCATTTACTTGTGCGTCCTTTAGAGTTGTCCGGAAAACTCCTATGGCAGCATTGCTTATTCGAAAAATCTCATTGGTCACCTTCAGTCGAAGTAAGATACGCACATGTTAGGAATTATATATAAATAAATGACTAGACCATCAAACACAATGTGACCCTATAACAACAACTGCAAAAATATTTATTTTAACCTGACTGGTAAATCTCAATGACTTGCAATCTTCCCACGTGAGCCTAGAATGCCCATCTTTCCGGTTCTTCAGTATCGCTTGGTTCTCCTCCTATTGAAAGTGTATTTTTTAAGGATCTCAATCGCTTTTGTGGGAGGATTTTTTAATAAGAAATTTGTGAAATTTAAAAGCGTAAAAGCTTGTGCTTGGATCTTGTTTTTAGAGGAGGCGCTTGGATCTTTCTTGACATCCATATTATGATGTAGTATTACAAAGTAATGGTGTCTACAATAGAATATGACAAACCTTGAGAGCCTGAACGACTTCAGGGTTGTCATGGAGGGACTTGAATGCTATAGCAATGATTGCAGCCAGTGTATAGATGCTGGCGAATAATAACGTAGAAACCATATCAACAGCGAAATCCTCATTTATCAATGGCTCTTCACAATGTAGTTGTTCCACAATCAGGTCTAGCAGGTCGTCATGTTTCTTATCAGGTGTTAGCGACCTCTCTGCTAGTGTATCACGGATTGTCTTGCGCACATTTTTCCAAGCCTGTATACATGAGAGTATATTGGGTTTAAACCACAAACACAAAAATGAATTGGTTTCACCTTCTGCCTTTAGCAGTACATATAGAGAAACTTTCAGTGGTTTGACCTTCAAACTTTGCCACTAGATATCAGAAAAGGCACGATAATATTTTACAAATTCGTATGATGACCAACAAAATATCTTTGACTATTGCTTGTAAAATATAAACTACTAGCAAGCCCTAATTTTGGTATGGAAATATTATTCATGTTGAATTTATTGATTATATTTTCACAATTCAGTTCTCATCAGTAGTTAAAGTTACAGAGTTATAACTGCATATATAGGTGGATCCTACGAAATTTTATATTTTGGAACAACAAAGATAATACCTGCATAGATCGGTAAAATGCTGTCCCAGGGAAATATATTGGGAAGGAGAGCAATCCTTTGGAAAGTGCATCGATGCTCTTTCTGAGTTCTGCCGACTTGGCCGCGTCGAAACTCAGGAACTTCTTAGTTACGAGCTCAAATAGAATCTTCAAGTAAAACAAAAGGTATTATCACCAAACAGCAAATCAAATGGAATTAATATAACCGTTCTAAAGAAAATGAAATAGAGGAATCAAGAGAAAGCAAGGCACTGACATCTGGCGCGCCACCACGCACATCGACACTAGGTTTCGTGGCCCACGTGGCCAGGCACTCTCTCACGGCGCTCTCCAGCTCAGGAAGCAGCACCTCTTTCAGGTTCTCGAGGCCGAAGAAGGTGAAACAGAACCTGCGGATGAACTTCTGGGTTGCACCCCTGAACGCGTCAATGCTCTTGCCGCCGAAGATTTTGCGCACCGCCTCAGGATACCCGATCTGGAACAGCTCGCCCTCCTCCTTAAGGATAAACCGGTTTACCTCGGCGTCACAAGTGAACACCGCAGGCTGGCCGAACAAGCTTGTCTTGAAAACAGGACCGTACCTGTTGTGGTGCAGCTAGTAGTTAAACTTATAAAGTCGAAGTCATAATGCAAAACTAGCTCAAGCTTGTTCGGTCAGCATATATATAGTTGGCCTTTGCCACCAGGATGCATGGTACACAACACATGCACAGAAGTTCACAGTTCAGACACCATACATACCTCCTCATCCGTAATTTGAAGTAGTCTGGGATGTCCAAGGAAGAGCATCCCTTGATGAACTGGAAGGTCTCTCCGATAACAGGGAATCCCATGGAGCCAGGCGGAAGGATCCCGTTGCATGTGGGGTTAATCCATTTGTACATCCAGTGTACTAACCATCCTATAATAAGTGTAACCCCAAGTAGAGCTATGTACTGAGCAAGAGAAACTTCCATCTGCAAGTGCATCTAGCAAGGAAACAAGCAGATGTCTCGGTTAGCTCCTACAGATTAGAGAGGTCAATATAGAAGCTCATATATAAAGGGTTATGCTGAGAGGAACTGTTCATCTAGCCACAAATGATGTTTTCAAGCATTGTGACCTTCATATCTGCATAGATCCCCATTTATTACTCTATATATGCGATGCACACAGCCAATAATTCCTCTCCGCATAGATCCCCATGTATTCCTCTCCGCATTAGAGAGGTCAATAGAATTATTGGATGTGTGCATCGAAGCATATATATGTAGAGGTGAAGAGGGGATCTGTTCCATTATCTATTAAATTTAATAAAAATTTGGAGACAAAAATGTAGAGCATGACTTGTGGAATAATTTGCCTTCTAATCGTCAAGTGAATGCATGAGGTACGTCCTAACTCTTAACAAACTCTACAGTCTCTTGACGACGGGCATTGCATTGTTTTCTTAGCTGGAGGTGCACGCCTAAGAGAATCTCACGGTCAAGTTGACCAAAATCCCTTATTAGAATCGCATGTGCTATGCTTGTGGGTAAGAAAAATGAGAGCGAAAAGCTTGCAAATGTTTACTTGGACGCATATATAAACCAAAAAGGCTTGCAGGCAGAAAGGTAAATAATCAAAGAGAGAGTCGACTCAACGGGTAATATGGTGAGTGTCGTGGTCGCCGAGTCCTCCACGGTCGTCGGCCCGTCGGATCGGGTGATATCTGCCGCCAGAAACATTGATCTCTCGCCTTTCGCCGGGCACAGGCGAGGGTGTGTGTGTCACTTGAGAGCTGATGAAAAACAAGATAGAAAGATAGACAGAGATAGATATGGGGACTATATTGGCTAGGGGGACTATATTGGCTGCGCTCAGCATACTTCTGGCCGGTGGCTATATAGATGTTTCGGTTTTACAACAACCAAATCACAGCTAAATAAAATCAATGTACATTAATACTGAATCGGTGTACATATCTACAACAACCAAATCACAACTAAATCAATTGTAATCAATAGAGTATATCATTCTAAATCAATGTAGTTAATACCAAATCAATATTGTACAAGTATAGTACTAGAGAGAGAGATTTAATATACGGGGTTACTATGACACCCCAGTGAGAACCGTTTGTTTGCTTTGAGATCCAATATCCGTTAAAATTGTACTAATAGTTCTTCATTAAAACAGAAATTGCGCTAGTTACTAATCTAACGATTCTTCTTTTAAATGCAAAAGCTCTCAATCACATATAATAATTTATATCTATATGTTTTGTTGTTGGTTTTTTTTGTCGTTGGTTTAGACCTAGTCTAGTTAGGTGTTGCTTGCCTGTGTTCAGGTTTTGCACATTTTTTCCTTCAATAAACCAACCAATGTGGGTCCTTGTACAACCCTATTTTTTAATACAACATCTCTCATGTTATCATCCAAATTACCACTCTGATCGGCGATTTGAAGCCTGGACGAAGATAGTCTGGGAGCTTGGATGTCCGATCTACATTTCGGATGGGCCGAATTGTATTTCCTGGTAGTATTGGCATAACATAATTTTTCTGAATTGTGCCATTGTACGTCACGCAAGCTAACGATCTGTGAATGTACATGGGAAAAATTTGTGAGATATGTACCTGATGGCCGAGGAGATGATGTGCCCCCATCATTTGATCTCTCGAATCCTGCAGTGAGAGTCACCACATCTTTCGTTTCTCCCCTCACATCCCATCATTGCGCTAGCAGGGTTGCTCAGAAGATATGAGGTCATCATATTAGACTTGAAACTTAGATTAGTAACAATACAACTTTCTTTGACAATCAGTACTACACTATATTATAGTTGAGATATAACATGTGTCTCCAATAGTTACAAAACAAACTCTAAAATAAAGATCAAATCATAGAGGTCTTCGAACTGATATATTATAATCTTGTCACTTGAATATTGAAGCAGGATGCAGAGTTGGGGTACTGACCATAAGAAGCAGTAGATCCCATCAATACATTGTTGCCTTTGGTGGCCATGGGCTCCGAGGGGGATGACTTGGTACACAACCTAAGGGTACTCGAGAACATTATATGTATGATATAGTCTTGTAGGGTATACAACCTGGACTTCTTTACTCTGGCCGGCTGTGGAGATTGTCTTCCTGACCTTGAGCACAAATTTTTTATCGATTAAATTTAGGTGGTGAGGCACGGTGTAAGATTATGACCTTTGATTAGGTACTTCTGCCTTTTATACGAGGCAATAAGAGTTGGGGACTAAGTAAGTTAAATTGTTCTAGGCCTTTAATGAAGGCTCTAGAGGAGGGGATGTTGTGTGCACATCCTCTTATCTTTCTCTCGAGTTTTGCCGAGATCAATTCAAATATTATTCCCTTTGATCATATGGATAACAAATAGTATCGGATGCCAACTCTCACTAGAAGTAACATACCAAAGTAAAATGTTATACAAATTTATCCTAAATGTCACTGAGCCTCAAAACGAATAGTATATCATTATGTCCTGGAATGGAAAACACTATCTTTAATGGGTGTAGCTTTATTTGAGTATCATTATTTTCAAGATAAAAAATCTTATCATGAACCCATGTCGACAATACAATCAAAGAATACTGGCTGGTAATCCTTTGTTAGTGAATCCACAACCATGCTTTCTAAATAACATCATCAATTTGATCCAAGAAAAGTATACAAGGATAGGTAAACCCATCATGACATCCACTCTTAGTTAGACCTCTTCATGTAATGTTCTCGAGTACCTTACGTGTCTTGGATCCATGCATGGTCTGCTGCAATAGGCTAATTTATAGCCAGAAATAACCTTTTAAAATATTGTAATTCAACAATAAACTTTATGTGTACACAAACCACATAACAACTTTTTTCTTCAAGTAAACGATATGACTTCATTCATTATCGCCCCAGTCTCAAGGGGCCGAAAAACCAAGCCCAGCGTGTGGCATATGTAGTGGAGGAGACGCTCATCTGGCAGCACCATTAAGGTGGCGAACTGCTATTTGATGCTTCACACGTCAATTCACGGACCAACACATAATCCCTGACCCTGGATCCAAACGGAAGGCCCAACTTTCTTCCTACACTTTTTCAGACATTGCATTTCCCTCTTTCCTTGTTGTTTATGTTATTTCTCTCCTCACACCAAGAAGAAAGGAAAAATACTCATGATATTGATTTAGAAGGAGAAGGAAACAAAAAAAATGAACATAAAAACGAAGAAGAAAACTAGCCCATACAAAAAAAATGAAGAATAAAAATAAAAAATTGGCCGAAAGCTAATATAAGCTTCCTAAAACCGGTGAAAGGGAGCTAGAGTTAGCCTAATTACCGAACTGGGGCAGTAGGCGGGCCCATCGAAAACTCTATTCTTCATTAATTGCTATTGTGCAACCCTTGTCGGCTGGCCGGTCTCAAGGATGCACCGTGTAAGAAAAAAGACTAACATCAAAGGCAAACACCAATTGCAGAAAATAAATTGACACAGGAGAAATGGGGTATTGATGTATTTCTAGACAATACATACAATGGAGCAGCTCTAACATAAAAAGGCTGAAGGGATAAAAGGATAAGACCCATTTAACATTAGAATAGACTTAGCCTAATCGCCTCACCGAAGTGGGCCCACGCGTTGGCCCAGTTTCCTAATAGTTGCATCTGCTAGCACGTGGAGCGAACTGGCTCGTGGCCCATTAGCGGGGATTTAATATGGATGTGTTCTTTCCCTTTTTCTTTTCTTGGGTCGGGTTTTCACGTTTTTAATGATTTTTCTGTTTCGGTTTTTAACTGCTTTTCTAGTTACTATTTTCTTTTCTGTATTTTCAAAATTAAACATTTTCGAATATTTTTTTTGAAATATGAATAGTTTTCAAATCCAAACAACTTTTAAATTTAAATATTCATAAAATATAATTATATAAATAGGCATAATTTTATATTTTTAATAAATTTTGAATCTAAATAAATTGTAAATTAGAAAAAACTAAACTTAAATATTTTAAAAATATGAACTTTTTCAAAACATTTTTTAGATCATAAAAATAAAATAAAAGTACAAATAGAAAATAGAAAATGGTAAAATGTTACCTATTGGTCCATGGCTCATGCCACTCGGCGCGGCAGGCTCGTCCTGCACATCCTGCGCAGCAATGAGCCAGCCGATTTATCCGTTTTCTGTTTTCTTCTCTTTTTTGTTTGTCCTTTCATGTTTTTGTTTTCTATTTTTTATTTCCTATTTTTATTTTCTGTTTGCTTTTTTTGGTTTTGTTTTTTGGTTTTGGTTTTTTCTTTTAAGGTTCAGAACTTTATAATTTGTTCATGATTTAAAAAATGTTCATTTTTTCAAAAATAAATTCTGCTTTTTTAAAATGTTCATGCCTCTTAAAAAATTTGTTCATGATTTGATTTTTGGTTCGTGAATTTTGAAATATGTTTCATTATTTTTGGAAAATGTTCAAATTTCTTTAAAAAATTGTTTATGAATTTTGAAAAACTGTTCATGTATTTTGGAAAATGGTTCATGATTTTTAGAAAATGGTTCATCATTTTCGGGAAATGGTTCATGAATTTAGGAAAATGGTTTGTGATTTTTTGCATTTCGAAACTTGGTTCAAGAATTTCGTAAAGGAAAATGGTTCATGATTTTCAAAAAGTGTTCATGATGTTTTAAAAATGTTCAAAAAATTTAAAAAATTGTTCATGAATTTCGAAAACTGATTCATGATTTTTTAAGAACAAAATAGGAGGGAGCTGGTTCTTCTAATCAAGTGCAACACGAATTTTCTCACGCTCGTAGTCCGCCATTAATGTGGGCTTATTCTTCAACCTTTTATCCTTTAAGTGTTTGTTTTTACACGGGCCTTTCTCCTGTAGTTTGCTTGGGCCTAGTCTCCTTTGGTAAGCCTAAAAAGAATAGCTGGGGTGGGCCGGTGGCCTTGAAAGGCTGAAATATTGAGCATAGTACATACTCCGATTTCTTATACCATCACGGGACTATTCGTTTTTTTTACCAACTATACGTTTTCTTTTAGGAAGGCCGCCTCCCTTTTTTTTAAGAAACATAATATAATCGTAGACGTTCATAATATGTGTATGCATCCATTCCTATGAATACACACACGCACACTCTATCCCTATGAGCACCTCCGAGAAATTGAGCAGGCGGATCGGTTCTTTAGATTGACGAAGTTACCACAGGCATCTCGCTGTCGACGAAAACGTCGCTCCGACTGAAAAAATATTCTGCCTTTTATGCAACACACCATGTCAAACTTGGGTTTGAACTCTGGTGGGTTGGGGATACAACCATCCTTCTAGCCACTCAACCACATGTTGGTTTGCTCCTTACTTTATTTTCATAAGCGACCGCGTGCTTTTTTTTAAACGGGAGAGGTCCTTCATCAATTAATGCCATAAGTAAGAATGTCTTGCTAAAGCCCTAATTGGAGATTGAAAATTAGGAGTTGATAAAAAGGAAAAGAGAAGAGGGGGGAGGCATGCACCACGGCATGCTTCGAACCCTACTCTTGCTTTTGATCCTTTGCTCCCATAACCCTCTTTCGAGAGTCGTCTATGACACCAATGGTCATTCCAAGGACAATAGAGATGGCGTATGGCATCCACTATATATGAAAAATCAGACCATAAGCCAAAAGTGTACCTTAAGAGCTATCCATATATATAGTGGACCTTGTTCAAAAGCCAAAATGCTTAAGGATGACTCATAAGCTTTATGGATAGTCCACAAGCAATAAAATAATACTATCTAGTACATGTAGCAATAAAAAACTAATTTTCAGTCAAAAGAATGTGTGGTGTTAGCTCTTACATGCGCCTAGCTTATAGACAAGTTTGTCTACGTACATTGTGATGCAATCTATTAGCTTATGTTGTAGTATGTGGCTCCCATCTTACAGTTTTGCCACATACATATGTGATGCCCTTACGCGACAATGCTAAGTGGCGAGATCCCAAGCGAAGACTGTATTGTGCCCACCTTTTTACCGTGGCATCACGATTTCAGGCAGAGTTGACATGATAACTGTAAATCGGTGACTCCGCATGTATAAATATTAGAATAAACTATTAACATAACACACATGATTTATTTGATATCAATATTCCTTGTGGATGTAGTTTAGGTTTTCCTGTAACATTATGTATATATTAATTAGAGATGTTTTGTGGTACCTTCGGTTGAATAACAACTCTTCATTTTTTTTTCCATCTAAAGGCTTATGTTACTTTATTACTTTGTTGTTTTGTATTTATAAGTCTCCTGGTCATAGTTTCACCCCAAGCCCCTGAAATCGCAGGATCAACCCTCGATGATTATTCAACAGTATGTTATAACACGCCCAAACAATAAGGATCTCGGATAAATTTAAAAGATGTAATGTGATCTTTTGAAGTCGTAGCCTCGAGGCTCATCTTTTTTGCATCTCAAATTGTCTACCCTCCGGCATAAAGGAAAAACATATTAAAAATCCACACGAGTAGTTTTAGCTTTATAATTTCGGAAGCGGTGCCGGTCTTAACAAGACTGCATGTGCATGAGTAACACACACCGAAACATAAAGTGTGAGAACCGTAGAATATATTTCCTCGGATTCTCTTTTTTCTTTTCTGTCGTCGGCTCATGATGATAATGATGGGTCACTCACGCACACCACCGAGTCGGTCTTGTAGATACCTGTGCTTTGTCTTTGGCACAAAGTCAGAGCCTTGAGATTGGATTTATATGCTCTGCTTAGTTGGAGTATTACGCATTTGCAGCTGATGAGTCACCAAACTCACCCCGTGGGGTATGAAAGAAGGGAAAAAATTGGCAAAGATGAAGGGGATCTCGATGATGATGCATGATGATGATGCATCTCTGTCTGCGTTCAGATCGCTGTCAACGGAAACCGAAAAAAGGCGTCGAGTCTTGCTTCGTTTCCAGACCAAGCAGCCAAACTCTGGAAAATCAGGTCGATCGAGTTTGGTCGGGCCCCATTGATGCATTCTGGCGCGCTGCATTCCTTTTTGCTGGTTGTTGGGATCCAAGGGTTGACCACAGTACATGTGTGAAACCATATGCACGATGATGTATTGTACTGGAAACGAATAGTTTGAGTTAAATTTAATGACAATCTCTCTGCATTTTCCGCTGATGGGTCACTCCTGAAGTCCCGATCCATCAACGTTGTCAGTGGGAAAGATCTAGTAGGTAGACAAAGAAGATGGAGAAAAGGATGATCAATCTTTTCTGTCAGCTTAAATAAACCCGAAAAGGCGTTGAGGATAGTTCATGCAGTGTGATCCCCCTTCCAAACAAACTTGGAAAAAAAATAATTCCATCGAGTATACCGTCGTCCCGAGTCCCGACGACGACGAACCCATGCAGAAAAAAAAGTAATTCCGGTGTTCATTCCATTTGCCGGTTTCTGGCCATCGATGACAACCACCAGTGGCAACGAGACATTTATGCCCTACCTATGAATGATTGGCCGACAGCTAATGTAAATCCCGCCACGTGGCATGTAAACGTGTACATGTGCGTGCCCTCCATAGATCGGCCGCCTAGCGCCGACTGACAGGAGGAATATGAGTCGTTCACTGAATCTTGGCGGGCGCTGGGATGAGCATATTTTCCTGTCGATCGATCTGCCTAACATGCACGGCATGATCCAGCCCAGTTACGAGAGACTTCCGGACGTAGAAGAGCAGTGCTGTTCATATATATGTACTCTTTTTTATTTTCAAAGTAGCTGACGTGTGTACGTTTGCTTGCTCGATCTGGCCGGCTAAATATACAAATACGCCGATCTGATGAGATGCTAGGATAGATAAGATTGGCATTAGCGCGAATCCGGTCCATGTGCAGCTAGAAGCGGCCGGGAGGAGACGGAAGAGTATAGGAGATTAGGAGTACATCTCAGAAGGAAGGAATTGGGAAAACAAGTTCCCGTCTCTTGCGTGCTCAGTTTGTATGGGGTGCTGGGCTGGGAAAGAGCAAGAACATATCCCCTCGCCAGATTGGTACTCCAGCAGCCACGGCGCCAACCAAATCTTGGGACTAGCAATAGCAAGCCCCATATACCATAAATTGGGTTACCGATTCATGGCAGCTATTTACAACGCCCCTCCACCGGCTCCAAAATTCCCGCCACCATTTCCCCCAATTTCGAGCTCTCCCTCCAAATCATCTTCCTCGCCGAGGGGCAGGTAAACGGCGCCTCCTACTCTGGTTGGTCTAGCTCATCCAGGCAAGCTTTCGTCCTAGGCTATCTCGGACATGTCGTCCTCGTCGGTCTATATTGAGATCGTGCTAAGAACCACATAGCCCTAACTCTCGCGGCTTAGATCTGTTGCCATGTTCTAGCTCATAGTTCATATGTTCGCATGTGCTCGCCTCTAATAGATCGTGGTCCATTTTGGCATTTAGTATTCATGTTGTACTATTAGGATTGGATATGTTGTTGGTAGGATTAGTGTTACAAGTATAGTTCTTCCCCTAGAACTGAACACATTGTGTATCTCCGGTGCCGTAGATAGGAGAATGTTGCGTCCACTGATCTGTCTGCAACCTCTGTGAGTCCTCTGCGTTACGTGCTCATGCCTGATCCGGTGACCAGGAGGAAGTTGGCCATGTCATGGCCAGCATCTCTGTCCACCTTCGTCCTGAATCGGGTATGCCAGTTGATCGAGAAAAAGGGGTTCAGTTGTTCGGGGATTCATAGAGGTGGACATGTGCTTGATTGCATAGGATGTTTTCAAGTTCTATGGTCGGATAGTCACTTCGAACCAGGTGTACAACCACATGAGGCACTAGAGAGTTAGGTGAATTTGGGTGCTGAGGATCAAGAGGCTTGAGAACGTGCACTGGGTTGAGGATACCTCTTCTATCATGATGGACAATGATGATTACTATGTGCACATCATGGTTCGATATATGTGCACTTGCATCAGTAGATGTAAATCTCACATATGAACTACATGACTTGAACTAACTGTGATTCTCATGTAGACTCGGCCGAAGGACACCGAGTTGATCAATAAGCCCATTGAGAACTATGCTTAGATGAAGATGATATATGGTCCTCGTATTACCATTGCGCCCATCTTTGTTACCGTGATACACCATGCTCTTAGCCACCTGATAGAGCATAGTGGACAGGCGACCAGGTATCTTGCCATAACCCCTGAGCGCAGGATGAGCTTTTTCACGGCCTTCCTAAATAATCACTACCGCTGAGCAACGGACTGAGTTGTTCGAGGAGGTGCTGGTAGTGGTGTTGATGATGATGCCTGTGATGTGTATGATGAACTTTAGTCGCGGTAACCCCTGAACTTTGGTATGTATATTTTGTAAGGTGGTATTCAGTTATATCCCCTCCTTTTATGACGAACTTGTGATGCATCACGGACAGTTGTTTGTAAACTCGTGATGCAGCACAACCGCCATGACTGATTATGTCGATTCAGTCTTAATATAATCTAGTAGTTCTCAGAATTGCAATTTTCTGAACTTTGTTTCCTGCCTTGCTGATGTTGTGTAATCTCACCTCACCAGAGAGGAGGTAAGGCTATCAGGGACAATGCAACTAGCCAAACAAGTACCAATTTTCTGAAAACTAAGAATGCATGGAACCAAACAACTAGGGCTTGGCTTCCAAACCCTTAGGGAAATGAGAATACATGGAACCAAACGAATGACCCTTTTGGCATGAGAGGTTGCATTTCCGCGTGCAGCTTCCATGGAGCCATGATCTCCAGGTGCGAATAAAAGCCACGAGCAACCAAACATGCCCCTACTTTCGAAGTACTCGGCAAAGCCCACACAACAAACGGCGGTGGCGGAGCCCTTCTCCACGGGTGTCCGCGGTGAGCAGCGGGATTTTGGCGGCACAGTGATGCGGATCTCCGGTGGTGATCTCGATGCATAAGACGGTGGGGGTCCTTGCCTAGTTGTGCCGCCCTTGTAGCTACGGTTGAAGTGGCCGAGACGGTGGTTATACGCAGCCGACGGTTCATCCTGGCTACGAAGGCTCCATGGAACCATGGTGGTGCCGGCGTTTGATGAGCTAGGCGTGGCCATGGTTGTGGCGTGGCTGGATATCACAGTACAGCTGCTACCATGACGGGGCGACGGACGTCATGCTTCTCTCTGGATAGATCGACGACAGTTGGGGTGGTGATGGCCTCCCTCTCCTACGGAATATGCACTTTATGTTTGTTGGTAATTATATTAAGAGATACTATTCCAATATCAAGAAAGGAGTATGCACATATATTGCCAACTTATTATTGAACCCAAATTGCAAGATACATTTTCCAACGGTTTAATTTATACTATAGAAGTTCTATAATTTTGCACACCAAAAATACACTAGAAGGACTGCTAAGATATATTTTCCATGATACGCTTTAGAGATCCCTATGATAATAACTGAGGATATTAAAATATGTACACGAAACACATATATACACACAAATACATTTGTATACACGATATAATTTCTGCAACTATGAAAAAACAACCCAAGTGGAAATGTTATTACAACATAATATTTCAAATTAGCACAAAACTTTGTAGTGATATGCACCATAACTATTGTTAACTATGTTATCAAATGTAACAAAAAATCATACTCTTTAGGATTATAGTTCGGTCCCTTTTCGAAAAAAAGGATTATAGTTCGGTAAAGCTAAACTGGAAATAATTATAAAAGTTTAGTATAAATATATTTATGTTAATTGTTCCACATTTATAAAATAATTATCGATCGGCCCTCACCTTAGACCATGTCAAAATATAACTAAGTAAATAATATTATCGCAAGGACTTGGAAAACTCTATGATTCTGGTAATCAATCATGTTAATATATTTTTCAAATATGCATCATATTTGTTTTGTTAATAATTGTTGTTATCTTTTTTATCCAAATCTCACATCATGGCGTGTTTACGTTGAACCTACCAATCTCTAACTATCAATAACATATTCAAAAAAATTGTAGGTGTATTCCGTGATTTGATTAAAAAAGAGTAACTAAATGCATAATATATGACGTTAGGATCAAGACCCACAATTAATAATATTCCATACTAAACTAATATAACTTACCTTGGTGTAATCCATGTCACTTTTACCCTACATCTTTCAGCAGTATGTGGCATGTTCAGTTTGCAGACTAGAGGTCACCCTGTTCCAGTTAATTTTTGTACTACATAAATTTTCGAGTGCTTCTCGGATACATATGAAGCAACAATGGAAGAGAACTGCACTGCGAACATCTCTACTATAGTTTGGGCATCGTGGATAGAAAATACCTATGGAAAACTCAGAGATGAAACAAGGTGTGCAAGTGTAGGTGGCATCACGATGCTTTGCGACATTCCGTTGTCCTAAGATTTAGAAAGTTCTGAACACTCTAGCAATTAAGAGGGTACAATGATCGAGCGAGAGCAAACAAGACAAATTACTTCCAATTGACCGTCTTGTTGATTCAATAGAAAAAAATCAGAAACACGAAGTGAATAAAATATAAATATGTATTCATGTTCAGTATAACGATATTGGTCTCTTTTATTGTGGTTACTGCATGCTCGTTGTTTTTCTTGACATTACTTGGTCAAAGAAAATCGAGTCCAACTTAAAAAAAAAATTACACCTAAACACCTTATAAGAAGGGACGGAGAGAGTACTTGCTATTTCACATCCATATATGTGTCTTTTGTTGTACTCATGAAAATGTACGAAATAGAAACTACATATAGAACACAATGATGTGCATGTGGTTACATTTTTAAAACCTCAAAAAAAAAAATCCTGGATCACTGTGAACGCAACAGTTCCAAATATGTTCAGCAGACCATTTTTTAGATCAATTGACGTACACAGGCGACCTCTGCACCCATCTCTTATTGGTTCCCTCCTGATCCTGAAGCCGAAGGTGGGCTGGCACACAACTTCCCGTTCTTCGGTCTTTATCTAGCAGCACCCATCCACATTCGTATCTCTTTCCTTTTCTTCTGGTGATACGCTGCTGTGTCGGTCACTCCACTCTATTCTTGGTGCTACGTCAGGAAATAAACAGTTTTAGCTTGATTTTATGTAATCTCTGCGCATTTTCCGCTGACGGGTCACTCGCTCGTTGATGGCATTGTGCGTTGCAGTAGTATGAAAGAAGAAGAAAAGGAGTTGGCGGAGAACACACGCATGCATATCCATCTCTGTCAGAAAAAAGCGTCCAAGGCCGTGCTGTCTGGGGTCCAACTCCAAGCAATCAAACTTGTACACCCTCCTGCCAAATATATACGCCCGCATGCGCTTGCTTTTAGGTCCTTGATTTTTACCCAAAGATATATAAGCAGAGTACTCGGTCGTAGAAAAGTGCCAAAATACATTTTGGTCGCATATAACACATATTTAGATGATGATAAACCAAAGGGTATTACTAAGAATGCGGGAGAACCTTATATATATTTTCTTGCCATGTCCCATGCCAAATCTCGGTAGGCTTTGCATTTTTCTTGGCTTGGTGGAGCATGGTGTTTTGATCTATGGCGTATACTTGCTGGGATCCGTTCCCTTTTGCTGGTTTGGCCTCGTTGACAATTGATCTGCTATCTATGTGTGAAACTGTCCCATCCCATGGCGTCTATCACTGGCATATGCGTCGCTGCCTAATGTGCATGTGCCTGGGCACCCTCGGCGGCCGTCTGACGACACAAGGTATATGAGCCGTCGTTGACAGGGGTATATAAGCTGTGGCGGTCAGCATCTGCAGGCGCATCGATCTGCCTAACAAACGTAACAGTTGAGAGACTCGATCGATCCCCTCCTGCGTCCTGGGCATATACCACAGTGACGCCTCTATTTTATACTGGATCAGCGCATACGACAAGGTGCGAATCGGGATCGTGCATGTGCATCCAGCAACGGCCCGAGACCGGGAGGGCAGAGGCCAGAGGGGGAAGGTATAGTTTAGGCCGGCAGCAAGTGCAGAGGCCAGCGAGAGGAAGGAAGAGAATTCCATTCGCACCTTTGCCCTTGCGTCGCTGCGGCTGCTGCTAGGCTGGGAAGAGAGGGAAGGACCGGTCAAGAACAAAGACTTTTCCTAGCTCCTACTCCACCCAAATGATGCGTTTATATTGACCTTGCCGGAAGCTGCTCAAAATTTCAAAAATCTTATATGAAGTAGGAGCTATGTATTAATAATCTTTTAATACATGGTCTATCTCGCACTCTCACAAAGTATCTGGGAGTACGTATTGATGTATAGCTAGTTTCAAAATAAGAGTATCGAACCACAAAGAGATATTTGAGTAAGATCTTAGCGCCGTTTGTCACTATCTATCAAGAAATACTCGTAAACTGTCCTTGATCTTAAGTAAGAGTGTTTTAAGAGGTTTGTTTTATGTGTAAAATATTAAAGAGTAAAGAACATGGAGACAAACACGATGTAAATGATAGTGAAACTATAGTAGGGCAAAGTATTCTTGGGGATCGTAGGATCCATCTCTAGCATTGGTATTAATCACAACTAGAATAAACCTATGTCTTTCTTCATGACATGTGCGGGGAGTGCTCCATAAATGAATGACCATATAAAGCCATCTGTTATTTTATCCCTAATAACCACTGCGATGATCGTAAACAAGCCATTTCGGTCCCTCACAATTATGGATTTCCCCCATGGATATTGATATGAGCTTAGTGAATCTCCTCTTATCCCCCTTGACCATATGAATAGCATGCGGGGACGTTATGTCACTTAGCAGCATGCGTACTACCATATACTTAGCAATAATTTTCTTCATGGGACTACTAATAACATATCTGATTACACTTGTACCATCTAGAACAAACACTTCCTCGGTTGGTTCAGCAGTGATGATTTTATCTGGTTCTTCATCACTAAGATCCACAATCTCATCTTCAAAGTCCCACTTGCACTGCTGTTGCCAACACTCTCATCCTCCCCATGCTATTCAACTAGCACATCATCTACTCCTCCAACAGAAATATACTCTCCCATATTCACACAACGTTGATCATCATTGAAAAAAAAGCAAAACCATCTGCAAACTTAGTGCCAGGAATATGGAAGTATAGTTCCATAGAATCCTTCACTGCTAGATGATCTCTAAGAAAGCCTAAAACCTCCTGCAGTGAGAGCTTGTCCCTCTCAATCTCTGAAATAGCCTCATCTCCCCCCACATACTACAGATTACGGCCAACGCGGACAAACTCGCTGCCAAAGTGAAAATGCATGTTCGTAATCTCTGTTGGGTCCATGATTGAATAGAAAATACCTACGATGCAATGAAACAACACTTAAGCATATTAATCGGAACCCTAACGCCGCGCAAATCAGACCAAATTCGATCAAAATCCTAACTTTTTCTCCACCCGAAAAACCCCTATTGTTGTGGCTCCAAACCCTAACCCTAATGGCGTTAAAAGAGACAAAACAACATTCATCAGAGTAGGACGAGGTCAGAGACATTACCTCACCGTCCTTCTTCTTATCCTCCTCATCACGACCGTCGCCGGCCGCCGTGGTCATCCCCACCTCGCCATCTCCGGCGCAGGAGCAGAGGAAGACCAAGGGACGATGTTTTGACTGAACGAATTGAATCAAATCTAGGCCAGCCCAACTTAACCACGACGCTAGCCTCGCCCAACCCCCAATCCCAGCCACCGCTTGTCCACGTCGGCGATCCCTGTCTGGGAACTGCCCAAGGGTTTCTATTTGGGCCAGGATTGTATAATTTGGTGTGCTAACTTCCAGGGTCAGGAGTTTTGAGGTTTGATTTCACTACACTCTATAACTTCAAGGTTTAAAATGGACTTTTTTGAGGTAAATTTGTACACGTAGTTGGAGACCGGGTTCCTTGTCGCGGAGCTATGTGGTATGTACGCCGCCGTGCCAGGGGTATGTAGCTGACTCGCGTTTGGGAAGGATAACACAGCCGTACCGGCGGTGTGTGGGCCTCACGCTCACGCCCACGCGCTCGCTGGATCCGCTTTCGTTTGTGCGCTGCGGGATGCGGATAGTGTTGGCTGCCAGCTACGTACTACTCGAATAGCAAGCAAACGTACGCGTACGGTTGCGAATCGCGACTGTCTCCTCACCCGTTCACACGCACCGTGCCGTCAAAAGGCTACCTTTTTTTTTTTGCGAATTCCAAAGGCTACCTTTTCTCTATCTTGTGTGTGTGGCGATGAAAAAAAAGAGCTCGTGTTAGACTATACGTCGAGTGGATTTTTTTCTAGATTACACCCTGGAGAGGTGTATCATTTTTTATGGAACAAGAGTCAAGATGGTCATAGTTTACAATGCCAATGAGATGCTTCAACGTCGCTGCAACAAGGGATGCCAGCTCCCCGAGAGAAATGCCTACTCTCCTACCAGCCACCACTCCGGTGCTGTCGGTTGAAAACCGAATGCCTCGCCGCGGAACAGGCCCACCGTCTTCCAGTTCGCAGCATCGACGCTAATCTTCTGCAAAACCACTCGCGCGCCGAGGGGGTTGCACCATTGAAAACCATGTCATTTCGATGCCTCCAAAGACACCAGAAGACAAGCGTGATACCTACCCATAGATCTTGACGTTCTGACCTGACTGTACTCAGAGAAGTCCACCAAAGTAGCAGCGGGGAGTTGCGTTGCGGCGTCCCGTCCAATTTACCCTAGACCGTACGAATTGCAGCCCAACCTATTGAGCAAAGACACACCCCTACGAGCATATGTTGGATGTTCTTGGGTTCCTGGTCACACAGTGGGAAGACTGCGAGGTAGGCAAGATGCCGCCTACTTAGGCGCGCGGTCAGCGGTCCAATATCTATTGCGAGATGCTAACCAAGCGAACAACCTGCGGCTTGGTGGGGCACGGGATCTCCAAATTTGGTCCACGACCTTAGCCCTAGTCTTACCCGCAAAGAAAGCCGAGTAGGCAGATCTCACTGTGAATTCATCAGACCGTTCCCATTTCTATGTGAATGTATCCTCAACCTCGGGGGACAGTTGAATGTGTTCCAAATCGTCCCAAACCCTGAGGAATTCGTCAATGGCTGGCTCAAAAAGGTCGGGGCCAAGGTCCCTCATCCATGCTCCAAGGAGCCCATGTCTAACCGTGCGCCTAGAAGTAAAATGGAGCCACAAATAAAACGGATCTCACGTGTAGTAAATTCTACACCATTAGAAACTTTGCTTGAAATGGTATAAATTTCATGACATATAAACAAGGAGTACTATATACGAAAACTGGTAGTGGCTCCCGAGCTCACTAGAGCTCTTTTTTGAAAAAAAAAATATTTTTATGAATCCAAAAAATATAAAAAAATCACGCACAAACATTTATACATTTCAAAGGTAGCAAGAATTTTCAAACCTTGCAAAATACAAAAAAGACAAATATCTGATAGAAATATGTTCTTTTTATACTATATACAGCTGGAAATTTGTTTTTATGTAGCCCATAACATAAGTTTTTTACCGAAACTTGCCACGGTCATTCAGCCCACATATATGTATTTCCGAAATAAATTTTGGATTTTTCAAAACAAAAATAACGAATTTTAAAATTTGTGAATATCCCTTATATATATATATATATATATATATATATATATATATATATTGTTAGACAGATCTAGTATATCATTAGTAACATGGCGAGCCCTCTCGATCGGCCGCCGAATGACACAAGGAATATATCCGTCGTTGACTGACACAAGGTATGCTGTGGCGCGTCGATCTGCCCAACATAACATGGATGACAATGACACGAGCCCGGCCAAGTCCAGAGACTATATCTCTTCCTGCGTCGTGGGTATATTACCCATAAAATAAAATATAGTGCTTATAATTTATTCAAAAGTCAAACAAGGTAAAGGTTGATCAAGTGTGTAAAAAAACATCAAAATAAGATTCACCATGATTACTTTTGCACGGTATATTGGTATTGTAGATTACGATATTTTTCTTGAATAATTTGATTAAAGTTGATGACATTTGACTTTTTTAAAAATCTTATAAACACTATGTTATGGCAACGGAAAGCTTCCATTCGCACCTTTGCCTTTGCGTCGTTGCGGCTGCTGCTATGTCAAGAACAAAGGACGTTTCCTAGCGTGTACTCCACCCAGGATGTTGCTACGGCTACCATGCATGCATCGTTCGTCGCGGTTGTATGACACGACATGCTAATCTGAAACCGGGTTACGAACTCATGAATCTATCTATCTATCTATCTATACTATAATTTATATTAAGGTGGTTTTCATTACCCTGATCTTTCGTCCCGTAGGTCACCCTATGCAGACCAGTTTGTTTCCCGATCTTGCTGTCATCACCTTGGTTTTTTGTCCGTAGCGGTAGGTCAAGCAAGTAAACATTTAAATTTTATCGTGAAACTTCACAGAATAGTAATTGAACTTCATTCCAATAAATAGAATCAATAATTAAGAACCTCAAATTTTTGCCAACAAAATCAAGCAAGTAAATGTTTAAATTTTATGGTGAAACTTCACAGAATAGTAATTGAACTATGTATGAATCCATTCCAATAAATATAATCAACAATTAAGATCCTCAAATTTTTGCCATTTTCACTTAGAGTAACCCTTACGGTCATGAATCTTTCCATTAGTGTGTAGTAGCAGATTTTTTTGAAATTTAGAAGATTTTGGATATGCATAATAGTTTGGATATGGGTTTCCTAGGAGTGTGGTCGAACTCGCTCGCCCGCCACACCCCTAGTAGATGGATTGCTGGCTTGTAAGAGAATGGACACACAAAAACCCAACTCCCTTTGTGATAAAAAATATATCATGAGTTCGCGGGCTGGACCGAGCCAAGCTAGACGAGCTTTTGGCCCGCAACGGTCCAGGATTTTGGGCTCGGCTAAGTCCTTGACTATCTCGGGCTGAGCCCAGCTCGGGGCGAGTCGGCGCTGAACTGGCCACAAGCAACATCGGTACAGCTCAGCGGTCGGACATTCGACGTTGAAGCTCCTGCAAAGGATGCGCTCGTCAGGGAACCACACCCACAGGAAGCATGCCTCCTCGCCCTTTGCCGGCTCGCCATCCTGGTCTTGGGCACCTTCACTAGACGTCGTCGTCTCTAGGTTGTCGTGGCACGGGTTGGCGACAGTAGGCAGGGAGTGGTTGTCGTTTCCACCTAACATGGTAGGAGGCTGGTCCATCAGGTTGCTGGCTTGTTGTTGTCGGGCATGTCGGCAAAGGCAACGAGCTCCGATTTCTCCATGCTTATCCCGTGTATCGATGAATGGCCGACTTAACCTTGCGCGATCTTAGGCTACGCTTGGACGCACAGACCAAAGTGGTGGCCTTCAAGAAGTAGGAGGGATCGAGCGCGGTGAGGGACGTCGACGTCTACCATCGAGGACTTGCACAACCAACAACCAAACCACAAAAACAATGACAAAAGAACCCCTGCATTCCTTCATAGCAGCAAAATTTGTTCGCGTACAAGGAGAATTACATATTTATCTTAAGCTAACGCTGAGTGGCAAAATACTCTATTCCGCAGGCTTCGACGAGGAGGCGCCACCATCCTTGTGACTGCGGATAAAGGGAACCCAAGGATTCGACGGGTACGTCGTGAGCTCACCCGCCATGGTCGCACGAAACGGTTGCTCCACCTTGAAGTCGCGGTGCGCCGGCTCAGGGTCATTGGGGGCGACGACCATTTCCTGATAAGGAATAAGGTCGTCCATCGCCCACACGCGGTCGGAGTACACTGCGGCTCGCTCCGTCAGCTTTAGCACCTCGGCAATCTCGACTGAGCCCGTCGACAAAGGGTACCCACTCGTGACGTCGTCAAGGTCGAAGTCATCGGGAAAATGCGCGAGCCTAAGGCTCGGCGCAGTCGCCGCTTCATGACGGAAGGCCGACCGCGTCATAAACTCCACATCTGTCGGGGCCTTCTCCAGATAGCGCCAAACTTCGACGAGGTCGCTGGGGATCACCTCCGTGGGCGAGATCTCCTGAAGATACGCCCGGAGGCAGGTCGCTGACAGCGCGGCAGAATCAACCAGAGTGGTGACGCATTGCCGCGCGTCGTACGATTGCGCCTCTTTGGCATTATCAGTGATCAGGCCTGCAGCACACAAGCAAATAGTAAGGGAAGCACCAACAAAACAATGCGAGTCACGCGCCCGGGGATTCGTAGAAGAAATACTCACCAATCAGCGGGCGACAGAGTTCCGTGATGAAATTTTGAAGAGCTGAGAGGTCATTCTGCAGCCCGGCGACGAGCGCGTCCGACACCTTCCGCTCCTCAGCAGCAGAAGTAACGGCCGCCTTGGCCCGTCCTTCCGCCGAGCTCGCTTCCGCCTTCGCCTCCTTGAGCTCATGCTCCAGTTCGGCGATTCGCTTCTCCGCGGCGCTCAAGGACGACTGAGCAGCCGTCAAATCACTCGCCGGAACAAGGCCCTAGCGAGCCTCCTTCACTGCGGCCGCACTATCCTCTGCTTCCACAACAAAACGATTACAAACTTAACAAGTTCGTGACCAGCGCCAAACATGACAAACACTCACCCGCAGTCGCTCGAAGCTGCTCGTTCGTATTCTGAACAGCGAGGAGCTCCTTTTCCACGCGGTGCTTGGCAGCAAGCCGCTTGGCCGACTCGCGCTGCAAGCCCTGTGCAACAATTACAACGTCAGCGACAAAACTTCCTAAGTGCCTAGCCACTGAAATTCAGCGACTAGTCACTCGGAGACTGGATGGCAAAACTTTCTAAGTGCCTAGCCGCTGAAATTCAGCGACTAGCCACTCGGAGACTGGATGAAAAAACTTCCTATGTGCCTAGCGACTAGACACTCAGGTACTGGATGACAAAACTTCCTAAGTGCCTAGCCGCTGAAATTCAGCGACTAGCCACTTGGGGACTGGACGATAAAATATCTTAAGTGCCTAGCCGCTGAAATTCAGCCACTAAACACTCGGGGACTGGATGACGAAAAACAGTAAGAATTCGACCACTGAAATTCAGTGGCACGATCCTCAGGGACTGGACATACCTGGATGGCGGCACCTAGCATGTCGTGAAGCTCCATTGCGTCCACTGAGGAGAGCACGAATGGAGTATGCCCGCGACGCTGCTCGACCTCCGTACCGGCGGCGCCATGCAATTGGCTCGATGACACCGAGGCACTCGCCGTGGCGGCCCTCGCTAAAAAGCGAGGGAACGTCTCCACCACGGCTCCCGCGCCACCCGAAGGCGGCCCGGTCGCCTCAACCGAGGCCGTGTGGCCTGCCCGCTATGACTCCGCGTCCCCCATGGCCTTCGGAGCTACGTCCACCGCAATCGGGGTTTCGCTCGGGGCAACTGCTGGCTCGTCCGAGATCGTGACGACCTCGTCGCGTTTTGTTCTCTTGGCATCTTCAGCGGGCGCCTCAACCTTGTCGCCTTTCCTCTTTTTCGAGGGATCAGCTGGCGCCTCAGCGGCGCCCGATGGAACCTTGCCCACCGAAGGGTGACCTATCTTCTTCACTCCAGTCCTGCGGAACAACTCCGTCAATAACACTCGCCAGTCGGACATGAATCAAGCAGACAAATGAAAGGTTTGAGAAATACTCACTTGGCGACTAGGATAAATCGTAGGCCAGTACGAATACTGGTCGGCTTCTCCAGTTCTGGCCCTAGTTTCCGACTGAGGCCCGTCTCGAACACGCTCTGCGCCCAAGACACCGACGGCTTCTTCGAGGACGAGGCCGCGACAGGAGGTTCAGTGGCGATCGCCGCGGGAGCTCCTCTTGGCTGTGAGGCCCCTGCGGCTGGAGCAGCCACCAGCCCAGCAACTGGTACGAACGGCGGCGGTAGCGACACCAGCGTCGCCTCGTCTTCCAAGACGGTCGCACCAGTCGCCGCAGTCGCGTGCGGTGCTGCTTCTCCGGCTGTGCTGATAGCATCGGAGCTACTCGCGGACCGAGGCAGAGACACCGGCTTAGCCGGCTTCGTCTTCGTCTTTGGTGGTGCGACTTCTTCTTCTTTGATGGTGTGGCTTCACGCTGCGAGGTATGCTCGGGGAGCTCGTCATCGTCGTCTTCATGGGCCTCGTGACTTTTGGTGGCCTCGAGTTCACGTTGATGTTGCCCACGGGTCTTGCGGACCGTGGGTGCAGCGACCTCCACGGCTTCGTCGCCATCGTCGTCATCGTCATCACCACTGCCCCCATCACTTCTGACATCGCCCTTATAAGGCGATGACTCGCTCTCGTCTTCGGCGAACGAGTTCGAGTTCTCGTCATCTGCGGGTGGAAGCCAACCTTCCACCACTTGAAATAGCTGCAAAAACCAAGCAACATTAGCACGACTGCGGATGCAAAAACTGCGACTGCGAGTGCATCGGAAATAAAAGACTCACCGTTGGAGCTTGGCGCTTCGCGGTGTAAGGTGCGACCCCGTCCTTCGCATAAAGATACACTGCCTGGGTGATCTTCTTCAGGGCCAGGGTGTAGTCATTGAGTCTCCACTCGGCATGACATGACTTCGTCGGGTCGTCCTTGCATGTATACTCGTACATATAGTGGGCAAGGTCGGTGAGGCAGCCGTCGAGCCAGCAGCAGAGGTTGATGGTTTGGAGGCCCTTCTTCTTCAGTTGCGGATGGTCGCAACATCTCGCTGACCATCATCCGCCGTCCAGCGGAACCTTGGTGACTTGGAGCCGACGCGGCTCGGGTCGGTCGGCGGAGTACCTCGGAAGCGCCACCTCGTCGCCCGACGATGACTCGGTCACGTAGAACCAGCTCTTCTTCCATTCATTCGCTGCTTTGGCGGGCAGCATTAGATCAAAGAACGACGCCTTCGATTTCAGCTGGAAGGTCAGGCCGCCCGCAGCTAACATCGGGCCGCCTGCCTCTTCGCGGCTGATCCTCCCATGGAACAGATCTTGCCATAGGGGAAAGTATGGTCGACCAGTAGCACTTTCAGTAACGCCACGAAGATGGCGAGCTGCTCGATGTGCGGTCCTGTGGACGGTTGGATGTCGTAGTAGGCGCAGGCGGCGGAAGAAGAGGAGGTGGGGAACCGAGCCCCGCTCGGATGGCTAGTGAAGCGAATCCCTCGCGGATCTGGGATCACCTCTCCGCTGGGATGCGCCATCTCCGCTGAGGATCCTCGCTCGAACGATCTCGGCAGCCTTTCAGACACTTGGATCTGCCCCATGGTTCTGCAGGAGGGGCCATCGATTGGGGGATCTGGGGCTGCAAATCGCTCTGGGTCGCTCTGGTCACTGCGCGGAATGGAGGATTGAGAATGCACGAGATCGGAGGAAGTGAGGGAAGTGTTTTCCCCTCACCCATAACTCTCCTTATATAGTGGTTGTTACCCGCCATTTTTGGGGAGCCGTTACCACGCGGTAATTACGCCGATATTACCGTTGGAATACCCAACGGCTAGTTTGACCAAGCTGACGGTCCAACTTCATCCGCTCGACTCGCTGTCTTCAGCGACTTGACGATTCACCGATCTGATCACTACAACAGTGACTTAATTATTCGCCGACCCGTTCGCCAAGCTGCGATCTGATTAGTCGCTGTTATTGCGACTCAAATGACTAGTTCCTTACTTTGTTCAGGAGTCAACCGCCGATTCGACTGGGCGTCCGAATTGGACACGCATACTCCGACTGTCAACGAACACCTGCGACGAATCAACGACGACCTCGGGGATTACTGATGGGGATATGCCTACTGGGGTATGCCCAGCGGGACGTTTCCTATTGGCCCAAGCTGCCAGCGAGTGGGCCCACAGGACGATGATTGGATCGATACTTGGAAAGGACCCAGGCGATTGGAAGCCGGAGGCCCAGAAGCGTAGCTAGGCCCAGTCAGATTAGGTCAAAGACCCTCCGAATCCTTAACCAATTCGGTTGTAGATCTGTAAACCCTAGCGAGGTGAGCCTATATAAACCTCCCTAGGATACGCATAGAGGACATGTTCCATCATACACCCCAGCGACTCGCCGTCGAGCTCGCCTTTATACTCTCTCCATAATACAATCCAGCAGGAGTAGGTCTTTACCCTCCGGAGGGCCGAACCTGGATAAACCCTTGTGTCTCCGCCCTCATCTCGCACCGCAGATGGCTGGCCTCCCTTGCCTCTTGTTCTACTACTCGCTGCCGATTGCAGCATCTGTCGTGATCATTCCCACGACAATTGGCGAAGGCTCTAGCCGCTGAAGGGTAGACCCAGGAGGCCAGGAAGCACTTAGCTGGGCAGAAAGAGGAGTTATGGGTGTGGTATGTGCCGGCCGAGGACATGGCGTGACGCCGCCGTGCCCATGATCTTGCTGATGTCATTGGCTTGCGTGTAGTAGTGATCTGGTGTGCACGTACTATACATGTGACACTGAGGTGCTTCTATTTGTCTAAGATTTAGTAATGCAATATATGAATCCTGGTGGTTTTTATTTTCTACTCGATGTGTTGTTACCGTGAATGCAGAGTGTGGCACATAATCTATATAGAACGAGCTGATACCAACATGGTGTACTATTAGAACCTTGAAACCCTCGACCCTGATCTGCATTCAGAACCAATCCAATGGCCTAAGGTGAATCTTATGCACTTCTCCCTAGCATTACCATCTGAATGTGATAGCTACGAGAGAGAGATAAAAGGATAGAGACAAACGGGTGAATTGCATAGTTGAATGATTTCGTTAGTACTTTTTCACATGATTGAGCGGGTTGATAGTACTCGGATCTAACTGCTGGTAAGAGAAAACCCACCCATGTGATACACTAGAGCAGCTGCAGCTAAAAAAGACTACCATTTAGGGAACCTGCTATGAGCTACTCTATTTTTCTCAGGATGTGTATGGGAATTAGGTTACGGTGAGTATGGTAGTAAGTACGGGTTGCCAATGTATTTGAATAACAAGGCCTTAACAATAAGTAGAGATGGTAGCCGCAAACAAATCATGTGAGGTAGACATGATCATGCCATTAAAGTCTATATTTTTGTTACGCATAAGTTAGCCGTCAATATCTAAAATGGTATGTTAATCATTAATTTTATGTAACGCAATTTGTAACAATAAGTAGAGATGGTAGCAGCAAACAAATCATGTGAGTAGCAACTTACCGGCATTCAACTAGTATATTGGTAATGCATGGCTAATTTGTTTTTTTGTTTCTCGTACGTGGTTCGAGACCGATGAGTTGGTGGCTTGTGGGTCTCTGCGGGAGTGGGGCCACACCAGCGCCATATGTACACCGTACCGGCGGTGCGTGGCTGACGCCACCGTGGGTGGTCCTCACGCGCTCGGTCGATCCGCTTTCAGCTTGGTTGGTTTGGTTTGTGCGCCGCCGGACGCAGACGCGGAGAGACTCACTGCTTCCTCACTCGTTCATACTCCGCGCAAAGACCACGTACGCTATATCCCGTGTTGCGGTGGGTGCGTGTCATTTGTCAACAAAACAAAGACCATGCTAAGAGCATCTCCACTCGCCTATCCGAGCCGATCCGAACGCCGAATTTTGGTCCGAACGCCGAAAATCGGCTCAGTCGCGTATCCAACGACTTGTTTTTGGCCGGATTTCGCACATTTTTGGTCTGGACTAACCAGGCCAAACCCAGGTTTCCGCGTACGGTCTGGGGGCGCCGGACTCAGCGATATCGGCGAAAAAAACAAAGCGCGCTGGACCCACTGTGTCGGATTTTGCCGACTTCGTCGTCATCTCGGAACCACGCGGCGATCACGGCAATAACTGTCGCCGTGCCAGCGTCCGCCACGGTGTGCAATTGCCGCCTCGGCTCCATGACGGACCGGTCACTAAGTTCTGTCTGCTTCCACTTTTCCGCGCCTCACCGCTATACCCTCGCCGTCTTGCCTCGGCCTTTATAAGTCGTACCCCTCGCCGGAGATCTTCGCACTCTCTCACATCTCCCCCGACCCACAAGCCCAACTCCGGCGAGCTCTCCCCTTCCCCCTTCTCTCACCATGGGAGAACGCTACCCCGGCGACGGCACTGCGGCGAACGGCTTCGGCCGGTGCACCCTCAAAACTTGGGAGGCGCGCATGTTGTACGAGGCGGGGTACATGGCGCCGCCGGACACGCGTATGCCTCCGGGCTAGACGCTAAGCGCCGGCGGCATCCCAATCCTGCTGGGGCCGACATCGGAGGAGCTGCCGTACGATGTACAGGAGTACATCGCCGGCATGGACAACCCCGCCGAAGCGGTGAGCGCCGACGACCTCATCTACTGGGCGCACTTCTTTGAGGAGCGGCGCCAACAGGAGCTCGCTCGTAACGAGAGACCGTCGGACGAGTCCCCGCCGGCGCGCAAAAACTCGGTGGGGCGCCGACGTTGGTGGAAGCGCAGGCTGTATGCTTCGCCGCCGTTGGACCACATCAACGCGGAACACTCGGCTCGGATTCCAGCAACCCGACGCCGCCGGCGGCTGGCTGGCGTGCTTGCGAATCGGGCGCCGAGGAGGATGGCGAGCATGAGCTCGTCCTCCGCCGGCGCGCCCCACTCTTCGACAGCGCTAGGCCGCACGCCGACCGCCGTGGAAGCGCGGTTGTCTCGCCGCGCATCACAGCGCTGCCGCGCGGTATCGTCATCACCGAGCCTTCTGCGCCCACGCCGCCAAGAGGCCACCTGCGCCTACGCCGTCCCAAGACAGAAGGCTCGGCGCCGGCCGAGGACGCCGCCTTGAAGATGGCGTTGAGATCGCTCTGCTGGCGCCGCCACGCCGACCTGCCACGACGCCGACGATGCCGCTGATCGAGCCCTCCTCGCCGGACATCCTCGAATGGTCTAGGAGGGACTGGGAGAAGGCGGAGCATCATCGTATCCTCGGCCTGCAACAGCAGGTCGCACGGCGTCGGGCGCTGTCTGGGCGTGAGCTCGCCTATCAAGGCGCCCGCCACGCCCCGGACGACGACGCAGGACGCAGTTCGCCCCTACTAGCCATGGAGGTACGACGACCCTGGCCAGGGCAGCTCCCGCCAGAACCAGCCGCCGAGCGACGACAACGACGACGACGGTGGCGAGGATGACGGCCGAGCCGACCCCGGCTACACGTCGTTCTACGGCAACCTCGGCATGTAGGACGGCGAGGAGAAGGCACCGGCGGCGGCTTTTTTAGTTTATTTATGTACTAGTTTCATTTAAAGTTGATGTAATCCGCCTATATTCGCCCAACTTAATGAAAATCGCCTGAATTTGATGAATTTTAGCCGAACTTGGGGACTCGGCCTAGATACGCGGGTGGGAGAATGGACGTACCCAAGCCGAAAACAAGTTCAGTCCGACCGAAAATGGTTCGCCCTGGGTTCGGCCAAGGAGTGCTATCCTCCCTCGTTTTAACAGTAGAATAGGTCCGGCTTGGAGGATCCACCTTCGTTCTTCTTTTTCTTTTTTTTGAGGGGAGGATCCACCTTCGTTCTAGAGAGCGAAAGACACGCGTGTACTGTTCCATTCGATCGAGAATGTATTTAAAGGATCTTCTAACTAGTCCGTATAGAATGAGTGGAAACTATACTATTGTTCAGTCGCAAATCACACGTACGTGAGTAAGAAAATGCGGAGGCGCATAACAACTCAAATCATACCGTTTTGACCTAGTATATACTAGTACAACCTCCCTTCTAAAATATAAAACTACTTAATTAACTCTTTTGACAGAAATACACATTGCCAATTTGATCATTTATTGGGTATATAGCCTAAACCACCGATGCCGCCAACATGTGCAAAATAGAAACATGCACTCACTATGTTCGAAAATGAAAGATTTGGATTTGTCTAGATTCGCATGTATCGACACCTAAAACGCGTTTAGATACATGTGAATCTAGACAAATCCGAGTCACTTATCTCCAGACAGAGAAAATATCAAATTCCATGTCACATTTACCAACATGTATCAAATTTCATCAATAATAGTCAAAACGCCCAACGGTACCAACAAGTTTTCTGGCTTACGTGGCACATAAGGTAAACAAAAGCGGCGATAAGCGACACCAAATTTCATGTCACTTTACCACATTATTATAAACAATATAATTTTCAGTAAAGATGTCTTAACGAAACAAAATCATTTTTAAGTAAGAAACAAAATCATTTTTATTTTACCAAAACTAAGGAATTAAAGATAAGCTATCAGAAAGTTACCGATCTGCCAAAGATCAATGTGATACTCTAGTAAAATTCACAGGTAATTACACCACTAGTACAACGAGTTGTCCAAGATGTGCAGATGCATACAAGTTTTTGCAGCATGTGATCCCATTGTTCAACAACTTGTCTCCTATGCGCACCGTCCATACAACTCACCTCTGGAGTGTTGACATGTGTCCCCTGTGACGCAACCTGACAGTTTTGCTAATTTAGAGAGAAAAAAACTAACCTCTCTCGAATTCACACACACTGCCACATCCATTACACACGGACAACCTTTTCTTTTTCTGTCTCGCGGCAGCTGACAACGAGCTAGGCCAAACCCTAGCTTGGCGACTGGGCGTGATGGCAGGACTGGGAGAGGCAGAATAAAGGGACATCCATGGCGGGGATGTCGAGGTCGATGGTGGGGGAAAGCGGTGACATGCGGGAGCTTCGTGGGAATGTTGTGCTGGAAGCAGGGGTACCGCGACAGCGGCTCTAGCCTCTCTCTCAAGACAGCAGGACATTCAATGCTTTTCCGGTTTAAGCAGACAAAGATCGATATGTGTGAATCATCTTTTTCTGAATCTTCTTTGCCAATTCATTTCTTCTACTACTTTTATGGTATTCATACTGACACACCCAACATGTATCTACGAGTGACCCATCAGTGGAAAATGATAATAATTAAATTAAAGCTATTTCCGGACATAGCAATAAGAATGGAGTAGTACATCGTCAATTCATTATACACCAAAAGAAAAGGAAAAGGCAAGAAAGGGAAAGGGTGATGCTGGATAATAAAGTCTAAAGCCCGAGAAATTGTGTGTCAGCCCATCTTCGGGTTTATTTTTTTGTTGTAACTACGACGGGCCAAAGACAACCTGAACTCTATAGACCAACCAGTTGACTACGAGGCTTTGTAGCCTCAAGCCCTCTACAAGATAGGTTCAAATGAACCAGAGTACATAGGGGTTGCACGAGAGGAGAAGAAAAGAAGAAACACTTACAACACACAAGAAAAAGGAGAAAAGTAGCCACCCGCCACCCCGCAAAACATGGGGACGGTTGACCAATGAGAAAACTCATCGTGACCCAAGCACCGGAGGGACAATCCAGTTCGAGGCCTCGCCGGAGTAATCGAATGGCTTTGGTCAGCTGAGACCTACCAAAGACACTGCACCATTTACATAATCGAAGGGCATCACACATCCGAGACCACACAACGCACCGAACACACCTATGTAATGGGTGTGGCCAAAAGTTTGCATGCACGGACACGACGCATGTTTGCCACCGCTGAGTCGAAGGGCATCACAGCAGCAGAGACACACACTTGAGCACTCTCGCATAGAGCACCCTCAATGGATGCGGGCGTCGCCACCATATTCAAAAGACATAGCAACACCGAGGGCAACCCCAACCCCACCTGGGTTGATATACCCGAATGGCGGGCTAGTCGAGAGCACACGCCAAGACCACCCGCGCTCACACCATAGAACTCCGACAAGGACCCAACACCGGAGCCTAGCAACTGGCAAGAAGAAGCCACCACCACAACTGCCACGGATCACCTCACATCAGATAGAATACCGCACCCATGACCGTGATCTGTAGAATAATGGGGCACACTAGTATAGATGAAAGCAGTGTCCTCTGCAACTGATGGCAAGATAAATGGGATCTGCACCTAGCAATGACGAAGCCCCATGTAGGGAGCACATCACCACCCTGGCCGCCATCTACGAAGCCATGGCACCGCCAGACCTAGCAGGCGCCCACCTATAGGATGATGGCTAAGTAAAGAGGTAAACAACCCTCGTAGCCACACCACCAACCACCAGCGGACAGCACACCGTGAGCAGGCATGTTGTCACCCAACACCACGCTGACAAGCAAGAGGACCATCTGAAGGGAATATGCCCGAGAGGCAATAATAAAGTGGTTATTATCGTATTCCTTATTTATGATAAATGTTTATTTTGCATGCTATAATTGTATTAATACGGAAACGTTAATACATGTGTGTTTAATAAACAAAAGAAAGTTCCTAGTTATGCCTCTCTTATAAACTAGCTCGTTGATTATCAAGATGATCATAGGTTTCCTGATCATGGACATTGGATGTTGTTAATAACGAGGTCACAACATTAGTGTAATGGTGTGATGAACATTCATCCGAAGTATAGCATTACGATCAAAGTCATTGAGTTTATATTGCTATAACAACTTACAGTGATCCTAATCCTTAGACCATGAGATCATGTCAATCACTAACACCGGAAGAGTTTCTTGATAACATCAAACGTCACCGTAATGTGGTGATTATAAAGATGGATTCAGAACTACTAAAGTGTTATGTTGAGGCCCATGGATCGAGAGTGGAATTTGTTCATCCCGATGACGGATAGATATACTCTGGGCCCTCTCGGTGATATCACATTGATTAGCTTGCAAGCAAGTGATTTGATCACTAGAATGTTATATCACGGAACGAGAAAAGAGTGCATGTCAGTAACGAGATCAAACTAGGTATGGAGATACCGATGATCGAATCTCGGACATGTAATATATCGCGAAACAAAGGGATTAAGATACTAGCGTAAAAGGTTCCGACGATCACAAGAAAGTCATCGTTGAATGTGTGGGAGTCAGTATGGGTCTCTAGATCCAGCTTCTGATTATTGATCCGAGAGGGGTCTCGATCATGTCCACATTATTCACGAACCGTAGGGTGACACACTTAAGAGACACCGACATCCATTTGGAGCAAAAGTTTCATGCCGAAAAGAATGAACAAGCGCAGGAATTTATTTCACTAGATACCGAAACAGGTTTTCGGGTGAAATTGCATAAAGTGGTTATGCATGTGAAATAGAATTCTAGCAAGGGGTTATTTGTGAATGTTTGTCATTAAAGTAATTGACAAAATTCTGAATAAAATAAAAGAGTTTTATTTAATGAGAGTTTGCATTAAATTTGGTGGAAATTTAATGGGAATTTGAGTGGGTTTTTGAGTGGAGAAATTTGAAGGGCCATTTTGTGAGTGGAGTGTCCACCCACATGGCTGGGCGCATGGCCCCTTGGGTGCCCCCCCTCTCCCTATAAAAGGAGCCCCCCTCCCTCTCTCTCACTCACACCTCCTCGTGAAGGATCTCTCTCCCCTCTAGAATTTATCCCCCATGGTCTCGGACTAGCGAGATACATGTTCCCGGTGGCTTTTCGGCAAGAAAGAGTTGTGCTTCCGCTGCATCGCTGGAGCGAGGAGGCGGAGGTTGCTCGGTGCCTCGAACGTGTGTGCGAGCACGGATGCGCTGTGCTTTTTGGCGCTAGGACTTCCTCTCGATCTTGAGATCGGCAAGAGATCGTCTACATCAACCACGAGTTTGGACTCGTTAAGCTTTGTCGGTATTCAAGGGTATGTTCTCTACGGATATACATCCGCCCGTTGTTTGTATCTAGTAGATAGATCTTGGTACATAGTTGTTCCCATCGTAGGAAAATTTTTGTTTTCTATGCGAACCCTACAAAGGGTATCGAGCCGGATCTATGCGTAGATACTTTGCAGGTAGTACACATATGAGTATGTGGGCGATGATGATCATTTTATTGCTTCTTAGTTGTACTTTGGATATTGGTGGCATAGTGGGATGAAGCCGACAAACTTTACATGTCCTCGACATGAGACCTGTTCCACGCTTGACATGCAACTAGTTTGCATAACTGGCTAGCGCGTGTCTGTCTATCACACTATAGTAAATATTTAATTTGCAACGAGTTGTCAACAATTTGTTTATCCTCGTTGTGGTTCATGTTCGTAGGTAAGAACGGTTCTATCTTCGAAAGTCCTAAGCCACGTAAAATTTGCAATGGATAAATTAGAGGCGTCTAGTTTAGATTGTTGCTGGGCTAGTGTTATGATATGGTGATGTTGTAAGTAGAAGTATGAGATGATACTCTTACAACATACATAACGTGTAAACTCCATAGACCTTGGATTTACACATAAAGGTATGATAGTGATCATACCACGATGCACATGATAGAAATCATCTGCGGGAACCATAACATTTCACTAATAAACATGTGATGTTTGATAGCATCTTATATTGCTTGTTTGACGTTTTATTAGCAAAATAAGATGATCCCTCATTTAGATATCAAGATAAGAATGTGTTCTTCCTTAAGTATGCACCGACAATGTTTCGTCGCTTCAAGACATCACGTGATGATCGGGTGTACTTGAATCCACGAACATATCTCGGGTGTAAGACAGTTACACACGCGAATACTAAGGTTCTTACTTGACGAGCCTAGCATGTACAGACATGGCCTCGGAACACGGACCGAAAGGTTAAGCATGAGTCATATGTTTTGATATGATGACCATATGGATGCTCGCCTTTGAAGCTGTACCGACTCACGTGATGATCGGACTTGGTGCAGTGGATTTGGTTCATGTAATCACTAAGAAGACACGAGGGATGTCGTTTTTGAGTGGGAGTTCATTTCTAATTTGTATTAGTAGAACTCAATTTATCATAAATTAAATCAAAGTGAATTTGCATAATTTGTTGTAGTCATTGGCATTCGTTCACCACCTTATGCATAGTTGTAATTGAGATAATAGAACTATAGAATTCTGGATATATACTTTACGAACTGGTATCGTATTGTGTTGAGTGTCAATCTAAAGTTTAAAGTCCTATTGCAAACTTTCAGCAAAATTCTATTTACTCCGTGAAATTTAATAATTGGTATTAAATCGAGAGTAACAATTCCAGTGTTAGTATCTTAAGTATCATGTTTGCCTCCATGATTCTTGATTTAAACATCAAGTTTATCTAGGAGCTGAAAGAATTGTTTGAAACCATCATGTGTGGCGATATAACGATATCTCAAACAATGTTTTGTTGCAATATGATAGAGTATATATATGTTCTCATATTGGATGAGAATTTACAAAGGTTGGAGATGCTAGACATCCTAATCATCCAAAAGGGTTTTGGAAAGTAATGTTATACTCACGATTCGCCTTTATAAGCTACGGTAGCTTGATCATGAAAGTCGTCATGATAAGGGTGAATAGAAGATGTATGTAAAGTGTTTACTACACTAAGAGATTACTAAAGAATGGATTTTGAAAGAATACCGATCATTTTGATGATGGTGATCTACTTCAAAGTGCAAGTCCAAAGGTATTATTATTTGAATATACACGCTTTGGACTATGTGTCATGTGTATGGCGCCACTGTTGATGTTGATAGTTTCTTTTAAAAAGGAAAAGGAAATGCTGAAAGAGAATCTATAAAATTTATTTGGCAGAAAAGAAAAGATTGGAAATATCCAATTTAGGTATATATATGATATACATGTTATGGTTGTATTCTTTGTGTGGCATCCCGCAAAACCGCTACTAGAAAATCGCGTTGAATTTGTGCATTGCATCGTCATCATCATACGTTGTTTGTCAAAAACTAATTTCGTAACGCCCGATTCGTTTTCCAAACGCCCCATCTTAATTCAATTGCAAGCCCGGTCCCCGGAATATTTTGTTTTAATTAAAAATGTTGTGCAAACGGTCTGTTAAAATAAATAAATTATTTTATTATTTTAGTGGGGCAGTCGAACGGGCCGAAGCGACCCGAACGACCACCCCAGAAAATATAAAACGGTCCACCCCAACCAGCCCCATCTAAATCCTAAACCCACCAACTATCCTACCCAACCCATCCCTCCACCTCACCCCCACCTATCCTAGGCCGCCACGTCACCTTTCTTCCCCTCACACCCAATCAGATGTTGCCACATCCCCCACTCCCTCTCTCTCTCTCAACCCCCCCAGGCCACCTACCCCACACCGGCCCCAGCAGCCACGCTACACACACACTCACGCGCGCGCTAGCCGCCCCAGTCCTCCTCGCTGGCCCCGCCTGGCCCCACCCACGCCACGCACACCACGTCACACAAGCCAACCCCACTCTCTGACCCGTGGCCCCAACCCCCTGGTCCCACCCCGCCCGCGCGTCCCACGCGGGCAGCTCCTCCTGGCCGTCTCCTCCCACGCCTCGTCCCCAATCTCCCTCCTCCCATAAGCTCGCCGCTCCGACGCCATCCGCCCCGGCCATGGCTCTCCTCTGGCAGCCAGCAGCTGGCAGCAGCCGCGCCGCATCCCAGGCCGCTCGCCGCCCGTCAACCACTGCGCCTCTGCCCGCCCGCCCGGACCACCTTCCCGCTGCCCGACCTCGCCCAGCCGCCTCGCGCGCTTCGCCGCCGTCGCCTACCTCTGAAGCTCAACTCACCTCCTCCGCCCGGCACCTCATGACTCCCGCGCCTCCGAGACCTCCGCGCCCTTCCTGGCCCCTCCTCGCTCGGGCGGATGCTCTCTCGCCGCTCTCTGCTGGGTCTTGCCGGCGCCCTCTCTCTTGCCTTGCGCGCGCCTTGCCGCCGGCCGCCGCCATCGCCATCGTCACGCCACAATGCGCCAAGCAGCCGAAAGAGCCCCTCGGCCTCCTCCGTCGCCTTTCTGCGGCCATCCGGCCTCGCGGGGACCTATCGCTCCTCCTCGGCCCGAGCCGCCGCCCATGCCCCTAGCCCCAAGCGCCGTCGCCGGCCCTGCGACCGCCGTTCTCAGCACCTCCGCTGCGGCCGCCGGCGCCTGTGCCGCCATGGCCCTGCGTGTGCGTGCGAAAGTGCAACCTTGAGGACCCTGGCCTCCGCGAGTCCTCCGGCCGCCACCGCCGTCGTGGCGAAGATGTACCTTGTCCAAGTGCAGACGCCGCACACACAAAGCCACCGCCTCGAACTCGAGATCCCCGGTGGACGCCAAGGTCTCAACGATCTGCGAACACCGTGCGACAAGTAATCCTTCCCGGACGCCGTACCCGGCGACCGCCAAGACCGCCTCAAGGTTCCGGGACCCGATATCGAACCGAGTTCGCGGCGACATCAAGACGGAGCGCTAAGACCGTGCCCGGATCCGGAGTCCGAACCCGATACCGTCAAGGCCACCGACGCGGAGACGCCGAGCACTTCGTCCCGGACGATAAGGATACCGACGCGGTACACCGAGGTCTCCCCCTGAACGCCATGATCGTCGACATGACCCGAGACCGCCGCGATGACAAGAACGACATCGGCCCAGAAGAATTCGACACGCCCTGGCACCGAACCAAGACCTGCTTCCCGGACGCGACAAGATCTACCCCGATCCGAAGACCCTAACCCCGGAGCCAGAGAACAAGCCGTCGAACCCCGGACCCTGGACCCTGTCGAACCCCGAACCCCGGAAACCCCAAGATCGTCGAGACCCCTAAAGTGTGAACCTCTTATCCGAGAACCCTATTTTATAACATGATGATAACTTGTTGCATAATTACATTGTCATACTCGCATGCATAATCATGTGGTTTGGGGGCCTTATGCCGATTCACCTAATAATTAAATATGGGGCCCATATGCGGGCAAATCTAGTCTTATATTGGCCTCATTTAAATTTGCATAGCGAACCGGTGATGTATTTTATCTTGTTCAACTAACATTTAATATGCGGGGGTTTAAATAACATGAACCACCTAATTAATTGTCGGGACCCCGGTTCCGCCTAATCCGACCTAATTGCATCGCCTCTTTGCCATGACATACATCATACATGCATCATGCCGATCTTCTGCCGTTGTATTAAATAGTGCATCCGGTGTTTATTCTAGTGTTTTGCTTCTTCGCGGATAAGGCCGTTGAGTTGATGTGAGCTTCGCCCCGATCTTCGGTTGAACCTTCGACAATGTTTTCAAAGCATCTCCCCTTTCTACCTATCTTACTTTTATAGTCTTTATTCCTCCTGTTGATCTATTGCTATACGTGTTGCGATGCTTTAGTTTCGCACTGATATCCCTTGCAGCCTTATATTGCCTTGGACACCCTATTACTGTTGTTTGGTAGATAGTTGGACTTGCGCGTCGTAGTTGCTTGCTCAAGTGCTGATGTGTGTCGTCATATGCCACAGTTGTTGATGTATTGCCGCATGTTGATGTTGGAGATGGTTCTAGTTTTACTTATCGTCACTTTATATCTGTTTAACAACTAAAATTGAAATAAGCAGAGGCATCGGTGGGTGATAGAAAATATTTGGTTTCGAGCACTTGTGTCCCGTAAGACCCCGAGTACTTGATACATGTTCCTTGATTTTTGCGCTATCCACATCCGGAGGTATATGGGACCCCCGAGGCGAGCTTGATTCGGTCTTATTTCTTGGGGCCACAAACTAGTTTGAGGTTTTATTTACTATCCTGTACTTATGCCATGCTACTTTCGTATTTAAATTGTGCGAGGAGCACCTGCTGTTAGGATCATGGCCCGATTCATGATGTCGACAAGCCCAGCCACACTTTCGGGTTCCCGATCGTTCACGGCCGTCCCCATAACCTTGAGGCCGTCTCGGAGCTTGCTTACTCCGTTGGATTCTACTTAAGGGTGGCCCCTGAAATATTTCTGAATCCTGATTGTTCAGTCGTGAAAGCCTCGTTGGGTTTTGATTTGGTTTTTCCGAGGTTGATCGAGCGTGTGTTGCTATTGGTGCACCCCGGCCGGGTAAAACTTTCGGAAAGCCGTGTCCGCGGATATGGACGACTTGGAGCATAGTTTCTTGATCATAGACAAGCATAGCTAAAGTTTATTGCTATAAATTTGACTTATAATGACTAGTAATCAGCTTCACTATAATGGAATGGCTAATTAATACTGCCCACAATTGTTTGTTTGAGTTGTCGCTTGCGACCATTGTATCTGACTAGTAAGTATTGCAACTACAACGAAATGGCTGAATAAAAGTACCAACAACTGCTGGGTTTTGGGTTTATCTCATGCCATCTGTATCTGATTAGTAATTGTTGCAACTACAACGGAATGATTAAATAAAAGTGCCCACTGCTTACTTTATCAGGACGATTATCTAAATCTGACTAGTAAAGTGCCACAACTATAATTGAATAAGTAAAACTGCCAACTGTGTGAGTTCCTCGGTTGACTTCCTCGTTTGGTCTCGAGGGGGAAACACCAGGATGGGTTTGTTTGGTGTTAGCTTCAGGTTGGATCCGGATAGGTCATTCTTACCCCTCTCTGATAACCGCCAGTGGATCGAGTCTCTATAGGTTGTTTAGTGCATGCTGCCGCTGCCGCTCAGTCCACCATACCTATGTAGGCGAGGACCGCCGAATTCTAGCCTCGCTGTCTTGGCCTCAAGATCGACGCTCCTTCTTTTCCTTTGCCCTTTGTCGGCACCTTTTGTTTAAGCAGGTTTGAGATCGACGTCGTTAGCGGGTCACCCTTCCGCTTGGCAAGGGTTATGGACGCCATTGGTTATTCTTCGTGGCTCTTAGCCCCATTTGCATCTTGTCCGTAGTCGGACGCTCTACCATTTTCAAGGTGATTTGGATCTTGTATATTTTATACATCTTCTTGACTCTTTGAGTCATTATATATATCTGCTACGTGGGTCCCATCGAGGACTGTTGTGTAATGTTATTACTTCGTTTTCCACCCGCACGAAAGTGCCTGGTGGGCACCTTTGAATCGTTTCTATGCGGGTTTGGCGAATTTTGCTCAAACTTGCATAGGTCCGATTCTGAGGGTGTTACACTTTGCTTGTTAAACAATGTGGTTCTTGGGTATTGGATACCGAATTGGTTGGTATGAAATTTCATACGGAATGACGCAATTCATGAACCACAATGGCCTAAGTAACTAGCAAGAGAATATGTGATGATGTTCATCGAAAACAAACAAACCGTTGTTTGTATTTCTCGTTGACATCAAAGCTTGACTTCAAGATTTATTTTAATAATTGTTATTTGAATCAGGTATTATAAGAACAAAGGTTGTTCAAATAATTACCGTATTCCATATAAGATGGATGATTTACAAATCTAGTTGGAGAAATCACATCCATAAAACCTAATGCTAAAATGTTGCAAGACAAATGATTGAAAGATCACTTACGAAGTGACATCGCTATTTAAATTATATTGGAAAGAGAACATGAAGAATCTCCATATTCATGGATTTTTTGGAGTCTTTGATTTGATCAAGTGACGCTTGTGAGACTTTCCACGTGATAATTAAAACTTCGTTCAAAGGCCAAAGAAGAATGAATGACTAAAATATTGGAATTTATACATATCAATGTATGTAGTCCATTATGTGCAGTCGTAAGCGATGGGTTTCAACTTCATATGCTTTCTCCGGTTTTTTGAGTGAATATTCACTTAATGAGAAAGAAGTATGAAATATTTGAAAATGTTTCAAAGACTTTCAAGATGAAGTGAAAAATCATTGTAACAAGAAAAATAAATGAATTATGATTTGATCATAAAGGGATTTATTTGAGTTACAAGTGTAACAAGAAAATAAATGAATTATGATTTTATCATAAAGGGATTTATTTGAGTTGCAAGTTTAGCAAAACACCTAGATTTACATCTCCCAAAACACCATAGGAGTATGGAGTGTTTGAGATTTGTAATGAAACCTTGTTTGACATGGTTGGATCAAAGGTGTTATTTATAAAACTGCCATTATGTTTTAAAAGATTAAAGCTTTAGAGACTACCGCTTTTACCGAAAAGAGCTCCATCTTGATCCGTTGAAATGACACCATATGAGTTATGGTTTGGGGTAAAACCAAGTTGTCCTTTCTTAAATTTTGGTATGCTAAACATAAGTAAGATGTTTACAACCAAAGTCGGATGAGCATGTCTTTGTAGGTTATTTTGAATAACAATTGGTTATTCCTCCTTAACACCGAGGACAAAAGGGTTTGTCGCTTGAAATGTGAAGTTTCTTGAAGAAGGAATTTTCATAAAAGTTAAGTGGGAGGACAATAGAACTTTGATAAGGTTAACAAATCGCTCGAGGCTGCCATAATGCTCATAGCTTATGTGCCTCAAAGGTTGTGGTCACGGAGGTCTAAAGTTCCTATTGAACCAAGTAGGTCGGTTAAACAATCAAATGCTAAGATTTGAGAGTAAATCATTATTGTTTGACAATGATAAACCGAATACATACAAAGAAGCGATGATGGCCCCGACTCATCAAATGGCTTGAAGCCATAAAATCCGTGATAGTTCCATATACGAGAAATCAAGTTTTGAACTTGGAAGACCCTCCGGAAAGGTGTAAAAAAACCTATCGGTCGTATTTGGATCTATAAAGAAACAGACATGGATGTCTCACATCTATGAAATATTCGACATGTTGTAAAGTATTTTATGACAATGTTCAAAGAGTTGACTATGACAAGATTTGATCTTTCATAGCGATATTTAGTCTGAACGGATTAAAGTAGCAACCACTACATATAATTTGGTATATGGTAGATGAATAAACAAAACAAAGTTCTTCTAATAGAATGGTTACCTAGGACGTGTACATGACACGGTCCAAAGGGTTTTGTTAAATTCAAAGGATGCTAAAAGGGCATGCAAACTTCAATGGTTGAAGTAAGCATCATGAGTTGGAATCTTCACCATGATGAAAAGGAGTTTTCATCGAGACGATGAAGATGCTTGCATTTGCAAGAAATTAAGTGGGAGGCTGAGACATATTTCTAATACATTATGTGAAGGACATCTTGTTGATTAGAAATGATGTATCTTTTATTGACAAAGGTTAAGAATTTCATTTCGATGAAAGACTTAGGCAAAACCTGAATATTTAGCGTGAATGTCTATAGTGGATAGACTGTAACGCCAATATGGTTGTGCCAAACGTACATATATGAGATATTGAAGGAGTTCAATATAGAATCAACAAGAAACGGTTCTTGTTGCATGGAAAGGAATTGAATCAAGATTCAAGTGTATCGACACTTGATAAGTGAAACAAGATTCAAGTGCTTTGACACTTGATGAGTGCAATCACGAGAATGTTTTGATCAATCATACCATGATATGTACACATCCAGATATGTCCTATGCTCTAAGTGTTATGAGCATATACCAGAATGAATCATAAAATGATCATTGACGATAGTGAGGATATTTTTATGATCATTTGGAAGAACTAAGAATATATTTGTGTAGAGGTGACAAACAATTACAAATAGTTCATTGTAAAGCGTTACATTGATACTAGTTTTGTCACAAGATACAAATTAAGTTTATCTCAATTTAAACTATGGGTGGCACAATGTAATGGAAAGGAGATTCCATGATGGATTTTGAAGAGTTCCAAAGTTAAGACATTGTGATAATACTACAACAAAAGGCTAAGTATATGACTGCTATAGTAGCAAAGAAGGAGGGAATTTGTGTCAAGTAGTTTGTTATCAAACTAAGGTGTGGTTCAGAACGGCTAACACTAAAGATATATTGTATGACAATAGTATCGACGTGTTTTAACCCCAAGGAACTAAAGGTCTCACCGAAAGACCAAATTTATACAATGCCATCTCATTGGAGAATGAGTGATACGTGAAGACGCAAAGACATGCAAATACACACGGACCAAAGCGTGATCCAGAGATTATGTCAACCACTTGCAATTGCGTATTTGGAACACCGTAGCCATAGGTGTTCAATACACAAAGATTTCAAACTAGATTATTGTCTCTAGTGCAAGTGGAGATCAAGGAATATGCCCGAGAGGCAATAATAAAGTGGTTATTATCGTATTCCTTATTTATGATAAATGTTTATTTTGCATGCTATAATTGTATTGATACGGAAACGTTAATACATGTGTGTTTAATAAACAAAAGAAAGTTCCTAGTTATGCCTCTCTTATAAACTAGCTCGTTGATTAACAAGATGATCATAGGTTTCCTGATCATGGACATTGGATGTTGTTAATAACGAGGTCACAACATTAGTGTAATGGTGTGATGAACATTCATCCAAGTATAGCATTACGATCAAAGTCATTGAGTTTATATTGCTATAACAACTTACGAAGTGATCCTAATCCTTAGACCATGAGATCATGTCAATCACTAACACCTAAGAGTTTCTTGATAACATCAAACGCCGTAACAGGTGATTATAAAGATGGATTCGTAACTACTAAAGTGTTATGTTGAGGCCCATGGATCGAGAGTGGAATTTGTTCATCCCGATGACGGATAGATATACTCTGGGCCCTCTCGGTGATATCACATTGATTAGCTTGCAAGCAAGTGATTTGATCACTAGAATGTTATATCACGGGAACGAGAAAAGAGTGCATGTCGGTAACGAGATCAAACTAGGTATGGAGATACCGATGATCGAATCTCGGACATGTAATATATCACGAAACAAAAGGATTAAGATACTAGCGTAAAAGGTTCCGACGATCACAAGAAAGTCATCGTTGAATGTGTGGGAGTCAGTATGGGTCTCCAGATCCCGCTTATGATTATTGATCCGAGAGGGGTCTCGATCATGTCCACATTATTCACGAACCGTAGGGTGACACACTTAAGAGACACCGACATCCATTTGGAGCAAAAGTTTCATGCCGAAAGAATGAACAAGCGCAGGAATTTATTTCACTAGATACCGAAACAGGTTTTCGGGTGAAATTGCATAAAGTGGTTATGCATGTGAAATAGAATTCTAGCAAGGGGTTATTTGTGAATGTTTGTCATTAAAGTAATTGACAAAATTCTGAATAAAATAAAAGAGTTTTATTTAATGAGAGTTTGCATTAAATTTGGTGGAAATTTAATGGGAATTTGAGTGGGTTTTTGAGTGGAGAAATTTGAAGGGCCATTTTGTGAGTGGAGTGTCCACCCACATGAATGTGGAAGAGGTGGGGCAGCCCCATGGCTGGGCGCATGGCCCCTTGGGTTCCCCCTCTATAAAAGGAGCCCCTCCTCTCTCACTCACACCTCCTCGTGAAGGATCTCTCTCCTCTAGAATTTATCCCCATGGTCTCGGACTAGCGAGATACATGTTCCGGTGGCTTTTCGCAAGAAAGAGTTGTGCTTCCGCTGCATCGCTGGAGCGAGGAGGCGAGGTTGCTGGTGCCTCGAGCGTGTGCGAGCACGGATGCGCTATTGCTTTCGGCGCTTAGGACTTCCTCTCGATCTTGAGATCGGCAAGAGATCGTCTACATCAACCACGAGTTTGGACTCGTTAAGCTTTGTCGGTCTTCAAGGGTATGTTCTCTACGGATATACATCCGCCCGTTGTTTGTATCTAGTAGATAGATCTTGGTACATAGTTGTTCCCATCGTAGGAAAATTTTTGTTTTCTATGCTGCGAACCCTACACCATCCAACACCCACTGCCTCCAAAATGTCCGCACATCAAGGCCTGGGGCACGCCCTGCCACCGAGGTAGGATAAGGGAACCACCCCATCAGATCTGGGCCAAAGTAGAGACAAACATCCGTCACCACCGTCAGTTGCACCAGCAACACCTCGAGGCCCAACACGCTGTCACCTAGCACCCGTAGCTCTGCCATCATGCCGCATTGCCCCTCGATGCCAACAGCTCACATCGTCGCCTCCGAGCAGGGGAGAGATCGACATCCCCACCGCCGCCGATGCTAACTGGGCTTTGCCCGCCAGCAAACCTCAACGACGACAAGGGAAAGGGAGGAAGGAGGGGGTGCAAGGACCAAAGGCTAGTGTTTCCCCCCGATCGTTCGCGGGAGAGACGCGGGAGTGTTTTTTCTTCCTTGATCAATCCTATCGCCATCTTCGGCTTTACTACTAGAATGAACCAATAAAGTCCCAGAAGATGCATCCTACGCAGAGGAACTGCGGACTAATACAACACCCGAGCTCCTCATGCAAAAAACATAGAGTTTTCCCTAAAGGAATTGGATAACTTAGAGCGTCAAATGATTGATTTAGTTCCATATATTACTTGTTAATACGTGATGCATGTCATTTGCAAGGGAAGAATATCCAAGAAAAACCAGTATGATGGCGACTCTCCCTCCAGCGACTCCAGGGAGACTCATGGCGATTCCATCTAAATCTTTGTGTGCATCATGGATCCTCAAGCCTTCGGATCCTCTCTTGATTTATCCAAGGGCCTCGATTTCTTCAACAAGGTTCGATCATCTTTCTCCAGTCTTCTTAACCCGCTTTCCTCTGATCATTCTTTCGATCTTGTTGTCTCCTTCGGTCGGGCAAACTTTTGTTTATACACGGACCATGTCGCCTTAGCCCTTGAATCTTGCCTAGGGCGCTCTGCCAATTGCCTTGATGTCTCCATTATTTGAGACTGTGTTTTCAAATTTCCAGTATCTTCCAAAGCGGTTGGATTTATGATTTTCAACTTTAAATCTTTCTCTTGCCGTGCTTTCATTTGTTTCTTCCATCTTTGGGGCTTTGGTGGTCCAAATTGGCACAAGGAATACACATCATGGCTCTCAGAGCAATCTAATGAATGGACCTATGTCATTCACCAGAAATCACCCCTCACCGGAGCTAACGTGAAGCCACTGGCCGGCCATCATTTTCTAGACCCAGTCATTGCTCGCGAACAACCACCTTTGCATGGCCCAACTTCCGCGGATCACGTGCATCGCGCTCACGCAGACGTTGGTCAATTTTATATTTCAAACTTTGACTCACCGCCTGGCAGCCCATCTTCCGAGCCCATCCACTCGACCAGCCCACCTCACCCCACCACCTTTCAACCCACTTCCTTTCGCCTTTAAAAAGACTTTGTATCACCTATTCTTCGACTGTAGTTTCATTCAAAGCTTCTGGTGGGCCTTGGTATTGAATGGAACAATAACATGAACATTCTTCAAATGGTTCTTGATGCAAGAAACAGATACTCACATGACTTTACTATGGATATATTCATTACTGGTTGCTGGAGCATATGGGATCAAAGAAATGAGTATATTTCAAAGATGTACTACCTTGCACTAGTAGATGTCTTAGCTTTTGTAAGAATGATTTTAGCCTTATTATGCATAGAGCTAAGCCTAGCCTCAAAGAGGGTAGCCATGGCTTGACACTTTGTAAACTCTATAAGGGTACATTATCCCCTCCACCATTGTACATTCTCCAACAAAAAATTATGAAGGACATAGTATGGGCCTTCCCTACTGTTTTTGTCCAAAAAATGCTTGTTAATACATGATCTGGTCAACATAGTTTGTCAATGTAAAGACATAAGTACCACTTGGATCCACCGCTTGAGCGATCCGAGAAATAGAAAAATAAAAAATGTGTCGAGATTAAAATAAGTTGTAAAAAAATTATTGTTTTTTAAAAACTTAGAAGTTTTCATTTCATACATGCTTTACATGGGTATGCAGAAAACAAGAATATGTGGATCTCAAATAAGAAATATTATCCCCATTCCTTCTTATATAGTGTTTTTTTTAAGTAAAACTTGATTTTCTTTGAGCAAGTGTTTAGGAATAACTATCAACATGCACAATACAAAATCAATATCATTATAAATATATTTTTATAGTTTATTCACTTGGTATTCTAGATGTTGAGAAATGTTTTCTGTTGTCAACAACATATGAATCATGTCAATGGAGTAAATTGTCATGTTTGCTCTCGCTTGATCGCTCTCCGCTCTCGCTTGATCTATCCTTCAGACCTTCATCAACCTTAGGATGATGTGATGCAAAGCGTCGCTCCCACCTGCACTTGTGTAAGAACTTGTTTGCTCTATGAGTTTTACCATAAATCTTTTGCATCCACAATATCAAGACCATAATAAATATTTTTCACTAATGAGTTCTCTCATGTTGTTTCTTACTATATCCCAGTATGCAAGTATGAACTCGTTTGGTGGACACTATCTAGTCTTTAAGAAGAACATGACACATATTGTTAAAATATATAGGTAAAACTGATTGCATGATTTATATCAAGGTAAAAACTACACTTGTCTAATATGCACTAGTCCCTATTGCTTCTCTATTCATTTATAATTTGACCGTAGTCTAAGGTGAAATCAAGATTGGTCCACATGTTTTTTTGGGAATCGGGGCAAATTAAAATAAAAAAATTTATACTAAACTTTTATAATTCCTTAAAGTTAATTTTACCAAACTATAATACTAAAGAGTATGATTTTCTATTACATTGATGACATAGTAAATAGCATAACAATGTACTATAAAATTATTTACAATGTTATTGGTTATATAGTTGTGGTGTATATCACTACAACGTTTTGTGCTAAACTGAAATTGTATGTTGTAATAACATTTCTATTTGAAATATTTTTTCATAGTTGCAGAAAATTATATCATATATACATATGTATTTGTGTACATTTATGTCTTTTGTGTAGATATTTGTATCCTAAAATATCAGAGAGATCTATAAGGACTATCGTTGAAAAAATATATCTTATAGTTATTCTACTGTACCATAGGTGAGTAAAATTATCGAACTTCTGTAGTATAGAATGAATCATTGGCAATGTGTCTTGTGAGTTGGATTTAGTAATAAGTTGGCAACATAAGTGCATACCTCTCAACGTAATTATAAACAAACTTATAATCATTGCATATCCTACTTTGTCATATATATGATTTGATTATTCGGTATGCTTGTCTTGAATGTGCTTGGTTATATCTGGTGTAGTGTATGGAAAGTTTCTCAAATAAAAACTCGTGCATGGAAATCTATTAAATATTAGACTTCACTTCAATATTTTAGACGTCAGAGAGAGAGATAGAAAGAGAATCTTATCGTATGTATGATGTAAAGAAAAAACTATGTCATACTTGAACTTGTATGGAAAAGTTGTTTTGGAGATGGTTTTTTGCTAAATAGGAAAATCAAACTACCCATACTACTTCGTCCGACAAAAACCAGAGGCATAATTTGAGTGTCCAAATTGAGCAATATAGATTTCAAAATGTCCATCTATTTTTCGCGAAAACTCGGGAGGACCATTAACGCAATACTTGAGTTATTTGATTAGAATTGTACTCTTGAAAGAAAACTTACCAATTAGACTTGCTCTTCGATTCGAGTCGACTACATGGTGCATATAAATAAGTCTTGTAAAACGCACAATCGATGACTTGTTAAAAGACCATCCCTGTTTGTAGCCACTCTTTGTATGTAGTATTCACTCATCCTTTAAGAGTAGTGGCAAACCCACAATCTCAAAAGTTTCTTAAGCATGAAGCTAATGATGCCATGTAGTGGAGTATCATGAATTTAAGACTATTAGATCATTCATTAGTTAAAACATGAAAGACCCACGATGAATACGTGTCCTCTTTTTTGGACGAAGCTATTTTGATAATTACCTTGCTATTGTGCTGCACAAAATTCGTTTGGTTGTTTGGCTATACCACACAAATGGTCAGGTCGGGGAACCCGTATCCGTTCAAGTAAATTAGAAGATGTGATGATGTAACATGATAATAGCTAGGTTGTACTCAAAAGCACATGAACAATCACCAAAATATATTAACTAAGCGGATTAAACCTTTATGAGTCAAAGCCAAAATTAGAAAGCAAACATGAATGAAGGGTAAGTTTGTACCGTTCCAAAGTACGTTTACATTGTCTCTCAAGTCACACCAATCTATATACCTCTCCAAAGTGTAAGTTTGTTCTCCAAAGTGTTATTATGCATATAAAACTTGTTGTCGTTGACTCGATTTGAGAATTAATATTTACCCTTTTTTCATCCGCGTGTCCTTTTCTGATATATTGTCCACTTGGCTTGGAGTAGTTACAAAATCACAATCCCACAAGATCCTCTCTAATCGCTAAGCTGGTGATGTCAGGTAGTGGAGCTAGCATTACGGATTTACCGCTAGTAGATTAAAATTTAAAAGACGAGAGAGCAGCTAGCTAGCTCTTCGTTTTGCTCACGCGAACAAGAAGAAGGAAATGCAGCCATTTGACTTCCATCTTGGAGCTGCATGCAGGAGCACGATGGAGAGGCTGGACCTGGTCAGCTGCCTGCATCTGCATGCCGTGTTTAGGTCGGTCGGTGCGAGTGCGAACGAGGAGCGGAGATCAGCCAGCGGGGGGGCAGCCAGTCTCCGCGTACGTCCCCATCGGGCGGCGCTACCGTGTGCTGCCGGTGCCGTGCTGGAACGAGCCAAACCTGAAGGCGGAGCGCGCGTGGGGCCCACTGCTCTGTTATCTCTTCCCTGCCATGGGCCCCACAGACTGAGGGGGACGAGCGGTGGAGTTACAATTTATAGAAAGGACCTTGGAAAAACAAGACATTACAAAAAAGACCCTAATAATTTGCACCGGCCGGATGGAATCGTCGCCAGCCTCAGTGGTGGAAGTGGCCGCCTTTCGACCGTAAAGTACGGCGCGATACTAAAGACACCCCCTGCGTGAGAGAATTTGCAAGACGTGAGACCCTGTCGCATGGCTTAATAGGATTGATAGAAAATTCATACCAACAAGTTGTAATTTTTTTTAGAAGTTTATTCAAAAGAACTCTAAGGTTAAACGTGTTTGGCTAAATCAATTTTAGGATGGGTGACCGACCGAAAAGTGGGTACCGAGTGCATGAGTAGAGATAAAGTGCGCAAAAAAACTAGTGTTGATCTGTAGGATTAGTCTAAAAATCTTATTGAGCTGTCAGAAGTGACAGTCATCGATACAGAACGACGGGGGTGTTACACAGGAGAAGCAAGACCTCTCCTCTGCTACGTGAGCGTCTCAGCAATGTGGTGTGGCAGTGAGAGATTCAGTTAGTCCATCTCAAGAGGGTTGACATGTTTTAGATATAGAATGTATCCGTTTTGGTTTCTTTGGCTGGGTCATGGACACCAAATATCCCCGTATCCTTTCCTAGTTTATTTATGGTCTATTTATGCTGGAGTTGCGTTCAACAGCGCGATCCATTTAATCTGTCTTGCCCACCAAATTTTTACCATTTTCAATCAAATGGACTATGTGGTATGGCGGTCCGAGACTTAATAAGAGTTAATTGTGCCAATAAGTTTGTTGGAACTTTCTTTTCAAACATCAATAATTTGAATCGGAAGTTTCTAAAACAAATCAGAAAAATACAGGGATGTAGCCAACCATATATTCTACCAGTTTTGTCGATTTTCATCTTAAAATACTTCATATTTTCGGCTCAAAAAATAAAGAAATCGCACAAAATGACGAAATTTTCACTTTAGTCTATTGTTCAACACTGTTTGCCGCCAATAAAAACTTAATTTATATTTTCTCTGTGCCTAAAATATAAAGTATTTGGTGTTAAAAAATTACACAATGATAGAAAACATAATGGGCTACACCTAGAAATTATCCGGAATTATTGGAAACTTTCTAATACAAGTTTTTGAAGTTCCAAAAACAGCCTTCATGGAGCCACAAGGCCTCACTCGTAATTTCACAATTAGTACAACTAGTTGTCTAGGATGTGGAGATTCATGCAAGTTCTTGCGGTCTGTGATCCTAGGCTACAATAACTTGCCCCCTATGTGCACCATTCATACAACCCATCTCTGGAGCTAACACCTCCTCCCTCCCGCCGACGTGGTCCGACTATTTTGCTAATTTAGCATGAAAAACCCTAGGCTCACTCAAATTCACAAGCACAACACATGCATTAGAGACAACCATTTTTTATTTTTCTCTCTCGCGGTAGCTGGCGACAAGCTGGACCAAACCCTAACTTGGCAACTGGCGGCATGGTGGCGCGAGTGGGATAGGAAGAAGAAGTGGAATAAAGGGACATTCATGGCGAGGACGTCGAGGTCGATGGTTGGGGCAAGAGGGGTGGCATGCTGGAGTATCATGGGGATGTTGTGCCGGAAGCGGGGTACCGTGGCAATGGTTCCGACCTCTCTCTCGATAGTGATGAGTGGAAGCTGATTGGCGAGGTCTGTTAGCACTCACATGTTGTAGGAAAGCTTAGATATTAGTAATTTTTCAAAGTTTCTCTATATTTCTATCAAGCTTGAGGTCTGTTACCACTGAAATTTCTGAATTTCTTTGAATTTAGTGTCAATGACTAAATATTGTGTCTCTAAATTTTGTGTAGATGAACCACTGCAGAGATGATTTGCAGGAGTGGTGCCAATGTGTGGAAACAAGGTGTGCAATTCTCATATGCTTGTGAGAGAGGTTGCAACAGAGAATTTGCAACTAAGGCATCAACTGCAAGACCTTAAGGATGTGATCTTGAGGCTAAAGAAGGACAATATAATGCACACGATAAAGCTTAGGTATAGGGATAAAAGGGAAGTAGTTTATCTCCTACTAGTGTTTGGTTCATGCATTGTAGCTTTCTGTTCCATGTGTGTAAGATAGATGCTTGTGTCTTTAGTGAGAGATGTATTGAAGGGAATATGCCCGAGAGGCAATAATAAAGTGGTTATTATCGTATTTCTTATTTATGATAAATGTTTATTTTACATGCTATAATTGTATTAATACGGAAACGTTAATACATGTGTGTTTAATAAACAAAAAGGAAGTTCCTAGTTATGCCTCTCTTATAAACTAGCTCGTTGATTAACATGATGATCAAAGTTTCCTGATCATGGACATTGGATGTTGTTAATAACGAGGTCACAACATTAGTGTAATGATGTGATGAACATTCATCCGAAGTATAGCATTACGATCAAAGTCGTTGAGTTTATGTTGCTATAACAACTTCACGTGATCCTAATCCTTAGACCATGAGATCATGTCAATCACTAACACCTAAGAGTTTCTTGATAACATCAAACGTCACACCGTAACAGGGTGATTATAAAGATGGATTCAGAACTACTAAAGTGTTATGTTGAGGCCCATGGATCGAGAGTGGAATTTGTTCATCCCGATGACGGATAGATATACTCTGGGCCCTCTCGGTGATATCACATTTGATTAGCTTGCAAGCAAGTGATTTGATCACTAGAATGTTATATCACGGGAACGAGAAAAGAGTGTATGTCGGTAACGAGATCAAACTAGGTATGGAGATACCGATGATCGAATCTCGGACATGTAATATATCGTGAAACAAAGGGATTAACATACTAGCGTAAAAGGTTCCGACGATCACAAGAAAGTCATCGTTGAATGTGTGGGAGTCAGTATGGGTCTCCAGATCCCGCTTCTGATTATTGATATGAGAGGAGTCTCGATCATGTCCGCATTATTCTCGAACCGTAGGGTGACACACTTAAGAGACACCGACATCCATTTGGAGCAAAAGTTTCATGCCGAAAATAATAACAAGCGCAGGAATTTATTTCACTAGATACCGAAACGGGTTTTCGGGTGAAATTGTAGAAAGTGTTTCTGCATGTAAAATGAAATACTAGCAAGGGGTTTTATGTGAATGTTTGTCATTAAAGTAATTGACAAAATTCTGAATAAATAAAAGGAGTTTTATTTAATGAGAGTTTGCATTAAATTTGGTGGAAATTTAATGGGAATTTGAGTGGGTTTTTTGAGTGGAGGGAATTGAAAGGCATTTGAGTGGACTGTCCACCCACATGAATGTGGAAGAGGGGGGCAGCCCCATGGCTGGGCGCATGGCCCCTTGGGTGCCCCTCTCCTATAAAAGGAGCCCCTCCTCCCTCTCTCTCACTCACACCTCGTGAAGGATCTCTCCCTCTAGAATTTATCCCCATGGTCTCGGACTAGCGAGATACATGTTCCCGGTGGCTTTTCGGCAAGAAAGAGTTGTGCTTCCGCTGCATCGCTGGAGCGAGGAGGCGGAGGTTGCTCGGTGCCTCGAACGTGTGTGCGATCACGGATGCGCTGCTGTTTTGCGGCGCTAGGAGTTCCTCTCGATTTTGAGATCGGCAAGAGATCGTCTACATCAACCACGAGTTTGGACTCGTTAAGCTTTGTCGGTCTTCAAGTGTATGTTCTCTACGGATATACATCCGCCCGTTGTTTGTATCTAGTAGATAGATCTTGGTACATAGTTCCCATCATAGGAATTTTTTTGTTTTCTATGCTGTGAACCCTACAGTGGTATCAGAGCCGAATCTATGCGTAGATACTTTGCACGGGTAGTACACATATGAGTATGTGGGCGATGATGATCATTTTATTGCTTCTTAGTTGTACTTTGGATATTGGTGGCATAGTGGGATGAAGCGGCCCGGACAAACTTTACATGTCCTCGCACATGAGACCTGTTCCACGCTTGACATGCAACTAGTTTTGCATAAGTGGCTAGCGGGTGTCTGTCTCTCCTACTATAGTCAATATCTAATTTGCAACGAGTTGACAACAATTTGGTTATCCTCGTTGTGGTTCATGTTCGTATGTAAGAACGGTTCTATCTTCGAAAGCCCTAAGCCACGTAAAACTTGCAATGGATAAATTAGAGGCGCCTAGTTTAGATTGTTGGGCTAGTGTTATGATATGGTGATGTTGTAAGTAGAAGTATGAGATGATACTCTAACACACATAGCGTAAGTTCCATAGACCTTGGCCTTACACATAAAGGTATGATAGAGATCATATTATGGTGCACATGATGGAGATCATATGGGAACCATATCATTTCACTTATAAACATGTGATGTTTGATTGCATCTTATATTGCTTGTTTGGCGTTTTATTAGCATAATAAGATGATCCTCATTTAGATATCAAGATAAGAATGTGTTCTTCCTTAAGTATGCACCGACAATGTTCCGCCGCTTCAAGACATCACATGATGATCGGGTGTACTTGAATCCACGAGCATATCTCGGGTGTAAGACGATTACACGCGAATACTAAGGTTCTTACTTGGCAGCCTAGCATGTACAGACATGGCCTCGAACACGGACCGAAAGGTTAAGCATGAGTCATTTGTTTTGATATGATGACCATATGGATGCTCGCCTTTGAAGCTACAACTCACGTGATGATCGGACTTGGTGTAGTGGATTTGGTTCATGTAATCACCAAAAGACACGAGGATGTCGTTTTTGAGTGGGAGTTCATTTCTAATTTGGATTAGTAGAACTCAATTTATCATAAAATTAAATCAAAGTGAATTTGCATAATTTGTTGTAGTCATTGGCATTCGCTCACCACCTTATGCATAGTTGTAATTGAGATAATAGAACTATAGAATTCGGATATATAGTTTACTTAACCGTATCGTATTGTGTTGAGTGTCAATCTAAAGTTTAAAGTCCTATTGCAAACTTTCAAAGAAACTCGCTTACTCGTGAAATTTAATAATTGGTATAAAATCGAGAGTAACAATTCCAGTGTTAGTATCTTAAGTATCATGTTTGCCTCCATGATTCTTGATTGTTTTAATATCAAGTTTATCTAGGAGCTGAAAGAGTTGTTTCAGAAACCATCATGTGTGGCAGGTATAACGATATCTGAAACAATTTTTTGGTTGCAATATGATAGAGTATAATATATGTTCCCATATTGGATGAGAATTTACGAAGGTTGGAGATGCTAGACATCCTAATCATCCAAAAGGGTTTTGGAAACTAATGTTATACTCACGATTCGCCTTTATAAGCTACAGTAGCTTGATCATGAAAGTCGTCATGATAAGGGTGAATAGAATATGTATGTAAAATGTTTACTACACTAAAAGATTACTAAAGAATGGATTTTGAAAGAATACCGATCATTTTGATGATGGTGATCTACTTCAAAGTGCAAGTCCAAAGGTATTATTATTTGAATATACACGCTTTGGACTATGTGTCATGTATATGGCGCCACTTTTGATGTTGATAGCTTCTTTTAAAAAGGAAAAGGAAATGCTGAAAGAGAATCTATAAAATATATTTGGCGAAGAAAAGATTGGAAATATCCAATTTAGGTATATATCGATATACATGTTATGGTTGTATTCTTTGCTTGTTAAACAATGTGGTTCTTGGGTATTGGATACCGAATTGGTTGGTATGAAATTTCATATTAACAACGCAATTCATGAACCACAATGGCCTAAGTAACTAGCAAGAGAATATGTGATGATGTTCATTGAAAACAAACAAATTGTTTGTATTTCTCATTGATATCAAAGCTTGACTTTAAGATTTGTTTTAATAATTATTATTTAAATCTGGTATTATGAGAACAAAGGTTGTTCAAATAATTACCGTATTCCATATAAGATGGATGATTTACAAATCTAGTTGGAGAAATCACATCCATAAAACCTAATGCTAAAATGTCGCAAGACAAATGATTGAAAGATCACTTATGAAGTGACATCATTGTTTAAATTATATTGGAAATAAAACATGAAGAAACTCCATTTTCATGGATTTTTGGAGTCTTTGATTTGATCAAGTGACGCTTGTGAGACTTTCCTCGGGATAATTAAAACTTCGTTCAAAGGCCAAAGAAGAATGATCGACTAAAATATTGGAATTTATACATATTGATGTATGTAGTCCATTATGTATAGTAAATGGCGATGGGTTTCAACTTCATATACTTTCTCCGGAAATTTGAGTGAATGTTCACTTAATGAGAAAGAAGTATGAAATATTTGAAAACGTTCAAAGAATTTCAAGATGAAGTGAAAATCATTGTGACAAGAAAATAAATGGTTTATGATTTTATCGTAAGGGGTTTATTTGAGTTACAAGTGTAACAAGAAAATAAATAAATTATGATTTTATCATGAAGGGATTTATTTGAGTTGCAAGTTTAGCAAACACCTAGATTTACATATCCCAAACACCATAGGAGTATGGAATGTTTGAGATTTGTAATGAAACCTTGTTTGACATGGTAGGATCAAAGGTGTTATTTATAAAACTGCCATTATGTTTTAAAAGATTAAAGCTTTAGAGACTACCGCTTTTACCTTTGAAAAGAGCTCCATATTGATCCGCTGAAATGACACCATGGAAGTTATGGTTTGGGGTAAAACCCAAGTTGTCATTTCTTAAATTTTGGTATGCTAAACATAAGTAAGATGTTTACAACCAAGTCGGATGAGCATGTCTTTATAGGTTATTTCAATAACAATTGGTTATTCATCCATAACACCAAGGACAAAGGGTTTGTCGCTTGAAATATGAAGTTTCTTGAAGAAGGAATTTTTTAAAGTTAAGTGGGAGGACAATAGAACTTTGATAAGGTTAACGAACCTTAGCTATATGAGCTGAATTGCGCACAGCGGAAATCGTTCAAGGCTGCCATAATGCTCATAGCTTATGTGCCTCAAAGGTTGTGGTCACGGAGATCTAAGTTCCTATTGAACCAAGAAGGTTTGTTAAACAATCAAATGCTAAGATTTGAGAGTAAATCATTATTGTCGACAATGATGAACCGACTACATGCAAAGAAGCGATGATGGGCCCTAACTCCGCCAAATGGCTTGAAGCCATAAAATCCGTGATAGTTCCATACACGAAATCAAGTTTTGAACTTGGAAGACCCTCAGGAAGGTGTAAAACCTATCGGTCATATTTGGATCTATAAAGAAACATACATGGATGTTTCACATCTATGAAATAGTCGACATGTCGTAAAGTATTTTACGACAATGTTCAAGGAGTTGACTATGACAAGATTTGATCTTTCATAGCGATATTTAGTCTGGACGGATTAAAGTAGCAACCACTACATATAATTTGGTATATGGTAGATGAATAAACAAAACAAAGTTCTTCTAATAGAATGGTTACCTAGGACGTGTACATGACACGGTCCAAAGGGTTTTGTTAAATTCAAAGGATGCTAAAAGGGCATGCAAACTTTAATGGTTGAAGTAAGCATCATGAGTTGGAATCTTCACCATGATGAAAATGAGTTTTCATCGAGACAATGAAGATGCTTGTATTTGCAAGAAATTAAGTGGGAATGAGACATATTTCTAATACATTATGTGGAGGACATCTTGTTGATTGGAAATGATGTATCTTTTATTGACAAAGGTTAAGAATTTCATTTTGATGAAATACTTAGGCAAAACCGAATATTTAGCGTGAATGTCTATAGTGGATGACGTGACGCCAATATGGTTGTGCCAAATACATATATGAGATATTGAAGGAGTTCAATATAGAAACGACAAGAAACAGTTCTTGTTGCATGGAAAGTAATTGAATCAAGATTCAAGTGTATTGACACTTGATAAGTGAAACAAGATTCAAGTGTTTTGACACTTGATGAGTGAAATCATAAGGATGCTTTGATCAATCATACCATGATATGTACACATCCAGATATGTCCTATGCTCTAAGTGTTATGAGCATATACCAGAATGAATCATAAAATGATCATTGGACGATAGTGAGGATATTATTATGATCTTTTGGAAGAACTAAGAATATATTTGTGTAGAGGTGACAAACAATTACAAATAGTTCATTGTAAAGAGTTACATTGATACTAGTTTTGTCACAAGATACAAATTAAGTTTATCTCAATTTAAACTATGGGTGGCACAATGTAATGGAAAGGAGATTCCATGATGGATTTGGATGAAATCCATAGTTGAGACATTGTGACGAATACTACAACAAAAAGGCTAAGTATATGACTGCTATAGTAGTAGCAAAGGAGGGAATTTGTGTCAAGAAGTTTGTTATCAAACTAAGGTCTGGTTCGCAACGGGCTAACACTAAAGATATATTGTATGAAAATAGTATCGACGTGTTTTAACCCCAAGGAACTAAAGGTCTCACCAAAAGACCAAATTTATACAATGCCATCTCATTGGAGAATGAGTGATGCGTGGAGACGCAAAGACATGCAAATACACACGGACCTGAAGCGTCAGATCCGTAGATTATGTTAACCACTTACTTACAATATATGGAACACCGTAGCCATAGGTGTTCAATACGCAAAGTTTTTCAAACTAGATTATTGTCAAGTGGGAGACTGAAGGGAATATGACCGAGAGGCAATAATAAAGTGGTTATTATCGTATTCCTTATTTATAATAAATGTTTATTTTACATGCTATAATTGTATTAATACGGAAACGTTAATACATGTGTGTTTAATAGACAAAAAGGAAGTTCCTAGTTATGCCTCTCTTATAAACTAGCTCATTGATTAACATGATGATCAAAGTTTCCTGATCATGGACATTGGATGTTGTTAATAACGAGGTCACAACATTAGTGTAATGATGTGATGAACATTCATCCGAAGTATAGCATTACGATCAAAGTCATTGAGTTTATGTTGCTATAACAACTTACGAAGTGATCCTAATCCTTAGACCATGAGATCATGTCAATCACTAACACCGGAAGAGTTTCTAGATAACATCAAACGTCACACCGTAACAGGGTGATTATAAAGATGGATTTAGAACTACTAAAGTGTTATGTTGAGGCCCATGGATCCAGAGTGGAATTTGTTCATCCCGATGACGGATAGATATACTCTGGGCCCTCTCGGTGATATCACATTTGATTAGCTTGCAAGCAAGTGATTTGATCACTAGAATGTTATATCACGGGAACGAGAAAAGAGTGCATGTCGGTAACGAGATCAAACTAGGTATGGAGATACCGATGATCGAATCTCGGACATGTAATATATCGTGAAACAAAGGGATTAAGATACTAGCGTAAAAGGTTCCGACGATCACAAGAAAGTCATCGTTGAATGTGTGGGAGTCAGTATGGGTCTCCAGATCCCGCTTCTGATTATTGATATGAGAGGAGTCTCGATCATGTTCGCATTATTCTCGAACCGTAGGGTGACGCACTTAAGAGACACCGACATCCATTTGGAGCAAAAGTTTCATGCCGAAAAGAATAACAAGCGCAGGAATTTATTTCACTAGATACCGAAACGGGTTTTCGGGTGAAATTGTAGAAAGTGTTTCTGCATGTGAAATGAAATACTAGCAAGGGGTTTTATGTGAATGTTTGTCATTAAAGTAATTGACAAAATTCTGAATAAATAAAAGGAGTTTTATTTAATGAGAGTTTGCATTAAATTTGGTGGAAATTTAATGGGAATTTGAGTGGGTTTTGAGTGGAGGAATTGAAAGGCATTTGAGTGAGTGGAGTGTCCACCCACATGAATGTGGAAGAGGTGGGGGCAGCCCCATGGCTGGGCGCATGGCCCCTTGGGTGCCCCTCTCCCTATAAAAGGATCCCCTCCTCTCTCACTCACCTCGTGAAGGATCTCTCCCTCTAGAATTTATCCCCATGGTCTCGGACTAGCGAGATACATGTTCAGTGGCTTTCGGCAAGAAAGAGTTGTGCTTCCGCTGCATCGCTGGAGCGAGGAGGCGGAGGTTGCTCGGTGCCTCGAACGTGTGCGAGCACGGATGCATTGCTTTTTTGCGCTTAGGACTTCCTCTCGATCTTGAGATCGGCAAGAGATCGCTACATCAACCACGAGTTTGGACTCGTTAAGCTTTGTCGGTCTTCAAGGGTATGTTCTCTACGGATATACATCCGCCGTTGTTTCTATCTAGTAGATAGATCTTGGTACATAGTTCCCATCATAGGAATTTTTGTTTTCTATGTCGAACCTTACAAAGGGTATCGAGCGAATCTATGCGTAGATACTTTGCACGGTAGTACACATATGAGTATGTGGGCGATGATGATCATTTTATTGCTTCTTAGTTGTACTTTGGATATTGGTGGCATAGTGGGATGAAGGCCGGACAAACTTTACATGTCCTCGCACATGGGACCTTCCACGCTTGACATGCAACTAGTTTTGCATAAGTGGCTAGCGGTGTCTCTCCTACTATAGTCAATATCTAATTTGCAACGAGTTGACAACAATTTGGTTATCCTCGTTGTGGTTCATGTTCGTAAGAACGGTTCTATCTTGAAAGCCCTAAGCCACGTAAAACTTGCAATGGATAAATTAGAGGCGTCTAGTTTAGATTGTTGTCGGCTAGTGTTATGATATGGTGATGTTGTAAGTAGAAGTATGAGATGATACTCTTACAACACACATAGCGTAAGTTCCATAGACCTTGGCCTTACACATAAAGGTATGATAGAGATCATATTATGGTGCACATGATGGAGATCATATGGAACCATATCATTTCACTTATAAACATGTGATGTTTGATTGCATCTTATATTGCTTGTTTGCTTTATTAGCATAATAAGATGATCCCTCATTTATATATCAAGATAAGAATGTGTTCTTCCTTAAGTATGCACCGACAATGTTTCGCCGCTCAAGACATCACATGATGATCGGGTGTACTTGAATCCACGAGCATATCTCGGGTGTAAGACAGCTACACACTTGAATACTAAGGTTCTTACTTGGCGAGCCTAGCATGTATGCACATGGCCTCGAACACGGACCGAAAGGTTAAGCATGAGTCATTTGTTTTGATATGATGACCATATGGATGCTCGCTTGAAGCTACAATCGACTCACGTGATGATCGGACTTGGTGTAGTGGATTTGGTTCATGTAATCACCAAAAAGACACGAGGGATGTCGTTTTTGAGTGGGAGTTCATTTCTAATTTGGATTAGTAGAACTCAATTTATCATAAAATTAAATCAAAGTGAATTTGCATAATTTGTTGTAGTCATTGGCATTCGTTCACCACCTTATGCATAGTTGTAATTGAGATAATAGAACTATAGAATTCTGGATATATAGTTTACGAACTGGTATCGTATTGTGTTGAGTGTCAATCTAAAGTTTAAAGTCCTATTGCAAACTTTTAGCAAACTCTGTTTACTCTGTGAAATTTAATAATTGGTATAAAATCGAGAGTAACAATTCCAGTGTTAGTATCTTAAGTATCATGTTTGCCTCCATGATTCTTGATTGTTTTAATATCAAGTTTATCTAGGAGCTGAAAGAATTGTTTCGTAAAACCATCATGTGTGTGTATAACGATATCTGAAACAATTTTTTGGTTGCAATATGATAGAGTATAATATATGTTCTCATATTGGATGAGAATTTACGAAGGTTGGAGATGCTAGACATCCTAATCATCCAAAAGGGTTTTGGAAACTAATGTTATACTCACGATTCGCCTTTATAAGCTACAGTAGCTTGATCATGAAAGTCGTCATGATAAGGGTGAATAGAATATGTATGTAAAATGTTTACTACACTAAAAGATTACTAAAGAATGGATTTTGAAAGAATACCGATCATTTTGATGATGGTGATCTACTTCAAAGTGCAAGTCCAAAGGTATTATTATTTGAATATACACGCTTTGGACTATGTGTCATGTATATGGCGCCACTTTTGATGTTGATAGATTCTTTTAAAAAGGAAATGCTGAAAGAGAATCTATAAAATATATTTGGCAGAAAAGAAAAGATTGGAAATATCCAATTTAGGTATATATATGATATACATGTTATGGTTGTATTCTTTGCTTGTTAAACAATGTGGTTCTTGGTATTGGATACCAATTGGTTGGTATGAAATTTCATACGGAACAACGCAATTCATGAACCACAATGGCCTAAGTAACTAGCAAGAGAATATGTGATGATGTTCATTGAAAACAAACAAACTGTTGTTTGTATTTCTCGTTGATATCAAAGCTTGACTTTAAGATTTGTTTTAATAATTGTTATTTAAATCGTATTATGAGAATAAAGGTTGTTCAAATAATTACCGTATTCCATATAAGATGGATGATTTACAAATCTAGTTGGAGAAATCACATCCATAAAACCTAATGCTAAAATGTCGCAAGACAAATGATTGAAAGATCACTTATGAAGTGACATCGCTGTTTAAATTATATTGGAAATAAAACATGAAGAAACTCCATTTTCATGGATTTTTGGAGTCTTTGATTTGATCAAGTGACGCCAGAGACTTTCCTCGGGATAATTAAAACTTCGTTCAAAGGCCAAAGAAGAACGATCGACTAAAATATTGGAATTTATACATATTGATGTATGTAGTCCATTATGTATAGTCGTAAGCGATGGGTTTCAACTTCATATACTTTCTCCGGAAATTTGAGTGAATGTTCACTTAATGAGAAAGAAGTATGAAATATTTGAAAACGTTCAAAGAATTTCAAGATGAAGTGAAAATCATTGTGACAAGAAAATAAATGGTTTATGATTTTATCGTAAGGGGTTTATTTGAGTTACAAGTGTAACAAGAAAATAAATAAATTATGATTTTATCATGAAGGGATTTATTTGAGTTGCAAGTTTAGCAAAACACCTAGATTTACATATCCCGAAACACCATAGGAGTATGGAATGTTTGAGATTTGTAATGAAACCTTGTTTGACATGGTAGGATCAAAGGTGTTATTTATAAAACTGCCATTATGTTTTAAAAGATTAAAGCTTTAGAGACTACCGCTTTTACACTGAAAAGAGCTCCATATTGATCCGTTGAAATGACACCATGGAAGTTATGGTTTGGGGTAAAACCCAAGTTGTCATTTCTTAAATTTTGGTATGCTAAACATAAGTAAGATGTTTACAACCGAAGTCGGATGAGCATGTCTTTATAGGTTATTTCGAATAACAATTGGTTATTCATCCATAACACCAAGGACAAAGGGGTTTGTCGCTTGAAATATGAAGTTTCTTGAAGAAGGAATTTTTCGTAAAAGTTAAGTGGGAGGACAATAGAACTTTGATAAGGTTAACGAACCTTAGCTATATGAGCTGAATTGCGCAGCGCCGGAAATCGTTCCGAAGGCTGCCATAATGCTCATAGCTTATGTGCCTCAAAGGTTGTGGTCATGGAGATCTAAGTTCCTATTGAACCAAGAAGGTCGGTTAAACAATCAAATGCTAAGATTTGAGAGTAAATCATTATTGTCTGACAATGATGAACCGACTACATGCAAAGAAGCGATGATGGGCCCTAACTCCGTCAAATGGCTTGAAGCCATAAAATCCGTGATAGTTCCATACACGAGAAATCAAGTTTTGAACTTGGAAGACCCTCCGGAAAGGTGTAAAAACCTATCGGTCATATTTGGATCTATAAAGAAACATACATGGATGTTTCACATCTATGAAATAGTCGACATGTCGTAAAGTATTTTATGACAATGTTCAAGGAGTTGACTATGACAAGATTTGATCTTTCATAGCGATATTTAGTCTGGACGGATTAAAGTAGCAACCACTACATATAATTTGGTATATGGTAGATGAATAAACAAAACAAAGTTCTTCTAATAGAATGGTTACCTAGGACGTGTACATGACACGGTCCAAAGGGTTTTGTTAAATTCAAAGGATGCTAAAAGGGCATGCAAACTTTAATGGTTGAAGTAAGCATCGCGGAGTTGGAATCTTCACCATGATGAAAAATGAGTTTTTCATCAGGAGACAATGAAGATGCTTGTATTTGCAAGAAATTAAGTGGGAGCGCTGAGACATATTTCTAATACATTATGTGGAGGACATCTTGTTGATTGGAAATGATGTATCTTTTATTGACAAAGGTTAAGAATTTCATTTTGATGAAATACTTAGGCAAAACCCGAATATTTAGCGTGAATGTCTATAGTGGATAGACTGTGACGCCAATATGGTTGTGCCAAATATACATATATGAGATATTGAAGGAGTTCAATATAGAAACGACAAGAAACAGTTCTTGTTGCATGGAAAGTAATTGAATCAAGATTCAAGTGTATTGACACTTGATAAGTGAAACAAGATTCAAGTGTTTTGACACTTGATGAGTGAAATCATAAGGATGCTTTGATCAATCATACCATGATATGTACACATCCAGATATGTCCTATGCTCTAAGTGTTATGAGCATATATCAGAATGAATCATAAAATGATCATTGGACGATAGTGAGGATATTATTATGATCTTTTGGAAGAACTAAGAATATATTTGTGTAGAGGTGACAAACAATTACAAATAGTTCATTGTAAAGAGTTACATTGATACTAGTTTTGTCACAAGATACAAATTAAGTTTATCTCAATTTAAACTATGGGTGGCACAATGTAATGGAAAGGAGATTCCATGATGGATTTGGATGAAATCCATAGTTGAGACATTGTGACGAATACTACAACAAAAAGGCTAAGTATATGACTGCTATAGTAGTAGCAAAGGAGGGAATTTGTGTCAAGAAGTTTGTTATCAAACTAAGGTCTGGTTCGCAACGGGCTAACACTAAAGATATATTGTATGAAAATAGTATCGACGTGTTTTAACCCCAAGGAACTAAAGGTCTCACCAAAAGACCAAATTTATACAATGCCATCTCATTGAGAATGAGTGATGCGTGGAGCATAAAGACATGCAAATACACACGGACCAAGCGTCGGATCCGTAGATTATGTTAACCACTTACGATTCGTATATGGAACACCGTAAAGCCATAGGTGTTCAATACAAAGTTTTTCAAACTAGATTATTGTCAAGTGGGAGAAGAGGAATATGACCGAGAGGCAATAATAAAGTGGTTATTATCGTATTCCTTATTTATAATAAATGTTTATTTTACATGCTATAATTGTATTAATACGGAAACGTTAATACATGTGTGTTTAATAGACAAAAAGGAAGTTCCTAGTTATGCCTCTCTTATAAACTAGCTCATTGATTAACATGATGATCAAAGTTTCCTGATCATGGACATTGGATGTTGTTAATAACGAGGTCACAACATTAGTGTAATGATGTGATGAACATTCATCCGAAGTATAGCATTACGATCAAAGTCATTTAGTTTATGTTGCTATAACAACTTACGAAGTGATCCTAATCCTTAGACCATGAGATCATGTCAATCACTAACACCGGAAGAGTTTCTAGATAACATCAAACATCACACCGTAACAGGGTGATTATAAAGATGGATTTAGAACTACTAAAGTGTTATGTTGAGGCCCATGGATCGAGAGTGGAATTTGTTCATCCCGATGACGGATAGATATACTCTGGGCCCTCTCGGTGATATCACATTTGATTAGCTTGCAAGCAAGTGATTTGATCACTAGAATGTTATATCACGGGAACGAGAAAAGAGTGCATGTCGGTAACGAGATCAAACTAGGTATGGAGATACCGATGATCGAATCTCGGACATGTAATATATCGTGAAACAAAGGGATTAAGATACTACCGTAAAAGGTTCCGACGATCACAAGAAAGTCATCGTTGAATGTGTGGAGTCGATGGGTCTCGATCCGCTCGATTATTGATATTAGAGTATTATCGATCATGTCTGCATTATGCTCGAACCGTAGGGTTACACACTTAAGAGACACCGACATCCATTTGGAGCAAAAGTTTCATGCCGAAAAGAATAACAAGCGCAGGAATTTATTTCACTAGATACCTAAAGCGGGTTTTCGGGTGAAATTGTAGAAAGTGTTTGCATGTGAAATGAAATACTAGCAAGGGTTTTATGTGAATGTTTGTCATTAAAGTAATTGACAAAATTCTGAATAAATAAAAGGAGTTTTATTTAATGAGAGTTTGCATTAAATTTGGTGGAAATTTAAATTTGGGAATTTGAGTGGTTTTGAGGGAATTGAAAGGCATTTGAGTGAGTGGTGGAGTGTCCATTATGAATGTGGAAGAGGTGGGGCAGCCCCATGGCTGGGATGGCATCCCTGCCCCCCCCTCTCCCTATAAAAAGCCCCTCCTCTCTCTCACCACACCCTCGTGAAGGATCTCTCTCTCTCCCCTCTAGAATTTATCCCCATGGTCTCGGACTAGCGAGACATACATGTTCCAGTGGATTTGGCAAGAAAGAAGAAAGAGTTGTGCTTCCGCTGCTGGAGGCGGAGGCGGAGGTTGCTCGGTGCCTAACGTGTGTGCGCAAGCACGGATGCTGCTGCTTTTTGGCGCTTAGGACTTCCTCTCGATCTTGAGATCGGCAAGAGATCGTCTACATCAACCACGAGTTTGGACTCGTTAAGCTTTGTCGGTCTTCAAGGGTATGTTCTCTACGGATATACATCCGCCCGTTGTTTGTATCTAATAGATAGATCTTGGTACATAGTTCCCATCATAGGAAATTTTTTGTTTTCTATGTTGCGAACCCTACATGTATCAAACAAATTGTTCGAATAAAATTGAATAAATGCGGATGCTTGTCTGAATGTTACACTATTAGCTTGTGAGAGTTGCTTTTGTTCACTTTAAGTGTTATCTTGTGAGTCACATCAAGCTTATCCCTTTATAACCTAGTTCTCTTCTCCATTTTGGAAAAGACTTGCACATTGTGAGAGATATGGAGTTGCAACAATAGTTCAGAATTTGTATCATGGGATATCCACTGGATCTAGATCACAACAACAAAACTAATTTGATTTTTTTCCTTCCATTTGTTCATGTATGATCTAATTTATATCAAGCAATAGTGTTTGGCTTGCTCTAGCTTGGTCATCACCAAACAATAGGTGATATGTTGATCCAGCCCCTGTGTTGTAAGTGTCATGTATGTTTCTTCCTCTTACAGGCTATGAAGTAGCTCTTGCTAGATGAAGTTGTTGATTTGTTGTTGGCTCAACTTGATGTGATTTCCTTGATAGATCATTTTCCTCTTCCTCTTGTAGGTTGTGATGTAGTTGTAGATATGCTTGGACCATCTTGAGTTATTTTATTCTTATTGCCATTTCCTCTCCCCTACTTCTACTTGACTCTGCAATTGTCACTCTTCGTATGCCTCTTCTACTTAGGATTCCCCTTGTCATGGTTATTGTCACTCTAGTAGACACAAAATTTAGTCCCTCGTTGAAGCCACAAAGGAGCTCTCATTGGGCAATGAAAGTTCTACCATTGGGAGAGGAAACAATGGTGTAGCCTACAAGATAAAATTCAGATAAGTGAGCTTAAAATTTAGCTAAAATCACATAAAATTCATAGTAAATGATTAAAACCTCATGTCCCATCTCATAAATCGTGCTCTGTACTTGATAGATTGGATCATTTCTGGAGTTTGGATTGAGGGTCACTATGTGTTGCAAAATTGTTGCAGGAATTGTAATAAACCTTCATGTATATATAAAAAATAAGCAAAAGTGCAAGAAGGGCATCATGTGTATTATACCTGCAAAATAGATGGGTCATCAAAATTTTCATCTTTAACTATCACATCCCACATGCACATTGTTCTTCTCTAGAACCACTTGGCATGCCCTTTTTACTGTGGTTTTGCTTTCCATAGACTTAGTAATTCATAATTAGGTCAGATCTTGCGACATATTTCACTCCATTGATGACCCACAAGTATAGGGGGTGTATCGTAGTACTTTCGATAAATAGGAGTGTCGATCCCAATGAGGAGCAGAAGGTGCTGAACAGTGGTATGGAGCAGGAAATCCCTGTGAATACTTAGCAAACGGATTTTTAGTGGTTTTTTGATAAATCAACAAAACAAGGAGCAAGTAACAAAGACAACGAACAAACGGAGCAAGTGTCCCAATCCTTTCTTAGCAAAGGACAAGCCGGTGGAAATACTTATAAGGACCAAATGTTCTCGAGGACACATGGGAATTCTGTCAAGTTCTTTCGCTTCAAATAGCTGGGTACTCTTTTTTGGTGAAGTATCATGCTACCACAACTTAAATACTAAACCATTGAATAATAACTCAACACGGATTCACTACTAACAACATGACTTCTCCCATGTCCTCAAGAACACAACGAACTACTCACAAGACATCATATGTATCAAGATCAAAGATGATATGATAATGGATAACGGTCTGAACATAAACAATAATCTAATGGTTCCACTCACAAGCATCAACTACAATAGTAATCAATACCGGGAAAGTTTCCCCTAAGAACTAAAGCAATATCCAACACAATTGTTACAGCGGGACGGAGTGGTGATGATGGTGCTGGTGGAGATGATGGTGTGGATGATGATGATGATCCTGATGAAGCCTAGCTTGATGATGGTGTTGGTGGTGACGGTATCCCCTCTTCGGGGAGGAATTCCCCCAGTAGAAATCTGTCTGCCGGAGAGATCTTTCTCTCTCGGTGTTTTCCGCCCCCCAGAGGCGGAGGAAATCTATATGTGGTCGCTCCCCGAGGCTTAGGGTTCCGTAGGGAAGATATATGCAAAGGGGCGGAGTTGGGAGCCGGGCAGGTGGGCCACACCTGCCCTAGGCGCGACCCAGGGTGAGCCCGCGCCTAGGGGGTGTGGGCCCCCCGTGGCCCCTCTTCGCTCCTCCTTCTGGCTTCCTTTGTCTTCTAAGAAAATAATATGTTTCCATATTTTCGGTATTTTTCGATCTTCAGAATTGCACAAACGCCTTCTTTTCCATCAGAATCCAGACTCCGGTTGTCCCTCCTCCAAGAATCATCCAACATGCATAAACAGATGAAAAGCCATAAGTAATACCTCATAATAGGACAAATATCAATGAATAGAGGTAAATTATGATATAGAATGGTGATGCAAATTGGGCGTATCATCCATTTTCTCCTTTTCCTCTAGAGTTTTCTCCTATTCTTTTTAAACTTGTCCATCGCATTGATGTATAGAGGTGGGTGAACAAACACAACATTAATTTTATCTAGTGAAATCTTGATCGTAGAGGCACCAAGTTGTACACATAAGCTTTTTTTATAGTTTTAATGGTGTAGTAGTTGTGCACCATGTTTCTTCATCAAGTTTTGTTGCCCATTATGTGAGTTTGTCAAGCATCATATTTATTTTTTGACAAACCATTACATGTCATTTTTCATATTCTTTCTGCAAACCAACATTCATATACATTAGCTTGTACACCATAGTCTCAAACTTCCCTATATTTGGAATGTCGATGTTTCCATATCTCAAGCTTTCCTTTATGAGATTTAAGTCATCATGATCAAACACAACATCATACTCTTACTCAATTGTCTCTAACACCTCATTTTTATCATTAACATCTTTGTCAATATATTATAGGAAATTATCATCATCACCATTCTATGCACTCATTGTCATAAAATTCAGTATCAGTTTCACCCTCCTCTTCGTCAGCTTCATCCTCACTCTCTTTCATGATTGCAGGTGAGCTTGGAATTTCATCCTGAATCCCTCCATAGTCTGTCAACGCTGCAATTTCGTGGCCTTCAAACTCTACACTATCATTCTCTCTTGTATATGGGAATTGGTACAATCACATCATCTCTAAGACCCTTTAGGAAATTGCTATGATCAACCATCAGGTGCAAGAATGTGAGAATCATTCTCAATTAGATAGATGCTATTTGAAATAGTTTTCCTAGGAAGACGCCAATATACACTTGTTATGCATGTCATTGTAGGGTTTCGTAGCATGGAAAACAAAAAAATTTCTATCGCATACAAACAAACAAGCCAAGATCTATCTACTAGATTGTAGCAACGAGTCGATGGAATAACTTACCCTCGAAGATTCCAAAGTGTTTAACGAGAGCGGATTCTCGTGGGTGATGTAGTCGACTCTTCCCGATCTCAAGATCGCGTGACGATCCTTCCGCCAAGTTCAAGGCAGCTCCTTGATCAGTCACACGTTCGATTGACGAGACCTTCCTCTCCCTTGTTCCAAGTGACGTGGAGGTTGTATTACTCTCCTCGCGATTCGCTAAAGACAACGACGTGGTACGGAAGTAGAGGTGAGATCTCGCAGGCTTCAAGCGGAGGCGAGTATGGTGGAGTATGAGAGAGCTCCTCGGCGATCTAGGGTTTAGACACACCAAGGAGGAAGTGCTAGATGGTGCTAGGGTTCCGGGAACCCCAAGTCGTGACTAGGGCAAAACCTAGGGCGGCGGCTATGGTGGTAAGCGCCAAGCTAGGGTTTGAGGAGAGGTACTTGTGTGTACTAGGAGGAGCCCCTCCTTATATAGGTGGAGGGCGGGCCAGGGAGGAGGAGTCCCTCCCAACTCGGCAGGGTGGTGGCCGGCTTGGGAGGAGGACTCCCCAACTCGGTTTCAACCTCCTCCTCCTCTTTCCAAAACTTGCCATTTGACCGCCAAACTAGCCGTTTGACTTTTCAATTTAGGATTTGAATAAACCCTTTATTTTGGACAGCGAAGACACTTAGTACATGATGCAATCATTCCAACTTGCAATGACACATTCATGTACCCTTCCTCCGGAGTCTTGACATTCCGAACCTTCTAGAACATTCCCGATGAAAACACGGAATCATTCCCCAACTCAAAAGCGGACTTTCCTTATATGAATCTTATTCTTCGGACCATTCCGGATCTCCTCGTGATATCCCGAATCCTATCCGAGACTCCGAACAACATTCGGTCTCTTTCTCATAATACCATAACTACTCAAACAACGTCGAATCCTTAAGTGTGTCTCCCTACGGTTTCTGAATTATGCGGACATGATCGAGACACTTCTCCAATAAATAACCAATAGAGGAATCTGGAAATTCATATGGCTCCCACATATTTCTACGATTACTTTGCGATCGAATGAACCACTTACATACGATACCAATTTCCCTTTGTCTCACGATAGTTTACTTATCCGAGGTTATGATGGTATCTCTGCATACCTAGTTCAACCTCGCTATCGATAAGTACTCTTTTCTCGTTCCCGTGATATGTGATCCCTTGTGAGCGGTCACATGCTTGCAAGCTAATTGGATGACATTCCACCGAGAGGGCCAGTATATCTATCCGTCATATGGATGAACAAATCCCTCTTGATCCATGTGTCTCAACCAATACTTTCGAACACTCAATGCCACATTTATATCCACCCGATACGGTGTGGTGTTTGATGTCATCAAAGCATCCATCCGGTAAGGTGATATGCATGATCTCATGGTCGAAGGAATTAGGTTACTATGTATCGGAAAGCATATAGCAATTGAACTATTAAAATGACTGATCTTTATGCTACGCTTATCTATAGGAGTATGTCCACCATATCATTCTCCTAACGATATGATCTTGTTGTTGATAACATCTCAATGTTCATGATAGGGAAACCACAATCATTTATCAACCAACAAGCTAGTGATGTATAGAGGCTATACTAGGGACTTCAAATTAAGTTTACAAATCACACAAGTATCAATGTTTCCTTGTTAATACTATTATAGCATGAATGTAAACATTTATCATAAACACAAAGATATAATAATAACTACATTTATTATTGCCTCTAGGGCATATCTCCAAGAGTCTCCCACTTGCACTAGAGTCATCTAATCTAGATTACATGGTAATACCCGAACACCCATGGCAGTTTGGTGATGGTCATGTTTTGCCCTCGGGAGGTTTAGTCAACGGATCCGCCACATTGATTTGTGTACTTTGCAAATCTTTATATCCCCATCTTGGATATGTTCTCGAATAGCGTGAAAACGTAGCTTGATGTGCTTGACTTCTTGTGTGACCTTGGTTCTTGCGCATTGGCTATGGCCCATGTTATCATAGTAGATAGACATTGGGTCCATGACTAGGAACCACACCCAGCTCTGTAATGAACTCTTTCATCCATATCGCTTCTTGTGAAGCCTCCGGCAGCCATGTATTCCGATTCAGTTGAAGATCTCGCCACAACGCTTTGCTTTGCACTCCTCCAACTTCGCTGCACCATTCAAAATAAATACGTATCCAGTTGTGATTTAGAATCATGGATCGGTGTTCCAACTAGCATCGGTGTAACCATTAACAACGAAATGTTCATCACCTCCATAAGAAAGAACCATATCCTTAGTTCTTCTCAAGTACTTAAGGATGTTTTTGATCATTGTCCAATGATCCACTCTGGATCACTTTGATATCTGCTAGTTAAACTAACGACATATGCAATGTCGGGTCTAGTACATAGCATGGCATACATTAGAGATCCTATGGCTAAGGCATAGGAGTCTTACTCATCCTTTCTCTATCTTACGCCGATGTCGGACTTTGAGTTTTACTCAAGGTCGATTGAGCAACATGGTAAGAACCCTTTCTTGCTATCTTCCATTCCAAACCTCTTTAGAACTTTGTCCAAATATGTACTCTGTGACAATGATATTTGGCGTTTCGATCTATCTCTATAAATCTTTATACCTAATATGTAAGCTGCTTCGCCAAGATCCTTCATTGAAAAACTATTATTCAAATATTCCTTGACACTATTAAGAAGGTCTACATCATTCCCAATCAACAATATGTCATCCAAATACAGTATTAAGAATGTTACAGAGCTCCCACTCACTTTCTTGTAAATACAAGCTTCTCCATAAGTTTGTATAAAACCAAAACTTTTGATCACCTTATCAAAACGTTGATTCCAACTTCGGGATGCTTGCTTCAATCCATAGATGGACCGTTGAAGTTTGCATTGAAGGGTTCGCAGCATAGAAAACAAAAAATTTCCTACGATGTGAACTATATACGAAGATCTATTTATACTAGATACAAACAACGGGCGGATGTATATCCGTAGAGAACATACCCTTGAAGACCGACAAAGTTTAACGAGTCCAAACTCGTGGTTGATGTAGACGATCTCTTGCCGATCTCAAGATCGAGAGGAAGTCCTAAGCATAAATCGTGACGCATCCGTGCTCGCACACGTTCGAGGCACCGAGCAACCTCGCCTCCTCGCTCCAGTGATGCGGTGAAGCACAACTCTTTCTTGCCGAATAGCCACCGGGAACATGTATCTCGCTAGTCCGAGACCATGGGGATAAATTCTAGAGGGAGAGAGATCCTTCACGAGGAGGTGTGAGTGAGAAGTGAGAGGGCTCCTTTTATAGGAGGAGGGGGAACCCCAAGGGGTGGCAGGCGCATGGGGCTGCCTTGCCTCCCCTCATCATGTGGGTGGACACTCCACTCACAAAACTCCTCCAAATTCCTCTCAAAAATCCCTCAAGATCCCATTAAATTTCCACCAAATTTAATGCAAACTCTCATTAAATAAAACTATTTTATTTTATTCAGAATTTTGTCAATTACTTTAATGACAAACATTCACAAATAACCTGCTAGAATTCTATTTCACATGCATAACCACTTTATGCAATTTCACCCAAAACCTGTTTGGTATCTAGTGAAATAAATTCCTGCTTATTTATTCTTCGGCATGAAACTTTTGCTCCAATTGGATGTCGGTGTCTCTTAAGTGTGTCACCCTACGGTTCGTGAATAATGCGGACATGATCGAGACCCCTCTCGGATCAATAATCGAGCGGGATCCGGAGACCCATCTTGACTCCCACACATTCAACGATGACTTTCTTGTGATCGTCGGAACCTTTACGCTAGTATCTTAATCCCTTTGTCTCACGATATATTACATGTCCGAGATTCGATCATCGGTATCTCCATACCTAGTTTGATCTAGATTCGACATGCACTCTTTTCTCGTTCGTGATATAACATTCAAGTGATCAAATCACTTGCTTGCAAGCTAATCAATGTGATATCACCGAGAGGGCCAGAGTATATCTATCCGTCATCGGGATGAACAAATTCCACTCTTGATCCATGAGCCTCAACATAACACTTTATTAGTTACGAACCCATCTTTATAATCACCACATTACGGTGTGGCGTTTGATGTTATCAAGAAACTTTTCGGTGTTAGTGATTGACATGATCTCATGGTCTAAGGATTAGGATCACCGTAGTTGTTATAGCAATATAAACTCAATGACTTTGATCGTAATGCTATACTTGGATGAATGTTCATCACATCATTACACTAATGTTGTGATCCGTTATTAACAACATCCAATGTCCATGATCGAAACCTTGATCATCTTGTTAATCAACGAGCTAGTTTATGAGAGAGGCTTAACTAGGAACTTTCTGTTTGTTTATTAAACACACATGTATTAACGTTTCCGTATTAATACAATTATAGCATGCAAAATAAACATCTATCATATACTTGGAATACACATAATAAACAATTTATTATTGCCTCTCGGGGCATATTCCCTTGATCTCCCACTTGCACTAGAGACAATAATCTAGTTACATAGTGATATATCTAACACCCATTGAGTTCGGTGTTGATCATGTTTTGCTCTAGGGAGAGTTTTAGTCAGCGGATCTACATTGAGATCCGTATGTACTTCTAAATCTTTATATCTCCATCCTTGACATGCTCGCGGATGGAGTGAAACCGGCGCTTAATATGCTTGGAATGCTTGTGAGACCTTGGCTCTTTGGCATTGGCAATGGCACCATTGTTGTCACAATAGATCACCATTGGGTCCAACGCTTGCCACAACTCCTAGTTCGGATATGAACTCCTTCATCAAAGCGCTTCTGGCCGCTCAAGCGACAACATATTCGGCCTCGTTGTTGATCCCGCTACCACAGGTTGTTTGGAGCTCCTCCAACTAACCGCTCCGCCATTCATGAAATACGTATCCGGATTGAGACTTAGATTCATCGGATCGGTGTCAACTAACATCGACATAACACTTAGCGACAGCTCTTCTTCACCTCCGTATACAAGAAACATATCCTTAGTTCTTCTTAAGTACTTAAGGATATTCTTGACCGCTATCGATGTTAGAACACGGATCCGATTGGTACCTACTAGTCAAACTAATAGCGTGTGCCACATCCGGTCTTGTACATAGCATGGCGTACATTATAGAGCCTATGGGTGAAGCATAGGGACTTTGTCCATTATCTCTCTTTCTTCCGCCGGCCGGACTTTGAGTCTTACTCAATGTCTTGCCTTGCAACATAGGTAAGAACCCTTCTTACTTCGTCCATTTTAAACTTCTTTAAAATCTTATCAAGGTATGTACTGCGATAGCCCTATTAGGCGCCTAGATCTATCTCTATAGATCTTTATGCCTAATATGTAAGACGCTTCACCTAGGTCCTTCATTGAAAATTTCTTTGTTTAGATAACTTTTAACACTGTTTAAAATTTCTATATCATTTCGATCAATAATATGTCATCCACATATAGTATCGAAATGCCACATTGCTCCCACTCACTTTCTTGTAAATACAAGCTTCTCCATAAGTTTGGACAAATCCAAACTCTTTGATCACCTCATCAAAGCGTAGATTCCAACCGTGATGCTTGCTTCAATCCATAGATGGATCGTGAAGCTTGCACACCTTGTTAGCATCCTTAGGATCGACAAAACCCTTTGGTTGTATCATATACAACTCTTCTTCAATATTACCATTGAGAAGCGGTTTTGACATCCATACGCCATATTTCATAATCGAAATATGCGGCAATTGCTAACATAATCCTAAGCGACTTTAGCATCGCTACGGGAGAGAAAGTCTCATCGTAGTCAACTCCTTGAATTTGTCGAAACCCCTTTGCGACAAGTCGAGCTTTATAGATGGTCACATTACCATCACATCAGTTTTCCTTTTGAAAATCCATTTGTTCTCCACGGCCTTTCGTAGTGAGGTAATCCACCAAGTTCCAAACTTGATTTTCATACATGGATTCCATCTCGGTTCATGGCTTCTAACCATTTGTTGGAATCCGGGCTCATCATCGCTTCTTCATACGTCGCGGGGTCATTATTTTCATCAACCATGAAATTTATGACGGATTTCCGTCTGTTCGGGACGCTGCGCGTCTGTTTGACTGCGAGGTTCGGTAGTACTCTCTTTAGTTTCATGATCATTATCATTAGTTCCTTCTTCAACAGGTGGAGCCAACTCGGAACGACTTCCCATTGCGCTACTCGCCATACTTTGAAGAGAAGGTTCCATAACCTCTTGAGTTCTACCTTCCGACTACTCACACCTTTCGCGAGAACTCTTTCTCTAGAAAGGATCCATTCTTAACAACAAAAACCTTGCCCTCGGATGCGTGATAGAAGGAATACCCAATAGTTTCTTTAGGGTATCCTATGAAGACGCATTTTCCGCTTTGGGTTCGAGTTTATCCGGTTGAAGTTTCTTCACATAAACATCGCAACCCCAAACTTTAAGAATGACACTTAGGTTTGTTTCCAAACCACAATTCATACGGTGTCGTTTCAACGGATTTAGATGGTGCCCGATTTAAAGTGAATGCAGCTTTCTAGTGCATAACCCCAAAATGACAACGGCAAGTCCGTCAGAGACATCATAGATCGAACCATATCTAATAAAGTACGATTGACGTTCAGACACACCATTTCATTGTGGTGTTCCAGGTGTGAGTTGTGAAACAATTCCACACTCTTTCATGTGAGTGCTAAACTCAGAACTTAGATACTCACCTCCACGGTCGATCGTAGAAATTTGATCTTTCTATTACGATGATTTTCCACTTCATTACGAAATTCCTTGAACTTTTCAAAGGATTCAGACTTGTGTTTCATCAAGTAGATATAACCGTATCTACTCAAATCATCCGTGAAAGTAACAAAATAACGATATCCACCTCGTGACACACTCATTGGACCACATACATCGAATGTATGATTTCCAATAAATCATCGGCCGTTCCATTGAACCGAAAACGGCGTTCTAGTCATCTTGCCCATAAGGCATGGCTCACATGTATCAAATGATTCATAATCAAGTGATTCTAAAAGTCCATCCGAATGGAGCTTCTTCATCGTTTAATGCCAATATGACCTAGGGATTTGCCACATATGCGGATATATCATCACTAAGTTTAATCCTTTTAGCATCAATATTATGAATATGTATAACATTATCATCGAGATCCAACGAAATAAACCATTCAACATTGGTGCATGACCATAAAAGATTTCATTCATATAAATGGAACAACCATTGTTCTCGATTTGAATGAAAAACCACTTTGCATTAAACATGATCCGGATACAATGTTCATGCTCGGCGGCACCAAATAACGATTATTTAAGTTTATAACTAATCCCGGTAAGTGGAGAGGTAGCGTTAAACGGCGATCACATCAACGTTTGATCCATTGCCGACACGCATCTTGACCTCACCCTTGCTAGCGGTCGCTTTGTTCCGATCTGATTCGAGTTACAAATATTAGCAAGAACGGTATCAAATACCCGTGCTCTGCGAGCACTAGTCAAGTACACATCAATAACATGTATATCATATATACCTTTGTTTGCCTTGCCGGCCTTCTTGTCCGCCAGATACTTGGGGCGATTGCCCAAAGCAGCCCCTTACAATAGTAGCACTCGGTATCGACTTAGGTCCAACTCGGGTTTCTTTTCAGCGCAATGTGCTTGCCGCCTTACTTCCTTCCGCTTTTCCTTCTTGTCTTTCTTGAAACCAGTGTTCCTATTGATCATCAACACTTGATGTTCCTTTTTGATCTCCACTTCTGCAGTTTTTAAGCATTGACAGAAGCTCGGGGAGAGACTTCTTCATGCCTTGCATATTATAGTTCATCACGAAGCTCTTATAGCTAGGTGGCAGAGACTGCAGAACACGATGGATGCCTAAGTCAATGGGAATCGATATTCCCAAGGACACAAGCTTATCCAGAATCTCGACATCTTGAGTACATGCTCACTAACGAGTCGTTCTCTTCCATCATGCGACTAAAGAACTTTTTCAAGCATTGTAGCTCTCTCTGAAAGATGTGTGTCGAAAATCATTTTCAACTCACCCATTGTATCAAAGGCATTGCCGTTTTAAACGCTTTGAAGTTCGGCTCTAGCCCATACAATATGCCGTAATGAACTAAGTTGTGGTCCTCCGACGAGTCGATAGACATTCTTCTCCTCGTGGGGCATCGCCAAGGGTGGGGCCTAACGCTAGCACATATTGCTTTTGTGCGTGAGAGGAGAATCCTCAAATTCATGGCCCATTCAAGAAAGTTGCTACCGTTCGTTGCTAGTTTCTTCTCCATGAACGCATTGAAATTAAAAGGTGTGGTGCCATCTACAACAGAATTTGTAAAGTTTAGACTAAGTGTATGATAGATTGAGTTCAACTAATCTATATTACGAATGAACTCCCACTCAAAAGCGACATCCCTCGTGTTCTTTTGGTGATTACATGAACCAAATCCACTACACCAAGTCCGATCATCACGTGAGTCGGTGTAGCTTCAAAGGCGAGCATCAAATGGGCATCATATCAACTATATGACTCATGCTTAACCTTTCTGCGTGTTAGAGGCCATGTACGTACATGCTAGGCTCGCCAAGTTAGAACCTTAGTATTTTTATGTGTAAGCTCTTACACCAAGTATGGTCGAGGATCCAAGTACACCCGATCATCACGTGATGTCTTGGAGCCACGAAACATAATCGGTGCATACTAAAGGAGAACACATTCTTATCTTGATATTTAAAATGAGGATCATCTTATTATGCTTAACAAAGCGCTAAACAAGCAATATAAGATGCAATCAAACATCATATGTTTAATAGTGAAATTATATGGTTCCCGCAGATGATCTTTATCATGTGCATCGTGGTATGATCACTATCATACCTATATGTGTAAATCCATCTATGGGTTTTACGCTATGTGTGTGTAAGAGTATCATCTCATACTTCTACTTACAACACTACCATATCATAACACTAGCCCAAAGAACAATCTAAACTAGACGCTTCTAATTTATCCATTGCAAGTTTTACGTCGAGGACTTTCGAGATAGAACCGTTCTTACCTTAACATGAACCACAACGAGGATAATCAAATTGTTGACAACTCGCTTGCAAAATAGATATTGACTATAGTAGGAGAGACAGACACCGCTAGCCACTTATGCAAACTAGTTGCATGTCAAGCGTGGAACAGGTCTCATGTGCGAGGACATGTAAAGTTTGTCCGCCGCTTCATCCCACTATGCCACCAATATCCAAAATCACAAGAAAGGAGCAACAACATGATCATCATCGCCCACATACTCATATGTGTACTACCCGTGTAAAGTATCTACGCATAGATCCGCTCGATACCATCAAGGGTTCGCAGATAGAAAACAAAAATTTTCCTACGATGTGAACTATATACCAAGATCTATTTATACTAGATACAAACAGGCGGATGTATATCCGTAGAGAACATACCCTTGAAGACCGACAAAGTTTAACGAGTCCAAACTCGTGGTTGATGTAGACGATCTCTTGCCGATCTCAAGATCGAGAGGAAGTCCTAGCGCCGCAAATCGCAGCGATCCGCTCGCACACACGCTCGAGGCACCGAGCAACCTCCGCCTCCTCGCCCAGCGAGCGATGCGGAAGCACAACTCTTTCTTGCCGAATAGCCACGGGAACATGTATCTCGCTAGTCCGAGACCATGGGGATAAATTCTAGAGGGGAGAGAGATCCTTCACGAGGAGGTGTGAGGAGAAGTGAGAGGAGGGGCCTTTTATAGGAGGAGGGGGAACCCCAAGGGGTGGCCGCATGGGGCTGCCCCTTGCCCTCCCTCATCATGTGGGTGGACACTCCACTCACAAAACCTCCAAATTCCTCCACTCAAAATCCCACTCAAAGATCCCATTAAATTTCCACCAAATTTAATGCAAACTCTCATTAAATAAAACTCTTTTATTTTATTCAGAATTTTGTCAATTACTTTAATGACAAACATTCACAATAACCCTTGCTAGAATTCTATTTCACATGCATAACCACTTTATGCAATTTCACCCGAAAACCTGTTTCGTATCTAGTGAAATAAATTCCTGCGCTTTATTCTTTCGCATGAAACTTTTGCTCCAATTGGATGTCGGTGTCTCTTAAGTGTCACCCTACGGTTCGTGAATAATGCGGACATGATCGAGACCCTCTCGGATCAATAATCGAAGCGGATGGAGACCCATACTCCCCACACATTCAACGATGACTTTCTTGTGATCGTCGGAACCTTTTACGCTAGTATCTTAATCCTTTGTCTCACGATATATTACATGTACGAGATTCGATCATCGGTATCTCCATACCTAGTTTGATCTCACCGACATGCACTCTTTTCTCGTTCGTGATATAACATTCCGGTGATCAAATCACTTGCTTGCAAGCTAATCAATGTGATATCACCGAGAGGCCCAGTATATCTATCCGTCATCGGGATGAACAAATTCCACTCTTGATCCATGAGCCTCAACATAACACTTTATTAGTTCTGAACCCATCTTTATAATCACCACATTACGGTGTGACGTTTGATGTTATCAAGAAACTTTTCGGTGTTAGTGATTGACATGATCTCATGGTCTAAGGATTAGGATCACTTCGTAAGTTGTTATAGCAATATAAACTCAATGACTTTGATCGTAATGCTATACTTCGGATGAATGTTCATCACATCATTACACTAATGTTGTGATCCCGTTATTAACAACATCCAATGTCCATGATCAGGAAACCTTGATCATCTTGTTAATCAACGAGCTAGTTTATGAGAGAGGCTTAACTAGGAACTTCGCTTTGTTTATTAAACACACATGTATTAACGTTTCCGTATTAATACAATTATAGCATGCAAAATAAACATCTATCATATACTTGGAATACACATAATAAACAATTTATTATTGCCTCTCAGGGCATATTCCCTTCATGCATACCTTGTTAGCATCTTTAGGATCGACAAAACCTTTGGGTTGCATCATATACAACTCTTCATCAATATCTCCATTGAGGAATGTTGTTTTGACATCCATCTGCCATATCTCATAATCATAATATGCAGCGATTGCTAACATAATCCTCACAGACTTTAGCTTCGCTACTGGTGAGAAAGTCTCATCGTAGTCAACTCCTTGAATTTGTCGACACCCTTTTGCGACAAGTCGAGCTTTATAGACGGTAACATTACCATCAGCATATGTTTTCTTCTTGAAAATCCATTTGTTCTCGACACCTTCGCCATCCTAAGTCCACCAAAGTCCATACTTGGTTTTCGTATGGATCCAATATCGGATTTCATGGCTTCTTGCCATTTATTGGAATCTGGCTCACCATTGCTTCCTCATATGTCTCAGGTCATCGGTGTTGTCCACCAACATGATACTCATAACGGATCATACCGATCCGAGTGGTACGAGTTCTCGTGACCTCCGAGGCTCAGAGCAACTTCAACCAAGTTTCATGATCATCATCATTAGCTTCCTCTCTAATTGGTGCACCACAAGAACTTCTTCCGGTGCCGCTACTCGCAATTTCGAGAGAAGGTTCGACAACCTCGTCGAGTTCTACTTTCCTTCCAGTCACTTCTTCGAGAGAAATTCCTTCTAGAAAGGATCCATTATTAACGAAGATTTTGCCTTCGGATCTATGATAGAAGGTATACCCAATAGTTTCCTTTGGGTATCCTATGAAGACGCATTTTTTCGCTTTGGGTTCAAGCTTGTCCGTCAGTAACTTATTTACATAGGCTTCAACCCCAAACTTTAAGGAACGACAATTTAGGTTTCTTCCCAAACCATAATTCATATGGTGTCGTTTAACGGATTTAGACGGTGCCCTATTTAAAATGAACGGTTGTTTCTAATGCATAACCCCAAAATGATAGCGGTAAATCTGTAAGTGACATCATAGAACGAACCATATCTAAGAGAGTTCGATTACGACGTTCGGACACACCATTACGCTGTGGTGTTCCCGGCGGTGTCAACTGTGAAAGTATTCCACATTTCTTCAAATGCTCGCCAAACTCGTAACTTAGATATTCACCTCCACGATCAGAACGTAGAAATTTAATCTTCTTGTTACGTTGATTCTCTACCTCACTTTGAAACTCCTTAAACTTCTCGAAAGTTTTGGACTTATGTTTCATGAAATAGATATACCCATATCTACTCAAATCATCCGTGAAGGTAAGAACATAACGATAACCACCGCGCGATGCTACACTCATTGGACCACATACATCGGTATGTATGATTTCTAATAAGTCCGTAGCTCTCCATCATACCGTAAAATGGAGTCTTAGTCATTTTACCCATCGACATGCTTCAGATCTATCAAGTGATTCAAATCAAGTGATTCAAGAAGTCCATCGAATGGAGTTTCTTCATACGCTTCACTCCAATGTGACCAAGACGACAATGCACATATAGGTCGAATTATCGCTGATTTCAAACGTTTAGCCTCAATGTTATTAATATGTGTATTTCCACCATCGAGATTCAACAAGAATAGACCATCTATCAAAGGTGCATGTGCATAAAACATATTACTCATATAAATCGAACAACCATTATTCTCGGACTTAAACAAGTAACCGTCTCAATAAACAAGATCCCGATATAATGTCCATGCTCAACGCGGCACCAAATAACAATTATTTAAGTATAAAACTAATCCCGATGGTAGATGAAGGGGTAGCGTTTCAAGCCGATCACATCAACCTTTGATCCGCTTTCCCACGCATCGTCACCTCGTTCTTCTCTAGCTTCCGTTATTTCGCAAAGACTGTTCGAGTTACAAATATGAGCAACCGAACCAAGATTAAATACCTGTGCACTACTACAGTACTAGTGAGATACACATCAATAACATGTATATCGATATACCTTTCTTCTTGATGTTGCCGTTCTTCAAATCCGCCAAGTACTTTGGGAAATTCCGCTTCGGTGACCTTCTCCCTTGCAGTAAAAGAACTCAGTATTAGGCTTAGGTCCAGCCTTGGTCTTCTTCATCGACGTGGTAACTTTCTTACCACTCTTCTTGTATGTTCCCTTCTGCTTAGACTTTCCTTTCTTGAATTTGATGGTCTTATTGACCAACAACACTTGGTGCTCTTTCTTGATCTCCACTTCTGCAGACTTCAACATAGCAAACAGTTCTGGCAACCGCTTGTTCATGTTCTGCATGTTGTAGTTCATCACAAAGTTCTTGTAACTTGGTGGTAGTGATTGGAGGACACGGTAACTCCCCAAAGCATTAGAAATCACTCTACCCAAGCTTTGATGTTTGTTTGCGTGCCCAGACATCTTAAGCACATGCTCACCGACGAGTCGCCTCTTCCATCTTGCGCTTAAAGAACTTTACGAAGCCTCATAACTTTCAATTGCCGCATGAGTCTCAAAGATCAATTTGAGATCCTCGACAATATCATATGGGTCTGAATTCTCAAACCTTTTCTGAAGCTCCGATTCCAAACCATACAAGATAGCACACTAAACTATGGAGTCGATTCTTCCGAGCGAGGTAAACATTCTTTACTTCATCGGAAGCATCACCGCAGTGGGTCACCAAGTGCATCCAAAGACATAGGTCAAATTACCAGCTGTGAGGACAATCCTCAAATTGCGGAACCAATCCGCGAAGTTGCTTCCATTGTTTTTCAACTTTTCTTTCTCTAGGAACGCATTAAAATTGATGGTAGGGGATGCCATTGATCTACAACATATTTGCAATAGTTTAGACTAAGTTTATGACAAATTGAGTTCAAATTAATAATAAAGTTAATCTAGGTGAACTCCCACTCAAAAAAACATCTCTCACATTGTTTTAGTGATCAGACGAACCAAATCCACTACATCAACACCGATCATCACGAGAGTTGATATAGTTTCAATGGCGAACAATCGTCATGTTCATCATATCTACTATATGATTCATGCTTTACCTTTCGGTGATCCGTGTTCCGAGACCATGTCTGTACATGCTAGGCTCACAAGATCAAACCTTAGTTTCCGCATGAGCAACCGCTTTCTCACGTTGTATACACTTGCGGAATCTAACACACGATCATCACGTGGTGCTCAAACAACAAGCTTTAGCAACGGTGCTAACTAAGGGTGAACACTTTATGACTTGAAATTCATGTGCATGAGGGATCATCTTATAATGCTACCGTCGTCTACTAAGCAATACAAGATGCATAAAGGATTAACATCACATGCAATTCATAATATGTGATATGATATGGCCTTTCTTCATTGTGCTTCCGATCTCCATCTTCTAGCACGAACATGATCTCCATCATCACCGACATTGCATCAAGGTCAATGACGCTTCTTCATGGTTGTCGTCCACCGGCTTCAACTATTACAACTACTTTGAATAGACACGCGGGTCTTAACATAAATTAAAGACAACCATATATTCGCCGTTGCCAACTTACAATAAGGAACATTGCATACATCAAATATAATCACAATCATGGCCATATCACATCACTGCACACCCCTGCAAAACAAAGTTAGACGCCTCTACTTTCTTTGCATGTTTTACGTGGTTTGGGGCTTTCAATAAGTGTCGTTCTAACTTACGAACATGAACCACAACATTGATACTAGTATTGTTAATCACCCGTTGTAAATTGGATCTTAACTATGCTAGGAGAAACAGCACCAAGAAGCCACTTATGCAATACAAGTTGCATCTCAAGCGTGGAGCAAGTCTCATGAACGATGTCATGTAAGGTTAGCCCGCCGCTTCATCCCAACATACCGCAAGATGCAAAGTACACAAGAAGCAATCGACAATAAAAGCATCAACGCCCATAATGACCATTGTGTTCTACTCGCAACAGATCTACATATAGACACGACTACGATACCCAGAGGGTTTCGTAGCATGGAAAACAAAAAAATTCTATCGCATACAAACAAACAAGCCAAGATCTATCTACTAGATTGTAGCAACGAGTCGATGGAATAACACCCTCGAAGATTCCAAAGTGTTTAACGAGCGGATTCTCGTGGGTGATGTAGTCGTTTCTTCCGATCTCAAGATCGCGTAGACGATCCTTCCGTACTGCGTTAAGCGCCCCGATCGGTCACACGTTAAGATTGACTCGCGAAGACCTTCCTCTCCTTGTTCCAAGAAAATGGAGGTTGTAGTACTCTCCTCGCGATTCCAAGAAGACAACGGCGTGGTACCTAAGTAGAGGTGAGATCTCGCAGGCTTCGCCTTAAGCCGAGCGAGTATGGTGGAGTATAAGAGAGCTCGGCGATCTAGGGTTTAGACACCAAGGAGGAAGTGCTAGAGCCGACGGCCAGGGGTTAGGAACCCCAAGTCGACGCTAGGGCAAAAACCCTAGGGGTGGCGGCTATGGTGGTGGTAGCGCCAAGCTAGGGTTTGAGGAGAGGTACTTGTGTGTACTAGGAGGAGCCCTCCTTATATAGGTGGAGGGGCCGTGGGAGTCCCTCCCAACTCGGCTTGGCTTGGGGAGGAGGGACTCCTCCCAACTCGGTTTCAACCTCCTCCTCTTCCAAAACTTGTCGTTTGACTTTCAAACTAGTCGTTTGACTTTTCAATTTAGGATTTGAATAAACCCTTTATTTTGGACAGCGAAGACACTTAGTACATGATGCAATCATTCCAACTTGCAATGACACATTCATGTACCCTTCCTCTGGAGTGCGGACATTAGGAACCTTCTAGAACATTCCGATGAAAACACCTAATCATTCCCCAACTCAAACGGACTTTCCTTATATGAATCTTATTCTCGGACCATTCCTATATCTCCTGGATATCCCGGATCCTATCCGAGGCTCCGAACAACATTCGGTCTCTTTCTCATAATACCATAACTACTCAAACAACGTCGAATCCTTAAGTGTGTCTCCCTACGGTTTGTGAATTATGCGGACATGATCGAGACACTTCTCCAATAAATAACCAATAGAGGAATCTGGAAATTCATATGGCTCCCACATATTTCTACGATTACTTTGCGATCGAATGAACCACTTACATACGATACCAATTTCCATTTGTCTCACGATAGTTTAATTATCCGAGGTTATGATCGTTGGTATCTCTGCATACCTAGTTCAACCTCGTTACGGATAAGTACTCTTTTCTCGTTCCCGTGATATGTGATCCCTTGTGAGCCAGTCACATGCTTGCAAGCTAATTGGATGACATTCCACCGAGAGGGCCCAGAGTATATCTATCCGTCATATGGATGAACAAATCCCACTGTTGATCCATGTGTCTCAACCAATACTTTCCGAACACTCAATGCCACCTTTATATCCACCCAGTTACGGTGTGGTGTTTGATGTCATCAAAGCATCCATCCGGTAAAGGTGATATGCATGATCTCATGGTCGAAGGAATTAGGTTACTATGTATCAGAAAGCATATAGCAATTGAACTATTAAAATGGCTTGATCTTTATGCTACGCTTATCTATAGGAGTATGTCCACCATATCATTCTTCTAACGATATGATCTTGTTGTTGATAACATCTCAATGTTCATGATAGGGAAACCACAATCATTTATCAACCAACAAGCTAGTGATGTATAGAGGCTATACTAGGGACTTCAAATTAAGTTTACAAATCACACAAGTATCAATGTTTCCTTGTTAATACTATTATAGCATGAATGTAAACATTTATCATAAACACAAAGATATAATAATAACTACATTTATTATTGCCTCTAGGGCATATCTCCAACAGTCATCTCATTCCTTAGTTGCCTAATAAAATCTTCAATCTACAACCTAGAGAAATTGTCAGCGTTGTAGTTGTTAAAATAATCAACATTACTACTAACATAGCATAATTTGTCCTTCAATCCAAAAAAACATCATGCTAAAAAACCATGGCGAACCTGCCAAATCATCTGCACAAATACAACCAAACACAAGAAAATAAGCCAATCCTATAATTATGAACATTCGAATAACTATATAGTGTCAAACTGTGAGACCGGCGCATGGCTCAATAGGATTGATAGGAAACCCATACCAACAAGTTGCAACTTCTTTTCCGAAGCTCATTCAAAGAACTCTAAGGTTAAGCGTGCTTGGCCTAGAGCAATTCTAGGATGGGTGACCCATCGAAGTGGTATCGCGCATGAGTGAGGACAAAGTGCGCAGAAAAAACTAGTGTTGGTTTGCGGGGTTAGTCTAGAGATCCTATTGAGCTGCCAGAAGTGACAGCCGTCGGTCCGGAGTGAACGGGGGTGTTACACAAACCGTTAGAAAATTCAGTCTTCTCTCATAGGTGTTACACAAACCGTTAGAAAATTCAGTCTTCTCTCATAGGGAAAACGACAACTTCAAAAACCTTACAAATATAATTCATTTGCCTCGATTTCTACACTTAAAAATCTAATACAAACAAACCTGATTAAACTCCAGCCCTACTCAAACACAAAACCACACCGAAATAGGACACATTAAATCATCTTATTTTCTGCACAACAATTGCATCAAAACAATGCTTACGGACTAACGACAAGTGCATAACCCCATTTCGTGGAAGATCATCGCTGGAAACGCAGGGGGAGGGAGATGGTACTCATGTACTATCGAGGATCTTCGTAAGAGTGTGGTGGAGCGGATCATTGGCCATCAACTACAACATCGACGACCAGATACGTCTTGCCTGCCTTCGTCTTCGGCTCCTCTGTCCTCACCAAGAAAGGCAACTAAGCGTAACAGACTTAGATAGGGGTATCGATGATACATAACTAAGAAGGAAAAAAGAAAGGGAATTTTAGAAAGAGGACATGGTCCTTTTTGTTAAGTTCACTTGTCTGATCTTCTAATAGTTCCGTTTGCCTCGGCTTCTTTGCAAAATATTGGATCTAGCATGGACGAGATGCATGTCCCCTCCAAAAGCAAGTCCTATAAACCTTGCACATCCATGACAACTATTTGTACCACGCGATCAGAACATGCAAGAAGTTGGATGAAAATGCACATACAAGACAACTTGTTGTATGACCGGTGGTCTGGTGCAAGTGTTGGTATCATAACTAATTCATGCATCACATAATGTGCAAAAAAAACTGATGTGTCATTGTAATTAATGTTGGAATAAATAATTGTAGTATCATGGCACATAGTACTAGCAAAATTAATGATAAAAATCTCATACTACCTCTGGCCCAAATCTTAAGGCTTATATTTTTTAAAAGTCAAACTACGTAAAGTTTGATCAAGGTTTTAGAAAAATACATTAATATTACAATATGAAATCCATACCCTTGATGTATCATGAAACTTATTTTCATATGATATCATATAATATCATAGTTTTTCTAAAAAATTGGCCAAACTTAAAGTTGCTTGACTTTTCAAAAAGATATAAGCCTTAAGCTTTGGGATGGAGGTAGTGCACAATTTTGCATTGAGATTCTACACATCATTCAATATAATAAGACTATGGTATTGCTATATGATTATACAATCATTTAATATAGTGTCTACAGATCATTTAATATAATGAGACTATGGTATTACTACAAGATAGTAGATAGAGATTGTATAATATACTAGTATTGCGCACACATATTTTTCTAGATAAACTTTGACCTAAAAATTGAGAATAATATCTTGATTATATTGTACATTGTTGGATTCATATTGAAAAACAGCTTCTAATAATACTAATTTTATACTCTCTCTGTCCAGGAGTAACTGTCTTGAGTTTAGATTTAAATATATAATCTTTATTTTAAGTATTTCTTCTTACTACTACTAGTAAAAAAAAGCAATTCTTCTTAGTAAAAACACAAAAAACAGGACGTCTTACTCGTTAAAACGGAGGGAGTACAATATGATAATATGGTAGTATCACCAGCCTAAAATTCAAGCCACCGAGCAGTAATCGCGAACGGACCCAGTATTAATCGTTGCCAAATAATTCTATATTTGGAGTTTATTAAACACTTCCCCTTATTACAGACCCCCTATAGCCTGTAGCTCTCATTCCGTTCCCCTTCCTTCCTCAGCTGCTCCCCGCGTCGTCTTCCTCTCGCCTTCCCCTTTTTCCTCTTTCCTCCGCCTAACCTCTCGCTCACTTCTTCTTCTTCTCCTCCTTCCGGTCCACGGCGACCTCCGACTCGTCTCCACCAAACCACGCCAACCTTACTTCCTTCCCTCGATTCGCTTCGCTGCCTCAAACATCCCCCCGCCATTCGCGCCACGATCCATTCCTTCCTCCTCTTCATTCCCCCTCCCGCCAGCATCGGCCCAACTCCCCGCTTTCTCTTCTTATCCCCGCCCGTCCGTCGGCCTCTCTCCGCACCCAAGGTTCTTGCTTTCTCGGAAGTAGCGACTTTGGGTACTGAATTTGATGGCGTCGATCCGGCGGCCGCACTCGCCGGCCAAGTCGCACCACCTGCTGCGGCACCAGCACCCCTTCGCCTCCTCCTCCCCGCCCTCGTCGCCGCTCCGCCACAGCTCCTCCGCCTCCTCCCCGAGGCACCACCACGCCGGGACCACCAGCCTCCCGCACCCCTTCCTCTTCTTCACCCGCCGCCCGCTCCCGCGCTTCGCCGCCTTCTTCCTCCTCGGCTCCTTCATCGGCCTCCTCCACTTCCTCTCCCACCTGCCCCTCCGCCCGCACCTCCCCGTCCCGCCCAACGCCTCCTCCTCCCAGCTCAACCAGCTGCAGCAGCAGCTGCCGCCCACGCCTCACCCGCAGCAACTACCCGATTCCGGCAGCGGCGGCGCCGACGAGCACGGCGACAAGCTGCTCATCGTCATCACGCCCACGCGCGCGCGGCGTCGCAGGCCTACTACCTCAGCCGGATGGGCCAGACGTTGCGCCTCGTGCGCCCGCCCGTGCTCTGGGTCGTCGTCGAGGCAGGCAAGCCCACCCCGGAGGCTGCCCTCGCGCTGCGCCACACCGCCGTCATGCACCGCTACGTCGGCTGCTGCGAAAAGATCAACGCCTCAGCGTCTTCCTCCATCGACTACCGGCCGCACCAGATGAACGCGGGGCTGGAGGTGGTCGAGAACCACCGCCTCGACGGCCTCGTATACTTCGCCGACGAGGAGGGCGTCTACTCCCTGCACCTCTTCGACCGCCTCCGCCAAATCAGGTGCCCATTTCTTCAGATTCAGTCGTATGCCCATTGATTGATGACGTCTTAAGATCTGAGTCCTTAATCTATGGTTTCTAGAAGAATGGCAACGCAAATTTGGCATCTACAGCTGCCAAAGAACAAAATATTTGCTGATGGATATGGCCTGAAGTTAGTTAGTAAAGGCGTTACAGAGGTCTCCGTTACTAATATTGCTGAGCTGATAACGAGCTCTAATTTCTTACTACTAGCATTTTCCTTCCCACAAATTTAGTGGTGTCAATAATTTTCTTTTCTAGGTTGTCATTCATGATTTATATTTGTAATTTTCCATGATTTATAGCCTGTAAGAGCAGCTATCTGTTAATCTGGCAAGCAAATATTCAGTTATTTGCATTGAATTTCAAACCTTAAGTCCTGGTATTATCGGATAGAATTGGATATGATGTATAAAGATCCAGCTTATTGACTTTCTGTTGCCTGTCAATGATTTAGGAGGTTCGGCACATGGCCTGTTCCAGTGATCTCTGATGGCGGTAACGCTGCCGTGCTGGAAGGCCCCGTCTGTAAACAGAACCAAGTTGTGGGGTGGCATACAAGTGGGGAAGGCAACAAGCTCCAGAGATTTCATGTTGCCATGTCGGGTTTCGCATTCAACAGCACCATGCTCTGGGACTCCAAACTGAGGTCCCATCTGGCCTGGAACTCGATCCGGCATCCGGAAATGGTGGAGCAGGGTTTCCAAGTATGTTCTTTGTTTCTCTTTAAATCTCTTGAGCTGCACATAATGTTCAAGTACTATAGTGGCTAGTACTGTGCCTGTATTATTCATTAAATCGATCAACATTTTGTCTCATTCCAACTAATATACCGATATACTGGGATATGGGGGAATTTAAAGGGAAAAAAATGAAAGGTGGAAATGGAGTAAAATAAGAATGAGAAACAGCTCTATGCAGCCATCTAGCACATGGTACTGGTGATCAAACAAATGGGAGATCCCTCTTTTTTGGGACTTTGTTTCTGATGCCTTTCTGCATGGTTATAACAGCTGAGATTCTTGTTACTTTGCAGGGAACCACGTTTGTGGAGCAGCTAGTGGAGGATGAGAGCCAGATGGAAGGCATACCTGCTGACTGCTCTCAAATAATGAACTGGCATGTGCCATTTGGATCTGAGAGTCTGGTCTATCCTAAAGGATGGCGAGTTGCGACGAATCTGGATGTTCTTATTCCCCTAAAATAGTAGTATCAACAGCTCTGTTCATCAAAGCACTAACTCATTTGACAGGTTGGTTTACTTTTCAATCCCTTGGCAAACTCTGCTTTCGCTCTCTACGTCTGGGTTATGATTCTTAGACATTTTTTCATTTATTGTGCCCTTGCGTCCTTCAACTTGACGCTAACGGGGCGTACACGAGTTGTATTCGATCCTGTTTGTCCTGTCTCTTTATTCCAATGATATTTTCTCCTCCACCAAATGGCTGAAGGTCTGCAAATGGTAGGGCTCGGTTTATTAAATTAGCTGGTTCTGATTGGGACCTCCTTTGAATTTTTCATCTACCCTGTGTCCTTGGTTGACGGGGACTACAGTGTGTACATCTGGCTTTCAGTCACTGTACAGTTATTTGTTTTCAAGAAAAGCATGTTTTTCGTCTGTGTATTGAAAATGTTGGCTAGATTGGTTCGATTTATTGCAAACAAATTTCCATTTTCGCAAACTTCTGATAATTTGCAGTATATTCATTAAGCTGAATAGTGAGGAATGTGGTTCTAACTTCATACTGCTACCAAATTCTGTTGAATGATAGAAACCGAGATCGGTTGGCTATAAAAAAGATCATAGGTGAACTCCCTAAGAACCAGAGTGTCCATATGTTTGGGTCCATCACCACTATCCTTTTTGCTTCTCAGCTTCTGAATAAGTTTGCACCTTCAAACCGTTCTAAACCCGATTGCTGGTGCTTTGTTTCAGGCATTTACATAGCAGTTAAGCCTTGAAGATTGGGCTTAACGAGCACAGAGGCGTTGAGAAGCAGGTCTTGACACAGGACGGTGCTAGATACTTGAGTCCCAACTTTTGCAAAACATTTGGTAGGATGAACTGGCTGGGCATCTGTTGGCTCTTTGCCATGTAAATGTACATTTCGCAATCAGTATTCATTTGTTGAGTTGGAAAAGCAAAAAAAAGAGGGGATACATACAAAATTCAAATATTTTTGCTGAGATATGCGAGGTTTTATTAATTTCAAACAAACAAGAGTTATGTCATTTACGAGTTTCGACCCGATGACGAGAAATCTTATCTAGAAAACAAGACCTGGCAGCAAGTTCATACGCAACTCCATTTGCTTCCTTCGGACAATGTTTAAAAGAAACAGAGCCAGAGCCGGTCGTTGTGACTAGGTCCAGGCAGTCTAGTCGCTGTGACTAGGTCCACGCAGACCGCCGAAGCTTCGTTCCACCATCTGCCTTCTCCATTTTGCAACTCATGCATCAACAACTTGGGTGGAGTATTATTCAACTTGTAGCCTACTGAGCCCCAATCTATTACTGTACTAGCTAGCACCAAGCCTTTCCTCACTGCAATTGCTTCAGCCATCATTGAATTATTAGTCATATGCGGTATGAAGACACTTGACCCTGCTACAAACAGCCTCGCCAATAATTTCCGATATTACCGATTTCTTCCAATAGATCCTTTGCGGCCTGAGACTGGAATAAAAGACGACTGATGTCCTCTGGGCCTTGGTTGCATATGGGACAGCCTCCTGTAGTACCAATATGTGGATTATATTATACAAAAAAAGATTTCAGTGGGATTATACAAACTCTGGATGTTCATCGGCCACAATGTTTTCCAGACCAGGTTTATACAAAGTCTGGATGTTCCAGCTGTTCATATGGAGATCAGTTAGATGTTAATGCCAAGCTCAAACTGGCACAGCATTCCTACAAGACAAGAAAATAGAGGAAACAAGACAAAAGTTCAGGTTCCAGACCCATCTTAAAACTGTACCACAACATTCAGCAAAATGCACAAGGTGTTTGGATATATATAAAAATGTGATATGAATAATTACCAATCACAAATCTGGAAAGAAACAATATCACGATAAACAAGCATCCAGTATGAACAATCAGTACTCTGTAACGACTACTACCCTCCCTCCCTCCGTTCCAAAATGTAAGCCGCCTTCAGGAAAAGAGGAAATAACAAGTAACGGCTGACTTTGTGCATTGGCTTTGTCTACAAAATTCATGCAACATGAGATTGCTTAGGCATGCCGTTGCAGCCAAAATCTAGCAAAGCACGGTCACAGGAACAAGTATTTTGGATTACAAGATATCTAATACAAAAACGATTCTCATCTAATCTCTCAGGCTATAAATCTCGATTCAGGGACTCCCATCAAATCAGCGGATCATCAATCCTTGCATCCCCTGCCCACCATCTTCAGTCACCTTGTTAGCTTGGATTGTGCTGATGGCATTTGCAATGTTTCCCTGTAGCAGAATTTTAAAAGAGAACTGTATCAGTTTGCATGGTAAGCGCTGCTTACAGTACAGTTTTCAAATCAGTGCGCAGCAGAGTAAAAATGAATAAGAGAAATATATTCATGTTCAGATCGGCGGAGTAAAGTTCTCTGGCATTCATAAGTAGTAACTGGGAAAGTTATGCAACTTCTTACAGAACTAAATTTGCAAGTGTGAATTATCAAACTGTAAATTCGAGATGAGGTAATTGTACGAGGCTTACCCTCCACACTAGAAGCTTTGAACGTAGACTCTGCCATTGTGGTATCCCAAAAATCCTCTCAGTATGCCGACTGAAATTACATACAAGACCATGTATCAAATGAAATAAATAACAACACTCTAATATGGACCAGAAAACCTTAATGCCCAGCTAAAGTAAGAATGTGAGCCAAGAAAGTTCTTGCAGGCATGAATACCTGACAATGACAAATTGATTAAGCTGGTCAACTTTGCAGTCTAAAATCTTGGATGATATTGCTTTCACAATCCAATACTCAACTTCATCATCATTGATCTAACAAAAAACAAGAAAAGTAAACAAGACATTACAGTAAGTGAACAACAATAGGAAGGCAAGATGAGAGATTACCCCAAGTGCTTTTGTAATTGCAGAGTAAGGGATTTCACCAGCACAATGGCTACTCAGATCAAGCAGAGACATCAGTCGCATTTTGGTTATGCACTCCTCATGAACCAGTCCTGTAAATGGTCCATCATTAGATAATAAAAAGAATTAACTAACATAGAGTTGTTAGTAGTTGCTCAATTGAACATACCATATCCTTGCAGCAAGGTGGAGTTAGCAGACTGGAACTCCAAATAGGAATCAAGCCTCTGAGTAAGGAATATCTTTAATAGCTCATAAACCGGCTTATACTTTTCATCTTTCTCAAGCTGTGCAACAGCTGGCATATCAAGAAGATCACACTGCAATATGAACATGTTTCCATCAATGAAGTACATGGACTGAAAGTGGAGGCGCAAGGTCTTTTAAGTGGCATGATAAACTTTGTCAAGAAAGGAACTGGTAAAGACTAGTGTTTCAGAACTATGGTAGGCACATAAGACACAACACCATACAAAGCGGCAGTAGAGGCACAATGCAATGCAATGCAATGCAGTGCAGCAGTAGTAGAACAATTTGACTGAAACAAATAAACCATCCATCCAAAAACAGAAATCTTGTACAGGATGTTTACTGCAAAGTTATAACCACACAAATGCAGGCATACACAGATTTAGTTTATCTTTGTCCATACGTAACTAATTTTGGCATGTTATACCCAAATTAACATTCGGTGATATGATTGCAAAGTGGCATGTTATACTTACAAATCACTTTGGATACCAAGACAGTGATGCATAATTGCATAGCTCACAGGAAATCAAACCTAATATGCACTAATGACCCACAAGTTTTTTCACACAAACAGGAGACGTAACAACAGAGATGTTAACTAAGGGATTGGAGTACCTGATAGAGATCAGCTGACTTGACGAACTCGATGATTGCTGCAGCAGCTTCTTCCTTTGCTTCACCGATTACATCGGCATCATCAGCTGATCCATCAAATGTGGCTAGGTACTTGTTCAGAAAGTTAAAGTACTCCTTGCTCATGCTGTCGATGAAAACAATAAGATTGAATCACATCGATGTAGAACCTTGCCGGGATGTACCCTGATATATACAAATGTAAGGAACATCAAAGCAAAGAGTGATGTGTGCTGTACCCCTTCTGGTCTTTGAGAATCCTGGCGACCGCGAGGAACAGCTCCCTCTGCTCCAACTTGCCAATGCCCCAGTCGCCGACAAAGGTATCGATATTCTTAAAGCTGGGGATGACGCACTCTGCGGCCTTCCCGGCGGCAGCGACCTCTAGCGCCTTCCTGTAGACGAAGGCCTTGCCGTAGGGGCTCGGCAGCAGGTTGTACAAGCTGAAGAGACTGCACACATACATACATACATTGGAAGCAAAGTCAAGCATGTTAAGGAAACTGAGCAATCCAGTACAAAAACACTGATACTGTGCGGCTGTGTCTTACAGTTTGATGCGCAGCGCCGGCTTGTCGCCCGGCTGCTGGACGAGCTTGGCGCAGATGGCCTCGGCGATCTGCAGCGCCTCGTCCTCGGATCCGGCCTTGGTGACGAGGTTACAGATGATGGCCAGGATGCACTCGAGATCTATAGCGCATAATAAACAGTATATAAGAGAAATACAATAAGCAAGGCACAGCTCAACATGAAGCGAAGAGAGAGGGGGAGGGGTGACCTGACCTTTGTCCAGGACGCGGGGGGAGAGGAGGAGGAGGTCGGCGGAGGCGAGCATGAGGGAGGCCATGTCGAGCCAGCGGCCGGCCAAGACGTGCTGCTGCGCCTCGGCGCAGAGGCGGGCCACCTCCGGCTCGGCGACGTCGGGGCCCGCGTCGGCCCAGGCGAGCTCGGCGGTGAAGCGCACCACCGCTAGCATCGGCTCCTCCTCCGTGGTGTTCACGATCGTCGCCATGGTCGGTTCGCTTCTCTGCTAGAATATGCCGCCGATGTTGCCGCCGCCGCCGGAGTGGGAGAGGGATAGGGATAGGAGGAGGTCTGGGATTGGGAGGCGAGAAGAGGAGGAAACCCTAGAACCCGACGCGGCTGCCGCTGGTTAACACCCGACGCCTTGACCCCACAGGTCAGTCAGCCTGAGTCCAGCCCCAAGATGGCAGGGCTTTGCCTGTGCGGTGCGCAGCCGTAGCCGTCTGATCAAAACCACACTCAACTGACCGTAGTATGAGTCTATGAGACCATAGTACGACTAAGCCGAATGGAGCCTGGCTCCAGCGAGCCTTTTTTTTTTCAACTCCGGAAAATTTGATTTTAAATTTTGTTAAAAAATCTCCATGTAGCCAACCATGAAATATACTAGTGTGTAGTTTTTTAACTCGGAATACTATGTATTTTGGGCACACAAAAACAATTGCACAAAGGATAAAATCTCACTCTAGTTTACTAGTTAGAATGTAAAAAGTAAATTGGTCATTTTTTCAAGACTAAAATACGGTCTAAAATTTTGCACCCAGGTAGATTTCATTGTTGACTATATCCAAGTATTTAGTTTTAAAAAAATTGAAAACTTTGAATTCAATTTTTTATAGTTTAAAAAACTGGGCTCCGTGGAGCTCGGGACCACCCTGCCGCGCTTAGCCATGGTATATATATTTTGGAAACAGAAAACTCACCATAGTATACTTTGAAAACAAAAGAAAACTCACATAGTAGCACAACTATATAATAATGATTCACACAAATAAAAAATACAACTTCCCAGGATTCAAACAAATAACCTTAATAATAATAGTAATAATAATAATTATAATTATAGCAACAAGAATATATCAAGTGCAGATACATTCTCAAAAAGTCATGACGTCACACTAAGTCTCTTCTTTATCCAAGTGTCGTCGCTAACCATATCAAACTGTAATTCACTGTCACGAGCAAACAACACCACTAAACATAAAAACATTAGCACGCATTACTTAAATGCTCATGGATTTTGAATGGTTATTTGCTCAACGGGTTTCTTTGAACTTGCATTTTTTTAAGTCGATAGGTGAATTGTGTGGGCGGTGGCTCGTTTGTGGGCTTCATGTATCATGATCCATAATTGGTCATTGGTCCTTTACGAATACCATCGAAGATATGATAGAGTGTTCTTTACTGAGGCCCCAAAACATTTTATCAGGTCCAAAGTAGTGTTTGTACTTCACTTCTAAAAGACAATCCTTCTTGAAGAGTAAAACATTAGTCATAGTTTCATTGGTCTCAACATGAACTTCATCCCTACAAAGAAATTGTTGCGAGAGAAAGTACACTACAATATTTTATAGCTTATACATGAAATTTATAGATGATAGAATCGTTGTTGTTGAGCTTTTCTTTGGCACTGATGTTTTGTATAAGTTCATCATTCGTAAATGGTGCCTTTTTTCTCTTTCCATCATTTCGTATTAACACGAATATATGGAGTATTATGATGTTCATGTTACCTTTTGTAAGCATTGATGTCTCCCATCTTTCCGCTAAGGGTTCAAAGGATGGACAACAAAATCAAAAAAATGCTTACGGTTCTCAAGAACACGTAGAGAAATGTTTAGGTTTTAATTGCATGTAATCAATTATCAATGTGCTCGAGAACCAAGCGTTGCTTTGGAGGCTTGACCTCACGGTGGTGAGTTTGCCCACCCAGGTTAGAGTCGCATGTGCAACCAAATAAAATGGAGTGCTATCTAGCATGTAGAAATATGTTGTCGTAGATATCCTATCTAATACCTAAAACGGACTCCCAAGGAAGGGATCTTCCCCCCTTTGGTCAACGGAAAATATTTTTCTATCCAAAAATTGAGTAATACTTATGCTTCTCTACAAAAGGCATAATAGTAGTTCTCCAAAAAAAGGCATAATAGTAAGCACTAAATATTCTTTTTACATTGGGTCCACCTTTTTCCCCCCAAAGTATACAAAGGACTCTCACAACTATATGTATTTGAATTTGACATTTAGAAAACTACATTATTACTTTTTAAACATGAAGTATTCTAGTAAGCCAAATTGACTTGTCAAAACATCCTATACTCCTCCATCCCATAATATGTTGCGCATAATTTCGCGTGCAAGACAAACTTTTCAAAGTTTGATCAAGAATAAATTAAGAAATATGAATATGTATGATATGAAATGCACATAATATGAAAACATTTTTAAGCCAATTCTAATGATATTAATTTTACATTGTATATGTTCATATTTGCATCAAACTACTTGGTCAAACATTGTAAAGTCTGACTCCCATAAAACCTTATATGTAACATAAATTGGGAAGGAGGGAGTATTTAGAGCATCTCCACTCGATTGGGTGATACGTCGGAAACGTATCTATATTTTTTGATGCTCCATGTTTGTTTAGTGTCTACTTTGTTTTGCTTTGTATACACTTTGAGGTGTTTTTATATCTTTTCTGAAACTAACCTATTAACAAGTTGCCACGGTGCCAGTTGTCTGTTTTCTTCTGTTTTTGTTCCAGAAAGCCAGAAAATCAATATTCTCGGAATTGGACGAGACAAAAGCCAAAGTCAATAACTTTCCGTGAGGGACACGAATCCGGAAGGAGGGACGGAGAGGCGCCAGAGGGTGGCCAGACCCCTTGGGCGCGATCGCGCCTGGCCCGCGCCTGGGGAGGGTGTGGGCCCTCTGGCCGCCTCCTTGGCCTCCCCCTTCGCCTATAAGAAGCCTCCGAGCCAAAAACCCTAGATAATCCAGAAGAAATCCACGAAAACCTCTGTAGCGCCGTCACCACCAAAGGGGAGATTCGGGAGACAGAAAATCTCTGTTCCGGCACCCTGCCAGGACAAGGAAGTTCCCCCGAAGCCATCTCATCGATCTCCATCGCCATCTTCATCACGGTTGCTGATTCCCATGATGAGGAGGGAGTGGTTCTTCCTCGAGGCTAAGGGTTCTACCTGTAGCTATGTGTTCGTCTCTCTCTCTCTATGCATGATCTTATTATGGTTATGAGCTTTGTAATCAAGTAGATCTACCTTGCTACTCAAGTGCTTCATTAGATATCTGCTCTCCCCATGTGTGTAAAAGTGACAGCGTGCACACCATGGTGGCACTTAGGCTTGAGTCTACATAAATACTCCTTGTGCTTTAATAGATCTATGCTTTTCCCCACGTGTGTGAAAGTGACAGCGTGCATACCATGTGTGGCATTTTGGCTAGATTGAATATTTGTTATGAGTTATATTTGGAGTTGGATGTCTCTATGAAATTGTGGTGTTTGTTGGAACCATCTAGCGCTTAAGGTGACAGTGTGGGGTTATCTAGATTGGGGAAGGCGGACTTTGAGGAGTGTTGTTATAGCCCTACCTTGGATTAGAATGTCCAAGCGGAGAATAGTTAAGAGTAGTATCATGAAGAGAGGATATTTATATGAGAGAGTGTTCACTAGTGAAAGTATGATCCCTAGGCCTTGTTTCTAAGCATTGACACACCGTTTGCATCTAGATCTGTTGCATGTTTGCTTGCTTCCATCTTTGTTCCGTTTGCCGAGGAGGTTTTGGGCTTTTACCTTTCCTCCACGCCATCAGCTCTTTTCTAGAACCGTTACCCCACGTCAACAGCAAGCCAGAAGCTATTTTCTAGCACTGTTACCACTTGTATTTCACTATCTCTTCGTCGAACTAGTGCACCTATACACCTGACAAGAGTATTGGGTGTGTTGGGGACACAAGAGACTTCTTATATCTTGATTGCAGGGTTGCTTGAGAGGGAATACCTTTGACCACTTCCTTCCTGAGTTCGATAAACCTTGGGTAATCCACTTAAGGGAAACCTACTGCTGTTCTACAAACCTCTGCACTTGGAGGCCCAACAACTGTCTACAAGAATAGAAGTGCGTAGATATCATTGGGCGAACCCATGCCGAAATCTGGACCAAACTTTGGCCGGACAACGCAAGTTTTCGGCCTGGGTACGCCCAGTTTCTCACTCGCGTACCGAGCCCGAGTTCCCGGGACGCCCGTTTCCGCTTAAATTCGGCTCAAATTTGGCTCAAGTTCGTCCAGATTTCGTCATAGTTCGGCATACAATGAATACAGAACATTTTAATACCAAAGTTCGGCGAAATTTTAAACATAGTTCGGCGTAAATGTAAACATAGTTCGGTCAGAAGTGAAAATACAACATATTTCTGCCAAGTTCGACCTAGTTCGGACAGTTCGTGCTGGGCATCTATGACGTGTTGCCCCTGCGTATCCATATGTGCTCAACAAGATCATCCTGCAGTTGTTGATGCATTGCCGGATCTCGGATCTCCTGACGCATGGCGATGAATGCATCCCAGGTTGGAGGCACCTGATGATCAGGCTCGGCAAGAGGACCCTGTCTGTAGTATGGCTCATTCTCCTCGAGCAAACTCACTGGATCCTTCCTCTCATCCTCAATGATCATGCTGTGCAAGGCCACACAATAGTTCATCACTTCCCACATCTGATCTTTTGACCAGGTCATAGCAGGGAACCGGACAACTGCAAACCTCTGCTGGAGAACACCGAACCCGCTCCACGTCCTTCCTGCAAGCTTCTTGTTCCTTGGCAAAGTGAGAATGATTGGGGAGCATTGGGTTTGAGATAGTCTTCACAAATGTTGGCCATCTTGGATAGGTGCCATCTGCTAGATAGTATCCCTTGTTGTAGTGGTGCCCTGTGATCTCAAATTCCACAGGGGGAGCATGAACCTCAACAAGCTTGGAAAAGACAGTTAAGGAGTTAAGAATGTTGATGTCGTTGTTAGATCCTGCCATGCCAGATGTGAGCCAGGAGTCTGGGCGGGCGGATGTGGTCCAAAGATCATGTGTAGGATCCAAAGATCTTTGGATCTGGCACTCCTTAACTCCGGACTCCTTAACTCCTGGCCCACAGATCTTTGGATCCTACACATGATCTTTGAGTCTGGGCGGGTGGAGTGGGTGGGAATGGGACTGTCTCGCCGACAGCCAGCGCCCACGTTTTGGCGTCCGACGTCCAGGCGTGCAGGAACTTGGGTTCGGCCTTGATAGGCCGGATCAAAATACGCCCAAATCCGGACGAAAACAGGTCCCCGGGTACGCGACTGGGCCGATTTTCGGCTTTCCGACCTAATTTCGGCGTGCGGATCGGCGTCCTGGGTATGCGAGTGGAGATGCTCTTAGGCACGAAGGGAGTGTTTTTTCTAATTGAGAGTACATGCTCCTAGATGCACCTTCTATTGTTTCTTAGATTTCATAACTGTCCTAGCACTCTCCCAAAGTATACTAGTCCATGTTTGACCCAATTAATCAACTTGTTTGACTCAACTAATCTTCTTGTATGGCTAAATCTAGCATTGCGATAGACAGTAATGATTTGTTTTGGTTCAGCTGATTTTGCATATTTTTTCATTTGAATATGGGCAGAAAAGAAGTCATAGAACATCGAATTGTTGGACAATCGCACTGTTGTTTATTTCGATTTACTTAATCAAGCTTTTTGAGGATTCTATCGATTTACTCTGACTTACCAAACACCAGTAGTTGCTTTCGTAGCGAGTAAAATTCATATCATGCAAACTTCAACAAACCGGAAGAGGATTGACAAAAAATTACAAACTGATAGTAAAAATAATCTACAATCTTCACAATTTGCAAGTACTTCTTTTACCCAAGCCTTAATCTACAATCTTCACAATTTGCAAGTACTTCTTTTACCCAAGCCTTCTAGTCAGTCTGCCAACTTATAGAAAAGAAATGATGACACGTAGATTCATCAGAAAAATAAAATAAACTACATCATTTTTGCAAAGATCTTCAGTGATCCTCATCCGCATCTAGTTTTGACTCAAAATTATACTCCCTCCGTTCCAAAATAGATGTATCACGTTTGCCAAAATTTGGATAAATCTAGACACTATTTAGTATATAGGTTCATCCATTTTTTGACAAACCTAAGACATCTATTTTTGGGGGACGGAGGGAGTAGTAGTTCATTTGAAAACAGTACTCCGTACTTAATATTGTTCCTGACAAGTCATTCTTTCTACATTACAACATCTGGGGCAGGGCAGGGGATGTGACCCTTCTCTTCTCTCTTCACTGTAATCAGGAACTACCAACACAATTTAACCAGCCAATATCCAAAAAGAGAAAAAATACAAAAAGGCAGTAAAATATATCACATCATCAGTCCACTGTAAAATGAATGCGCTCGCCAGAACACAATCTGGAGAGATCCAAAGCACGGAGGCAGGCGGCCGTGGCTACTATGATAGTGTAGGGTTGTGGAGAACTCTTAATCCTCTGCGCTGTGAGCTGGGGCTTCTGTATCAGCTGCATGATCAGCAGCCATCCTTTCCTCGAGAACCCTCTCGCCACGCTCCCTGCAACGATGAGAGTTGAATTGGTAAGACTGGAAAAAATAAAATGCCTTTTGAGAACCTATGATTTAGAATTTTCATCCTCACACTATAACAATTTCGAGGGTTCAGATATAACTAGTTTTGTGGGTGAACAGTACCTTCTTCTAGAAGCCTTGGTAGGATCAATAACTGGGAGGGACAATTCTGAAGGCTTAGAACTCGCACACAACATCCGGTGGAACACATTAGCAACTGGGTCTGTGACTGGTCTGCAATGATCATACACACACAAAAAAAAGATGAGTTCAAAAGTGGGATCGTAAAACAGTATTTTAGTATGGTATAACGGCATTAAGAATTACCGCATGGCATCTGGGAACAAGCTGGGGAAAGAGAAGTCATCACTTGCATCGCCCTTAAGTCCTGTCAGTGGGTTCCTTTGGAAGTATCTCAGGTAAAGCCAGCTGACGTACATCCCAGATAATAAAGTTGGCAGGAAGTTGATGGAATCGGGCACAATGAAGGCCATGATAGTTGAGAAGCACATGACGAAGAATGGCATCCACTGCAGCAGCGAGGAAGACAAAGATAATAAGAACTCCACACCAAAAAACTTGCAACTTGGCATGGAAGAAGTATGCACTGCTACAATCACAGCCTTAGAAAATGTACTGTATTAGTAGTCCATCAATGTACCTTGGCCTTTATTTTCCAGAAAAAGCACATGGGAAGCTCAAGGTGTGGTAACAATTGCTTCAGGGCTACCAGAAAGCCAGCAAGGGCACCATGGAAGCCAGAAAGTGGCGTGACACTGCATGATATGAGATAGCAAGGTTAGCTAGCTAGTGGCTATAATGTGCAGCCAGCAGTCTCATTTTTCAAGAACCAGTGTTATGTAAGCCAAAACAATTAGAGTACCAAAGTGATCTAAGTATAGTCAAGAGTATCCAAGAGAAGAGGAGTAAGTGTGAGGACAGTACATTCTTACTAGTAGTTACTACCAAGCATAAGAGTATAGACAAAGACATGCCCAGAAAATATTAGGCACGCGAATAGAGCTGCAATGCTTGCTAAATGGTAACAAATCGACATCATAAAAAACAGACTGAGGTTTTAAAACTTACAGAAAGCTCTCTTTTCCGGTGACATAGTACAGTGCAACAGCAATGCAGAATGCAAGGACACCACAGATGGAGTTGATCAAAATAATGAACTTCAAGAACTCCTTGCGGCCCCAGACTGGTTCGATGTCCTTCCCACAGAAGAGCAGACCAAGAGAACTTCCAATAGCCTACAAAAGCAAAAACAAAACTACGAAGGATTAGGATTCAGGGACAGAGCAGATAAAGGTTGTCCAACTTTATGCCACCGTGTCTTTTTACTCTAAATTAAGCTAATCCATAGTGAAAGGCTGAAGAATGCTTTCAAAATCCCCAGAACACACAAAGGTTTTATTAGTCGAGGTGTCATAAGTTCCCGTTTCATAGCTATGACAGAGTAACTGAATATAACTAGAGATAGATCTAGTCCGTTAGCTCACCCCTGGAAGAACTTGCTCGATGTAACCAGCCGTGAAGACGGTCCACACAAAGGGAATTGTCCTGCAGGGTACAGAAGCGAAATTCAGTGATCTATATAGTAGTCCACCTGAGCAACCAGTGTACGATGAAATTCAGAGACGTACTTGGCGGGGACGATGGTGAGGTAGTCGAGGGAGGCCGGTACGAAGTGGAGCAGCGCGTAGCCGCCGAGCAGCACGACGACGAGGCCCTTGCAGGTCTTGGTGAACTCCTTCCCTGGAACCTGCATGCGCGCCAAGAAGAAGCGGTAAGCACGGCGGTAAGCATCAGCAACACGCGCAAGGCAGATCTGAACACCCAGAGACGCAATGAGCTGCTCTGTTCTGTCGTGCCAGATCGGCGTCACCATCCATTGGTCAACGCCCCGAGATCCCAACACTGTCCTATCAGATCTCGCAATTCGCAAGAAACTGGCCGTTGCAAGCTTTGCAGAGGAAATGGCGGAGAAACCCGCCAGATCTCTCTCTCGCTCGCAGGGCAAGATCCAATCACCAACAACAACCAGGATCCGCCGGACATGAATGGTCATACAAGCTCAGTTCGCTCCATCCACACGACGAGCAAACAAGCAAGAAGCGGCAGCGAGAAAGAGTAGCAGCAGCAGCAGCAGCAGCAGAGGGCAAAGGTAGTTACCACGGCGGGGGGAGCTCCGGAGCCGGCGGCGTCGGCTGCGGCGCCGTGGGCCTCGGACGTCGGGTCCTGCAGCGGCTGGCTCTCCATCATCACTGGCTCCTCAGATCTCCCCTGCCCGCCTCGTCTTGGTTTAGTAGGAGGAGGGGAATGGCGCACGGGGGAGAGAGGTTGTTGGGGGTCAAAGCCTCAGCTCGGGAGGGGAGGAGAAGTGGCACGGTGCCCGCCCGTCGCCTTCCGACCACCAAACGCTGATCAGCACACGCTTCTTCGACAGTTCGACGTCCCTTAATTAACACGTTTAATCTCGTTAACCTTGCCTATCAAAGTCAGCATGTCAAAAGCTGTATGGGTTTATTATTATTATCATCATTTTGTATGGGTTTGATCAATTGACATGATTTATTCTGGCATATAATTCTAGGTGTCACTTTGATACAAAGCATCCCTTAGGTGCCAACTACACGAGGGTTAACACATTTCAGCAGCTCTCTATCGTCCAGTCTTTTTTTTTTCTCCTTTTGTTCTGGTCTGGGTACTCAATGATAAGCTCCATGTTAGCCATACTATACTATGAGCTTTCTGTTAAAAGTGCATCTCGTTTAGACATCCCAACAGAGCACAGTCACGATAAGAGCTGAAATGCTAATGCACACACATGAAATAAATAAAATAAAATAAAATGTTCTGACATGTGAGGAATAACTTCAAATGGAGGTGTAACTAACCATGGAGGGAAGGTTCCTTAATAATAAATAAAAAACCTAATATGGAGGTTCAGCGAGGGTTGGGCATGTGTAGCTTTCCTGATCCTAACTGTGCACACTTTTCCCCCACACATCCGTGTGGTTTGATGAAGCATGCTTCCCACCAAAAAGAATCATTTCATCTGACTTTGTTTTATAAGCAGCAGCATATTGAACATAGAGTTGTCTTTTCCTTCTTAATTACATCTCCATCAATTCTCTGCAAACAAACAATCATCTCAATCTGTATAATGCTGCACAGGTTCTTTCAGAGAACACAAACAAAACTGTGCGTGCGTGCGGCTTTAAGGAAAATGCAAATTACAGGCAGAGAGGTTTTTTTTTCCTCAGGTTTGTAATGAGCTGAAAACGTAACCCCCACTTTTTTTTGGATGAAACTTCATTAAACCTGGACGAACTACTATCAATTTGCTAAGTAGTGAAAAGCAAGTATGGGACTTGGGAAGCATTTTCTTGGAGAGTAATCAACAGGAACACTCTTTATTCATTCATATATTCAAAGAATTACTTATTACAATTGGAGTGGTGAATATATACAACAAAGAAAAGAAATCGAGGGGAGGGGTGCACCTAAGCACCTTTCCAAACTGCTATACCTGACACTCATGCCCAATAGGCAATCGCAGTTCCAGGAACAAAGTTCATACTAGCAAATTTCAGCAGTCGGTCGATGAGCTCCTGGATCTGACCGAAGATCCCTCAACCGGGAGTAGTGAGGCAACTGCACAAGTTCTTAAGATCACTCACTCTACAACAATGACCCAACTGTAGGCTCTCCCCGCCAAAAAAAATTAACTGTAGCCCATCCCCGTCAGGTCCAAACTCCAAACAACATTACTTCAAAAGTCACGAACGAACTTCCCCCCAACAAGCAGCCAGCGGATACTAGTCACCTGTAAGAAAAGATCTGTTGCTCACCAAGGTTTGCCTGCACGGCGCGATCTTAATGCCCATGCCCACGACTTAAACTTTTGCTGTGCCCAAACTGTTTCCTTGCAGTGACTTGTTTCACAATGTAACATAGGTTGTCTCATTATGCGCCAACAGTATACCACCCATAAATCCCAATAGCATTTACGTACCAATTTTCCTCTAAACTGATGATCAACCTTTTAGTCTCCAAGCACGAAAAGTGTTATGCCAACACCAGGTCGTACAGTATCTAAGAAACGATCTATTGTGATACCAAGGCTTGCCCGCATGGCGGCCCCCGCAGCTGGTAACCAGACAAAGAACGCACCCCTCCCCTCAGACTTGAGCACCGCATCAAAGATATTCATAACGATCTTCATGCCCACGACTTAAGACTTTTGCCGTGCCAAACTGCATCCTTGCCATGACTTGTTTCACAATATACATTGTCTCATCGATCATGCACCCGTAGTATTACCACCCGTAAATCTCAATAGCATTTACCATATCAGTTCTCCTCCGCACTGACGATCTTCCCTTCTTAGTCTCTGAGCACCAACTGTGCTTATGCAAACACCAGGTTGTACAGTTTGCACATTTCATCTTAGGAAAAACGGAAAAGGAAGGCAATGCAAAAAAACACTGTAGTTCTTTACGCTTTTTGGCACTGTATCTTCATGAACTGTTGCAGAAGGCCCCTCTAATCTTCCAAATAAACTGTCTCCGATAGATCATCAATCACTGCAAAAAACATTTGAAATGTTTTCAGGTTTCAACGCCATAACATTCTCTGAGATTTTGCTTAAGAAGGAACAAGATACCAAGATAGAAGGTACCAGAAGCTTCAAACATAACTTGTACCCACTAGATAAATTACGGTGTGTTACTTCCAGGCTCAGCATTATATAAAATAAAATAATTAGAAACAGTTTGATCAGTCCACAAATTTGCGACATCTATTTTGAGACGGAGGGAGTAATGTCTTTGTTTAAATCCTTTAGGTAGCTCCAGTGGTTCAAGCCCTCAAGATAAAACCATGGAGAGATTTATCAAAAGAAAAGGAGACAATGCAATTGCAACTGCTACAGGTTCTTCTGCTCCTGAACCTAAACATAAATCACTTCTGCTCCTGAACCTAAACATAAATCACTTCTGCTCCTGAACCTAAACATAAATCATTGGCATGAATGAGACATACATTCTACGTGGTGGTCTTGCTCGTCATCAGCCTGGGCATTTTACTAAGGAGCCTTATTTCCGAGTGGAAATATTTCGAGCAACATTGGCCAGCCAGCTTAATGAATTAAATCTGAAGTTCAATGAGAAGGTGATGGGTCTTTGGTCCATAAGTCGTACTCTGATTCCAAAACATGGATTTGCATCCTTCAATGCTAAAGACATGCAAAATGGTTGTAAAGTACTATCCAGCAGATATCACACAACAGGATTGTGGATTAGAGCATCAGTTGAACCATTCTGCTCATGATCTATAGTTTTAAAGAAAATTTAAAACTTCCTACAGTTAAATCTTCCTACAGTGAAGATTTAAAGAAAATTTCAACACTGGCTGCTCTTTGTCTATGCCTTGTTGTTACAAGACGTCGCATGATATATAGTTTGCTTCACTTGATTATTACTCTCCCTGTTTTGGCCGCTAGTGCTAAGCGTGCATTCTCTAGCTTGCTGGTACAACTAGAACGAGAAATTGCTGCACAATATAGATATGAAGATATAATGGCGGACTTCAAGGCTCGCAAGAACAGGAGCAACTCTGAGTTAGTATCCAACTCATAGTCTAGCAAGCTTGGTTTGCTTGTATTTTGGTATATCATCTTTTGCTTTAGAGCATTAAATCTGAGTCAGTGCTCTAATATGGTAATATGCGAACATCTTATATATATCACCAGTAGATCTTTATATGGCTATTCTAACGACTACATTTTTTGCAAGACTTGCATGTGATTGTTTGACATGACATACAGGCAATTGGCCCTCCCTTTGATTTTCCATTACTAAGATTGGTTTAGCCGAAGGTTAACACAAGTTGACCGAAGAAATTCACTCAGTATCCTAACTGTAAGACAGTATTCTGTCATGGTGACTATGGCATCATTTAATATAACTTTGAAATTCCTTTGCCTGCAGATGCTATATATGCCCCTCCGTTTACAATTTTACTGAATGAGATCGTAATTCAACAGACCACGTGTACTTAAAAACATGCTCAAAGTAACCAATCATCTAATAGATAGAATGCACAAAGCAAAAAATCAGAAACCCCCATAGAAAAACCCCAGGGCCTGTTGCATTCAAATGTGGCACATCTCAATTAAAAGAAATTGGTCACATAAGAACCATAATACTTGCAAAAAATTTGAAACCAGTTTGTGCGGTTAATTTCTGGAACTGAAGGATTAGGGTTTACTGAGAGAAAAGTAGGACGACGCGTTGCTGGAGGAGCCTGTGGAACCTGGCGAAGAATCTGAGGATGAGGTAGATTCACTTGACCCGGAGGAGGAACCGCTGGAATCCGGACGGCGTCCGCGTCGGCGAGGACGGTAAGGGCCCGGCGCGGGCTGGGGCGGGGGCTGCGCCCTGCGGCGGAGTACCCTCTCCTGCTCTGCCGCTTCCCTCGCTCGCTCCCGCTCCCGCCTGCGGCGGAGTACCCCCTCCTGCTCTGCCGCCTCCCTCGCTCGCTCCCGCTCCCGCCTGCGGAGCTCCTTCGCGGCGATCCTGCAGCGAACCCAATCAGGAACCCTGCAGAGAGCGAGGAGCGAAACCAACTAAAATTAGGGAAGCTAGGTATGGTTGTAACTAGTACCGCTTGTCCCTGCGGTACTGCTGGCGATAACGTCGACGGCTTGCCGGAGAGAAAACCCCCAGCAGCTCAGTGACCATCTCCGCCACCTGAAGCATGCTGACGGCGAGAGTGAAGATGCCGGTAACAAGTACGCGTACGAGCGTGGTAACAGCGCGCATCAGGCGGACAAGTGCGCTGACGATCCGAGAGAGGAGCGCTGCCGCCTGGACGAAACCGTCGGCGGCGAGCTCCGCCGCGGCCGCGAGGTCACGCATGTATCCGAGGGTCGCCGCGGCGAGGGCATGGCGGTTAGGCGGGGTCGGGTCTGGGGGGATGCGGCTCGGTGCGTCTGGGGGGATTCGACTTGGACCCGGATTTATTGTTTCCAGTTTTTCCTTTTCTGGTTGAAACAAATTCGGGCCAAAACGCCGTGGTACTGGTACGCACTACGCAGGATAGGTGGGGTTTCGCGTGGGGAAAATGAGGATGCGGGTCGGGGTGCGCGGAGGAAATGATGCGGTGCGGCTCGGTGGATCGGTTCGAACCGGGTCTGCACGTGCGACGATTTTTTTTTTTTGAGGAAATACGTGCGACGAATTTTGATTTCTCTAGTTTGCGGTAGAAAATTCAGGCCGAAAGAAATAACCGCGTTAACTCAGTTCTAAACCCGCAAAAATAAACTCAGTTCTAAACCTAAAGCGCAAACTACCACGTGACATACGTGCTGAGCAACCTAAACAAAACAAAACAAAACAAAACAAAACAAAAAAAGACAACTTACAAACTAGCGGAGATCCGACGTGGCAACTCTAAGGGAAGGACTACACATAAGGTCATCGGCACCGCGTGAGGTGTTTAAAGGAATGTTTCGGAAAAAATCGGAATTAAATCTTGAATTCTTAGGCATTAGCTAAATCAAAACCGAACTGCTAATCCTCGACAACGACACTCTCAATTCTATGACCCCAGACTAATTTGAACCATGAGACCCGCACGGGCGGATCCAGGATTTGACCATAGGGGGGGCCGAGACGACAACGACCATAATATAGGTTTATAACAACATATATATAGTTTTGTTATCCGAACATATTTTCTATAACTAAAGCTTTGTTTTATTTTCTTTACGACTACAAATCCGTTAAATAACAAGTCTATGATCTCATGAATGGTAAAATTTACAGAATTTTTCCTTACAAATACGAATAACTATATAAGGTTGTAGAAGAATACTAAATAAATAAAGGGGCACATCAGTGGTGGGGAGAAGAAGAAGTTCACAATAAAAGAGATAAATATTAAAACTATACCAAGTTATATTGTGTATACTATGGATATCAAATTGGAACATTATATGTTTTGCAATAAAAAAGCAAACTACATTTTACTAGTTTGAGTGGAGGTCTATGCTCAGAGCTATCAAATAACTCAATAACACAACAATTCAATAATTATTTAATCACTAAATACTTTGTAAAAAAATTGAATATAATCCGCAATTGATTTGACTAAGCAATTTCTATTAGATGGGGTAATCAAACTAGCAATTTTAGTAGCCAACATGCATATATCTGGGATCATATCTTAGGACGATCACTTCACGTATTGGACATGCTCTGTGGATAAAGCAGGCCATAGTTTATAGTTTCTAGACGCATGAGAGTTGTTCTTTGTGTCTTCACTAATCAGTAATCATGGACACGCCAACACTTGAATACAAAATCCCAATACCGACGACGGTGCCACAGCGATGGCAAAGAAAGGAAAAATAAGCCGATTAGATCGTCGAGGGAAACCAAGTAGAGAAGAAATTCAGATGTGTCCCATGGTTGACGTGACTAGGATTTCACTCGAAATAGGTGGTTGAAGTTGGACGGTCCATCGAGGCACGTGCATTCCTCTCCAATCGCCATATCAAGCAGCCTAGCCAATCCAACTTCTCCACTTGAGGTGTCTCCTTGTATCCCCCCGCTGCTGGCTGATGACTGCAAGTGCACAGATCGTTTGTAGCTAGTTTCGAAGTTAAGATGTCTATCTCACAGGGAGTCCAAAGGTAAGTGTTTATTGGTGAAGTCTCTGTCACATCCAAAGTTGTCATAGGTCTTCGAGTGAATTGACTGCAAGTGTTGAAATAAAAATAGGTTTTGGTTTAAATGAAAGACTTAAATAAAACTAAAATAAATTTTAGAAATAAAAAGCATAAAAGTAAAGAACGATTTATTTGTTGTTTTCTGCAAATGACAAAATAGACGTGGGGAGATTTAGTTCATGGTGATAGGGAATGTGCCAGGTGGAGGAGTGATAAGTGTAACAATTATAATCTTATAAGTATGTGTGTAGGCGAGCAATCCATAATTAGCCAGAACTCCTCTTGGTAGATTTTATCCCAACTTCAATAATCCTACTAGCCCGTTTACCAAAACCATGGTCAGTCACTAGACGATTAAGATCCTTCAGGTTGCTTAGAAATTAAGCTCCTTGGACCGGACTAATGCAATAAATTCGGTGGTTCCTCGTGATCCTCGAGACAAACTAGTTTTCCATTGATATATCCATGTCACTCGAGGGTCGCCGGTCTGATAGCAAACAAGATTCTATCTATGTAGAACAAAGCATCCTGTTGTTTTGTCCCTTTAATTGAACAACAAGCATTAAACATCCCACAGACAAGCACACATAATATAGTAATTAAAATCAACCACAAACTTAATGAAAATTATATAGACACATCACATCTCACCAATCCCCTACATCTTCCACGCCCAAAGGAACTTACTCACACATGAGAGAAGAAAGAATCATCAATATAATTAAATAAAAAGAGTTCTTCTTGATATTATCGTGGAGATCCATAATAAGAAATAAAAATAAATCTAACACAATTCAAGATAGGAAGAACAATCTCAAATCGTAATCTTGCAAGGTGGAGATCTCTCTCTCTCTCTCTCTCTCTCTCTCTCTCTCTCAAGTACAAGTAATGGCTATGGAGTGTGGTGGCTAGAAGATCGAAGATCGTGGAGCGAGATGAAGAACGTCTTCTCCTTCTTCTCTGAATCTCTTCTTTCTCTCTTCTGGATGGTATGGAGGATCGTGTGTTCTGTTTTCGTCCCCGGCCTCTTCATGAAAGTTGTCCCTTTTAATAAGACGAAGGAGATGACAACTATACGGCGGGAACTATACGGCCGGAAAAGTATTTCCGTTGTATAGTTGCTCGTTAAGTCTTCTGTATGCTCTCCTTGATTTCTTCCAAAACGAGACTTTCTTGTTTTCGTCTGAATATTGTGTTTTTGTTGTTAAAACCTTCTGTTGATATTCAGAACCTGAAACACATATTAAAAACCAAGTTTTCTTTGCTACCTAAGTATTAGCGTTTGGTAAAGCTAGAAAACCATCAAATCCAAACGAAAACCATTAATATAAACCATAAAAAATGTGTCGAATCTCACAACTATCAACTCCCCCAAGCTTAGATGGTGATCGTTCTCGAGTGACAAGGAAATAAGAAAGGATAGTGGAGATTCGAGACTTAAATAAAAGGACTTACAAGCTCAATTCGGTGTAAATTCTTTTCTTCACAATCCCTGCAACCTTAAACATGATCATACAAATATTCACAAGATTGCACTGAGTTCACTTCCTAGCCACATATATTTTGCTATCAAATAAATCGTATGCCCGAGCTAGTGTCAAAAGTTTAACTAGGAAAGTGAAACAAATCTTTTTAGTCTCTCTCTTATTGAGAGATGAAAACTTTTTTCTCTTGTTTATTTAATCGATTAAGAGTACTCAAGTTGGCACCATAAACATTTAATTTAAGAACAACTCATCTACTCCCACGTCAAAATTTCAAGACTCTCAAAGCATCTTTTTCCTTTTCTTGTTTTTCAAAAACTTCAGCTCTTTCATAGAGAAATCATGCCACTGTTTTTAACATGTTAATGGGGCCGTGTTGTGTACTCGTGACCATGCCAATAGATAGTTGTTGAGCAATAATGGGTCAAAGGAGTACTACAACTTCACTTGGAACGTGAAACCACGAGGAGACTAAAATTTTACCCGTCATAGCATTGCTGCTATAGACGTTTACATAACTCAATAGCCGAAATCAAATGGTTTCCCACATTTAGATCGTTCGTTGGCCAGCGGAGTTAATAGTTTTCCATGGAGTACGAAAGTATCCATTTTATTAGAAAAGGTAGTGACATAGTTTGTGATAATGTGTCCATATTGTGCATACATGTGCATCATGGGATGACGAACAATGTTACAGGAGGAAGTTTTCCTTTTTGTCGCACTGATACGTTGGAAACGTATCTATAATTTTTTATGCTCCATGCTTGTTTTGTATCTACTTTGCTTTGCTTGTCTACACTTTGAGGTGCTTTTTACATGTTTTCTGGTACTAACCTATTAACAAGTTGCAACAGTGTCAAATGCCTGTTTTCTGCTGTTTTTGGTTTTAGAAAAGTTAGTAAAGAAATATTCTCGGAATTGGACGGGACAAACGTCAAAGTCAATTACTTTCCGTGGGGAACAAGAAGTCCAGAGGAGATCCGGAGGGGCCAGCCAGGGGGGGCCAGACCCACCCAGGCGTGGGTGGGCCCCGCCCCACGCCTGGCTAGGGTTTTCCACCCCTGGCCGCCTCCTCGGCCTCCCCCTTCGCCTATAAGAAGCCCCCGATACAGAAACCCTAAGCACTTGATCAAATCTCCACGAAACCGTCTGTAGCCGCCGCCACCATCGTCCCTAGATCGGGGGGATCTGAAGTTCTTCCCGGCACCCTGCCGGAGGGGAGATCATCACGGAGGCCTTCTCTCCGGTATGATGCGTGAGTAGTTCCACCTTGGACTATGGGTCCATGTAGTGGCTAGATGGTTGTATCTCCTCCTTTGTGCTTTCATGTATAGGTCTTGTGAGATCCGTTCATGGTCAAGATCTAATCTATTTGTAATCATGCATGTTGTGTTTGTGGGGATCCGATGGATATTGAGATTATTATGTTGGTTTGATTAATGGTTTTATCTTTATAATTCTATCATGTTTGTGTTTTTTGTGATCTTGCATGCTCTCCATTGTTAGTACCTATCTTGGACAAGTAGTTGCTAGTGACTCCAAGAGGGGGTATTTATGCTCGATAGTGGGTTCATGCCTCTAGTTTCCAAGGGAAGTGACAGAAATCTCTTCGGTTGTAGATGTGTTGTTGCTACTAGGGAGAAAACAACTATCTCTTGTTCATGGAACATGTGGACTGTTTATCTTACACACTTTGCTTAAAGCAGTTGTTTGTTGCTTGCAACTTAATCTTGGAGGGTTGGATGATAACTTGAAGGTGGACTTCTAGTCATAGATGCGTTGAATGACGGTCTATGTATCTTGTTGTATTTCCCAATCGAATCTCATAGGATCTTTCTGACTAGTAATTGCATTGCTATGCCTTGCTCAGTTCCTGTCAATTGCCCCGCTGTAATTTGTTTACCCTTCATGCCATGTTGTTTATCTAAGGAGAGCACCTCTAGTGAACTATGGACCCCGGTCTAATCTTTACCATTGATACCTATTCCACTGTTACTTGTTTACTTGATGCAAACCATTACCTTCCACACCATACGTTTAATCCTTTGTTACAGCAAACTGGTGAGCTTGACAACCTCACTGTTCGTTGGGGCAAAGTCTTGAGTTTGTGTTGTGTAGGTCTTCGCGTTGCTTGCAACACCTATTTGACGTTTCCTTCCTCCTTCTGGTTCGATAACCTCGGTCTTAACTGAGGGAAAACTTGCTGCTTGCTGCTTCACACCTTGCTCTTGGGGTTCCCAACAGGCTGTGCGTAGACAACCGTCAAGCTTTTCTGGCGCCGTTGCCGGGGAAGCCAAGGGCGTCTTCACAAGGGGATTCCTTCACTTCCTTTATCTTTACTTTTTTTAGTTTGCTTTGTTTATTTTGCTTGGTTTTGTTTGCCTCTTTTCAAAAAACCCTAAAAAATTAGTCTAGTTTATTTTGCTTGCTTTATTCAAAAAACACAAAAAAATAGTTCCTGCTGCTTTGGGCTTGCCCACCTTTGCCAAAATGAACTCTGCTGAGAACATCAAGTTGTGTGACTTCACTAACACCAACAACAATGATTTCCTAAGCACTCCTATTTCTCCACCTGCTCCTGATGCTACCTTTTATGAAATTAAGCCTGCTTTGTTGAATCTTGTGATGAGAGAGAAATTTTCTGGTGTTGGTTCTGATGATCCTGCTGTCCATCTCAATAGCTTTGTTGAACTTTGTGAGATGCAAAAGTATAAGGATGTAGATGGAGATATTATTAAGCTCAAGCTTTTTCCTTTCTCCTTGAGGGGAAAAGCTAAAGAATGGTTGCTTTCTTTGCCTAAAAATAGTATTGATTCTTAGACTAAGTGCAAAGATGCTTTTATTGGAAAGTACTATCCTCCTGCTAAGATTATATCCATGAGAAGTGATATTATGAAATTTAAATAACTTGATAGTGAACATGTTGCTCTAGCTTGGGAAAGAATGAAATCTTTGGTTAAGAATTGCCCTACTCGTGGACTCACTGCTTGGATGATTATCCAGACTTTTTATGCAGGTTTGAACTTCTCCTCAAGAAATCTGTTGGATTCAGCTGCTGGAGGTACCTTTATGGGTCTCACTTTGGGGGCTGCAACAAGGCTCCTTGATAATATGATGGTTAACTACTCTGAATGGCATGTTGAAAGAGCTCCACATGGTAAGAAGGTAAATTCTGTTGATGAAACTTACTCTTTGAGTGAAAAGATTGATGTTATTATGGCTATGCTTGTTAATGAGAAAGCTCCTTTAGATCCTAATAGTGTTCCCTTAGCCTCTTTGGTTGCTCAAGAAGAGCAAGTTGATGTAAACTTCATTAGAAACAACAATTTCAACAACAATGCCTATAGGAACAATTTTGGTAGCAACAAAAATTATAGGCCTTATCCTCCTAAATAATGGCAATTCCTATGGAAGCTCCTACAATAATGCTAGAAGTGACCCCTGAACTTGAAGTCATGCTCAAAGACTTTATTAGTAAACAAACCACTTTCAATAAGACTATAGAGGAAAATCTTTTAACTATTAAGAAAAATATATCCTCTTTGTCTGAAGCCCAGTCTTCCTTGATTAATAAAATGGCCGCTAAACCTGAAACCATGGAAAATACCTTTGCTACTGCTCATGACATACAAGTTACTATTGATGAAAATGTTAGGCTGTTAGCTCAACTTCATGCTAAGTGGGAAAGGGAAGCTGAAATTGGTAGAAACAATAGTGTGTGCACTATCACCACTAAATCACAAGTAGTCCCTAATCCTAATCCTACCATGCCTAAGCCTATTGAGCCTACTACTAGTGATGCCAAGTTTGATTTTCATATTGATGGTTGCAATATTTTTCTAAAGTGATTATGTTCTTGCAAAAGCTTGCTAGAAGTCCTGATGCTAGTGATATGCATGTTGCCTTTGCCAAACACATTACAGATGCTCTTGTTAAGATTAAGGAAGATAAGCTAAAACACAAAGCTTCTATTCCTAGGAAAGTAGAAGATAGTTGGGAACCCATTATTAATATGCAAGTGAATGACTTTGACCTCAAAGGTTCATGTAATCTTGGTTCTAGTGTCTCTATTATGCCTAGTAAGATTTATGAAATGCTTGATTTGCCACCATTGGAAGATTGTTATTTGGATGTCCTACTCAATGATAATGCTAAGAAGAAACTCATGAGGAGTATTAATGATGTTCTCATTATGGTTAATAATGCTTATGTCCCTGTTTATTTCTATGTTTTGGATGTTGAATACAATGCTTCTTGTCCTATCACTTTGGGAAGACATTTTTTTAGAACAGTTGGTGCCATCATTGATATGAAAGAAGGCACCATCAAATATCATTTTCCATTCACGAAAGATATTGAACACTTCCCTATGAGGAGAGAGAAGTTGCTTTTTGCTCCTCCTTTGAAAGCAAGATTTGATGTTAATGCTTCTTCATTTGAAAATACTTGATTCTTCTTGCTTCTTGTGCCTAACTTAAAGGCGTTAAAGAAAAGTACTTGTTGGAAGATAACCCAAGAGTTTCCTTGAGTCTTGGAAGTTATTACTTCAGTAATGACCTCTCCTTATCCCTTTTTGTTTGCTTTTTGTGCCAATAATGACCTCTAATAAGAGGGAAGTAAGATTTGGAGAGTTGTTGTCCCAAAACAGATTTCTGTCCTCCACCAAAAAAACAGTGAGGAGGCTTTGTAACTCGTATTGAGCTGAAATTTTACGAATAAATCCCCCAATATGTTATCTAATTTTCATTAGTTCAACACTTTTTGATTTAAGCAACAGAAGATATTCAAAAAAATCGGTTTCTACCTGCTGGTCTGTTTTGACAGATTTCTGCCATTATTTGCATTTGCTTCTTATTGATTCCTTTTTAAGTTCTCTTTAGGTGAATTGAGCTTTTTGAAGGAGTTACTACAGTAGCTTGTGTTTTTAGTGAAAATCCTTGCTGTTCCAAAGCTTTGCCAGAGGTCTAATATCTTTTGAATACACTAATATTGCTAATGAAGATTGTGTGAAGGAAAAAATTTCAGGTGTAAAGAGAGAATGATGCATTGAGATGAAGAATGGACAAAAGATCAAGCTTGGGGATGCCACCATGGTGTAACCCAAAAAATATCCAAGAGGTACAAGCGTCAAAGCTTGGGGATGCCCAAGGCATCCCCTTCTTTATCAATAAAAAGCTTAGGTCTGTCAAAACACTTCGTTTTTATTGTTTCATGCACAGTTGTGTTGTTCTTGGAGCATCTTAGTTTTCATTTGCTTTGCTTAGGTTGTTTAGTTTGCTTGAATAAAGTAGTTTGGACCCCCGTTCTTGCTGTGTTGTTTTGCAAATAAGTTGCTTGGTGTTGGAAAGGAGTAGTAAGTTCTTGCTTGAAGTGCAAGAGGAGCTTGCATCGACTGTGACTTAGAATTTAGCATGACATGCTAGGTGTTGTTTTAGCATTATGCTTAGTGATTATTGATGTAGCATGTCTTGTTCCAAACAATTGGGATTGCTTAGTGTGCCTTGAAGAAATTATGCGTTGTTTTAGCATGCAAAAGCATAGTATCGTGGTGTTCTCCTTTGATGTTTTGCTTGGGTTGACTTGGCACATGCTCACACCATGTTATAACTATGACAAGTCACCATTAGCCTCTATGATCATTTAGTCCTTGACTTGTAGTACCACTCTTTGCTTTGATTAGTATTCTTTGTTGCACTGCATGATTATGGCCATTATTGCTCTCTTAGTTGGTTGCTCTCAGTCTTTTGCTAGCCTCCACTTGTATGAGTAAGTTCTACTCATGCCTCCAACTACCAAGAAACCAAGTTTTTCCAAAGTTCCCAATATAAACTCCTATGAATGGTGTGTTACACCATTCCAAGTATATTCTTGTTTTCAACTATCTTCCAATTAAAAACTATTTTGTTATGTGAAAACTTAGTGATTAAAGCCCTCACGATCTTGATGGCACACTTTATTCTTTGCCCCTAATAAAATTGAACCATTATGACAACTTTGTTGTATATGCTTGCACTTATAAGTTGGAATTAGCAAAACCGTGTTGTCATAGAGAACGTTTTCAACATTGTACTTGTACTTTGTACTCAGTTGATATCATGCTCTTTTGTCTATGGATGTCACCGGTGTGAAATAAAGAGGAAACTTGTAAGTCCATGGAGTTTGTGTTTTGTGTTAGAGAAACGCCTGGGCCTCTAGCCTAAGCCATGCCTAATCATGGTGGAAACTTGCAGCATCACCATAATGAGCTATCTATGAAGCATCCTCAATAAAAAGCTATGCATATGGTAAATAAAAAGATTGCTGAGATGCTCATTGTCTGCTTGCCTTGTCATTTTGGTTATGGGAAAGCTCCTGTACCATGTGCAAGGGGTACCCCGTTGGAGGTTCTCAATGATATGCAAATACTTACAGTGACAAGAACTTACCTAGACCCAAAGTTGAGTATGCATGAGGTGTGTCCCTCGTATTCAAGGGACATGAGATTGCCAACTTTTACTTCGTCAAGCATATACTCCATCTTTGCCACTTTAACCTTAACCACTTCAAGATGCTTATGATAGGGACAATGAAGGCTAAAAGCTAACAAGTACCATAATTTTTGGAAGCTCTTTTTGAAACTTGTAATCCCTACTTCCTTTACAAAAAGGCCTTTCTCCCATCATTATTTGAGTCTCCACCTTCTACCTTTAGGCACCATTAAGAGAGCATAGTTGTCATTCTGTGTGCAGTGTTCCAAAGCTTATTAATTGATTCATATGTGTTATTACTTGTTCGTGTGCTATTTGTTTCTAGTCACCCTTGTGAACTTTGCAGGTGTCCTATGCATCTATATTGCTACTCTATGAGGGACAAGCTAATTGCCACTATGCTATGTTTTCTGCATGTGAAACAAACAAACGTTTTTCAATGCATGTTATTCATGATCTTTGCTTGTAGCTTGCCATGTTGCATGCATAGTTACTATGTCCTATTGTTAGAACTCCATCTTTCATGCACATGTTTAGAGTTCTTTGATCTCAGCTTTCAATGCTTGCAAATGGTTGGATCTTTATTGTGAGGGTGCATGTCACCTCAAAAATTATTATGTTTATCACTTACCTACTCGAGGACGAGCAGGAGTTAAGCTTGGGGATGTTGATACGTTGGAAACGTATCTATAATTTTTTATGATCCATGCTTGTCTTGTATCTACTTTACTTTGCTTGTCTACACTTTGAGGTGCTTTTTACATGTTTTCTGGTACTAACAAGTTGCAATAGTGCCAGATGCCTGTTTTCTGCTGTTTTTGGTTTCAGAAAAGTTAGTAAAGAAATATTCTCGGAATTGTACGGGACAAATGTCAAAGTCAATTACTTTCCGTGGGGAACAAGAAGTCCAGAGGGGAGCCGGAGGGGCCAGCCAGGGGGGCAGACCCACCCCAGGCGTGGGTGGGCCTAGCCCTGCGCCTGGCTAGGGTTTGCCACCCCTAGCCGCCTCCTCGGCCTCCCCCTTCGCCTATAAGAAGCCCCCGATGCAGAAACCCTAAGCACCCGATCAAATCTCCATCAAACCGTCTGTAGCCGCCGCCACCATCGTCCCTAGATCGGGAGGGATCTGAAGTTCTTCCCGGCACCCTGCCGGAGGGGAGATCATCCCGGAGGCCTTCTCTTCGATATGATGCATGAGTAGTTCCACCTTGGACTATGGGTCCATGTAGTAGCTAGATGGTTGTATCTCCTCCTTTGTACTTTCATGTATAGATCTTGTGAGCTCCGTTCATGATCAAGATCTAATCTCTTTGTAATCATGCATGTTGTGTTTGCGGGGATCCGATGGATATTGAGATTATTATGTTGGTTTGATTAATGGTTTTGTCTTTATAATTCTATCATGTCTGTGTTGTTTGTGATCTTGCATGCTTAATATGTCTGTCTTCAAGATCTAATCTCTCTATGATTAATGGTTTTGTCTGTATGATTCTCTTGTTCATGGAACATGTGGACTGTTTATCTTACACACTTTGCTTAAAGCAGTTGTCTGTTGCTTGCAATTTAATACTGGAGGGGGTTGGGATTATAACCTAAAGGTGGACTTCTAGTCATAGATGCAGTTGGATGGCGGTCTATGTATCTTGTTGTATTGCCCAATCTAATCTTATAGGATCTTTCTGACTAGTAATTGCATTGTTATGCCTTGCTCAGTTCCTGTCAATTGCCCCACTGTAATTTGCTTACCCTTCATGCCATGTTGTTAATCTAAGGAGAGCACCTCTAGTGAACTATGGACCCCGGCCCAATCTTTACCATCGATACATCTTCCACTGTTATTTGTTTACTTGCTGCAAACCATTACCTTCCACACCATACGTTTAATCCTTTGTTATAGCAAACCGGTGAGCTTGACAACCTCACTGTTCGTTGGGGAAAAGTCTTGAGTTCGTGTTGTGCAGGTCTCCGCGTTGTTGATACGTCCAAAACGTATATACTTTCCCGAACACTTTGCTATTGTTTTTCCTCTATACTTGTGTGATTTGGATACAACTAACACAGACTGACGATGTTTTCGGCATAATTACCTTGGTGTCTTGTTTTTGTGCAGAAAATGAACTATCAGGAAAAATCCCGGAAAATATGCAAAAAACTATTTTTCACTAGAAGATCCACGGGCGGAAGGGGAGGCGAGAGGAGGCACGGGGGGCGGACCCACCCAGCGCTGCCCACGACCCCACTGGAGGGTGTAGCCACCAGGCAGCTCACGGCCTCCTCCGTGCCTATGAGTTGCCTTCTGATCTAAAAACTCAGGGGGGGGGTCGATAGTTTTCCAGGAAGAGTTCCGCTCCGCCGCCGCCACCAGAAACCAAGATTCGGATCCAGAATCTTCGTTCTAGCACCCTGCCGGGACGGGGAATTTGGAGAGGATCATCGCCATCATCATCCCCAACGCATATCCATCAACCACCGATATTTCCCTCATCCATGAGTGAGTAATCCCCCGTTGTAGGCTTGGGGATGGTAGGGATTGGATGAGTTCTATCATGTAATCGAATAAGATCTGTTAGGGCATAGTGCCTAGTATCTCTATTAGTTCTATTTGACTTTGTTGCAACTTGTTGTGCTTAATGCTTGTCACTAGGGCCCGAGTGCCATGATCTCGGATCTGAACTTATTATTGAATCATTATGATAGTATTGTTTGTGATCTTATCTGCAAGTTGTGTACACATATCATTGTCTGGATACAAAGGCCCCAAAGTGACAATAATTGGGACAACCGGAGGGGATGGCTGTGGTGTGAGGATCACATGTGTTCACGGAGTGTTAATGCTTTGCTCTGGTGCTCTATTAAAAGGAGCACCTTAATTTCCAGTAGTTACCTAGAGGCCCCGCTGTCACGGGCTGGTTGGACAGAAGATGTTGTGCAAGTTCTCATTGCGAGCACGTATGACTATATTTATAGCACATGCCTAGGATTGTTTAGTACTTGGATGCTTGTTATTATTTGTCTGCAATGCCCTAGATCTTGAAGTTACATGTTTAGACTCGTCCATGCAACGCCCGTCCATCCATCCCTATGCCTACCCCACTCGAATCCCTCATTATTCGTTCATTACTATTGCTCATGTTTCATTATTCTTGTTGCTACTACAAGCTGTACTCTTGATAAACTTACGTGAGAAGAACTATTTCAAGTGCAGGTGAACTAACGACTCGATTGTTAAGGCTTGCAAGTATTCTTTGGATCCTTGTGTTGAATCAATAAATTGGGTAATACTACCGCAAAAGACTGCGATCCCCTACTTGTGTGTCATCAAGACTATTTTAAAAGCGTTCTTGGGAGAGCATAGCTTTATTTGTAAGTTCATTTGGATCTATTATTGTTCACTGCTACTCCTTTCATCATGGGGAAGTCTCGTGATGGAAAGTTCCCTATTTTACCATCCACTACAAGAAGAGGTACTATCCTAAACACCTCTGTTGCTCTTGATTCACCATCTGTTATAAGTAAGATTGTCACACCACCACCACATACACATGCTACACACACTGCTACTACTGCTGAGTTCGAAACTGCTTTTGATGCTCATGATGTTACTTCTACTGTGCTTGATGCAAGTGGTTCATTAGGTCCTTTTCTAGATGCTAATATGGCTAGTCTAGGAAATACGGAAACTCCTAGTGAAGCCACTGTTACACCTGTTAGCTCACCTGAGGCTAGTGAGAGTTATGGTATTAATGATGGTTACATTGAGTTCACTGATGATTTTGTTGAAGAGTGCCGAAACACACATGGTACTAGTGCTATTAAGAGTCTCATTGCTAGATGTACTATCATGCCTAAGATGTCCTCTGATCCTAAGTTTGCCACCTCTCTCATAGATATTAAAGATGAGGATTATGATTTCTCTCTTGATTTATCTTATTTAGATATTGTTGAGAAAGAACCTTTTTGTGGGACTGAAAATGAGAGTGTTGTGGCTTATATGAATGAGATTTATACTATGAGTGCTTTGTTCTCTGATGATTTTAAAATGCGCAAGTACTTTTTACTAAGATCTTCCCTTTTTCACTAAAAGGAGAAGCTAGGGCTTGGTTTAAAAGACTACCTCCTGGTTCCATTGATAGACCTGATTGCTTGATTGCTTCTTTCTTCCAGAAATATTTTCCTCCCAGTGCTAGGCATGCTGCTTTGCAGAAACTTTTTGATTTTAAACAGGGAGAAGAAGAAAAATTGCCTGAGTCATGGAAAAGATTCTGTGTCTTGATTCATGCACATCCTGGATGTCCGTTACCTAAGAATGAGCTTCTTGATATTTATTATAATGGACTAACTGATGATTCTAGGACCTACCTAGATAGCTTTGCTGATTGTGTTTTCGGAAAAGGACTCCTAGATCTTTGAAGAACTAATGGCTAAGATAAGCAAGAATTTTGATGATTGGACTTCAAGAGTGAATACACCTAAGCCTATTACTCTGAACGGTTGTTCTGAACCGGTTCAACACCAACAACAAAGAAGAGGGGAGTTATTGCATTAAATGATAAAGTGATGAAGGAAGCTAAGAAGTGTCTAAAGGAGAAAGGTATTAGAGCCGAAGATGTAAAGAATCTACCTCCTATAGAATAATTATGTAAGCCAATTCCCCACTCATCTACTATTGTGGTAAACTCTCTCCAACACTTTGATGAAGGTGATATTCCCTATGGTAAGCCTCCTGATCAATGCTTAGATGAACTTGACATTTTTATTGTTAAACAAGGTCATTTTAATAAACAAGTTCAGGATCATTTATTGGGAAACTCTAGAGCTATCCATGAGTTGAAAGATATTGTGGAAAGAACTTCTAATGATGTTAAAATGCTTTGTAAACACTTTCAAATGGTTCAAACCCAACTTGATCAACTTGCTAAGGTGCAAAAGGACATGCTAGTTAATGCTTCAGGAGATAAACATGCTTATGGAATTAGAACTAGGAGTGGTATAGGTACTCAAGATCCTTTATATCCTGAAGGACACCCTAAAAGAATAGTGCAGGATTCCCAACAAGGTGAAGATAATGGTAGTCCTCGTAAGAGAAAGAAAAAGAAACATAAGATAGTTGAGGAACCACTTGAACCTGCTATAGATCCTAATAGTATATATGTCTCCGATGCTGAAACTGAGAGTGGTAATGATAAAAATGAGTCTCCTGATAAGGAGGAAGGTGAGGAAGAACCTGAGAAGCACACTAAGAACACTAGGTACACAAAGGAAGATTTTATTTCTAATAAACATGGTAAAGAGAGAGAACCTTGGATGCATAAACCTATGTCTTTTCCAGGTAAGAACACTACAACAAGGTTTATGAGTGGATGAAGCCTTTATTCTTGCAAATTCCTTTGACTGATGCTATTAAGTTGCCTCCTTATTCAAAGTATATGAAGGATATTGTATCTAATAAAAGGAAGATTCCTAATGAGGAGATTTCTACTATACTTGCTAATTACTCCTTCAATGGTAAGGTTCCAAAGAAACTTGGTGATCCAGGTATACCAACTATTCCTTGCTCCATTAAGAATAATTATGTTAGAACTGCTTTATGTGATTTGGGAGCTGGAGTTAGTGTTATGCCCTTTTCTCTCTATAAGAGACTCCAGCTAGAAAAGTTGATACCAACTGATATTTCTTTGCAAATGGCTGATAAGTCAACTACTATTCCTGTTGGTATATGTGAGGATGTTCCTGTTCAAGTTGCTCATAATTGCATGGTCTTAACTGATTTTGTTGTGCTTGAAATACCTGAAGATGATAATATGTCTATTATTCTTGGGAGACGTTTTCTTAATACTGCAGGTGCTGTCATCAATTGCAATCAAGGAAAAGTAACATTCAATATTAATGACAAAGAGCACACTATTTATTTCTCCAAGAAGGTTGTTAAGAGCTATTGCCTGAATTCTATTGAAAATATTGAGAGCATCAAGGTTGGAGAAATATATTGTCCCATTCCACAAGAAAATTTTGAAACTATTATGATTGGGACCATTGCTATCAAGTATGAGCTAACATAATCACCTTGTGGGATGCAAAGTTTTGTTTCATATAAGATTGTTTTGGTAACAAGACTTGATCAACCTTGTTAACAAAAGGATTTTTATGAACAAAATTATGTTTCCACTGTGGTTATACTCGCTTTCTTTTTTTCCTTTCTCCTTCCTAGTCTTTGCTTTAGGTTTAGTTTTGCTAGTTGTTTGCTTGTTTGAGTTTCTTTGAGCTCCTGTAGTTTGGCTTTTGGTTTGCTTTTGCTTCTTCTGAAAAATTTGTTTCTGCAAGAAAAAACAATTTTCACACCCTGAAAATTGACCAAAAATAAAGTTTCCCGAAAAATCCAAGAAAATTCAGAATAATTTTTTCCTCGAAAAAAGGGCAGATGGCTTTGAGATGACCTGGGGCCACGAGGCCACAGACTCTGGTAGTGGCGGCTACCAGTGGCGCGCTAGGGTCTATCCACAGGCCCCTCCAGGCTGCCTCCTCAAAGCCACCTTCTTTCTCTCTCCCGAAAAACACCGGAAAACTTGCTCAAGCTCGTGTTCTTGTTGTTCTTGCTCGCGATTTTCGATCTCCTTGTTCAGCCCATCTCAAGTGCTGATTTTTGGAGGGTTTGCTCCTTGGTATGTGTATCCTCCACTTGTCCAATTAGATTTGTGATTGGTAGATTGTATCTTGAGTATTTTGCTGCTATAGGTGATAGGTTGTTTGAGTTTGCATGCTTGTTATTAGCTTAGAAACTTTGTTTTGATGCATGTGTAGTCCTCTAGAAAGTTACTATAGCAGTTGCTCATCATTTATCAACTTAGAAATCACTTGGTTTGATGGTTGTTTAAAAATTTCAGAATAGGGAAGTCATGGACCACCACACCTTTGGTGACATATTTGAGAGTTATGCACCTAGAAGGGCAAGGCTTCCAAGATCATCTACCAGTTCTACACCTTCATACAATGAGGATATCATCACTCCGCGATTTAGTGACGAGGGAGATGAAGGGGATGCGCACCCTCCACCTTTCCTTGCCAAACTTTCTTGCGAGCTACTGGGATTCTTAATGACTTTATGACTTTGGTGCAAAGAGCTGGACTAACAAGTTAAATGCAGGATGAGAGTGCACAATATGCTTTGCTTACTAAAACATTTATGTAGAGTTTCTCCTTTACTAATATTATGTTCAAGCCTTCAGTGTCTTTCAAAATTTATGGCAGGGCTCATTCTATGACTTTGAAGAAATTTTGCAAGGCCCTGGGACTTGGTACAACTGGGTCGTCAAAGAAGAATCAAGATCTAGCCGCTGATTTGTTAGAGATTTACTGAGGAATAACCAATGATGATGACCGTAGAGCTCAGCGAGGGAAGATAAAGAACATTCAGCTTCCAGCCATCAGGTATTTTGCCTAGTATCTTGCCACCAGTGTTCTTGGTAGGGAGAACACTAGTAATATTTCCAACTATCAATTGGCCTTCTTAGTTTTTGCTCTCAACAATGAAGACAAGTATAATCTTGGTTCTCTTATTACTCGTCGTCTAGCTGCTAAGGGACCCATTTATGGGGAAATTATTGCTACTCGTATTGCTGCTGCCTTGGACATTGTTGTTGATCCACATGATATAGTTTTGGCGCCTCAGAGGCTTGATCTTGCTTCCATGAAGGCGCACCACTTTGTCACCACTAGCTCTACTCTTGACAACTTGGTTTATAGAATGCTGTTTATTGACGGGGAAGAGAGAGAGATCCCTCTACCCCAAACCACTTTGCTCAGTATTTCTCAGGGACCTTGGTCACGCTCGAAGGCGGAGATGGATGATGAGTTGTGCTCTCTGAACTTCCATGGGCGCCATCAGGGGGAAGCGCCCTCATATGACCTAGCGATACATTACACAGGGGAGTCCTCAAGCTCGTACCAGGACGAGGGAGCTTCCTCGACATACTACGGAGGTGCATCTACTTGGGCACCATGGGATTGAGCCCCACTTAGGCCAAAAGCCTAAGCTTGGGGGGAGGTATACCGACATCACACTCATATATATATATATATCATGTTCGGTCGGTTCTTTGTATATCCATTATTTTCGCTTTCTTTTTGGTTCTTGCTGCTGCTTTCTCAAAAAACTGAAAATACCAAAAATATTTCGTTGTTTCTCTTGGTTTGTTTCTTTGTTTCTTTGCTTTGGTTTGCCTTAAAAGAAAAATCCAAAAAGATTTTGCTTTGTTTTTTCTTTGTTTGCTTGTTTCTAAAAAAATCGAAAACACCAAAAATATTTGTTGTTCTTCTTTAGTTTTGTGAGTTCTTTGAAGGGTTGAGCCGTCCTTAGTGGATTTTGGTTTCATGTTAATTATTCAAGTCACACAAGTGAAGGGCAATAATGAAGATTAATACAACTCGAGGTGTCATAAGAGGATGATAACTAACTTTATTTGTTTCATTTTTGTACATATACTCATCATTGTGAGCATGCTTAGCCTGTTTGTGTAAGGTGTATGTCATTATGGATGCTTAGTTGTTGTTGCTTGTCTATGATTAGCTCCAGCTTGCTAATAGTTTGTAGCATGTCATATGAATGTTTGCTTGCATTGTTTTATTCATACTTTGATATGATATTGTGGTATCCTCCTCTGACTGTTCATGTGAATCGACTTGGCACATGCTCACGCATGCATATGACTAATCAATAGTCAGTAAGCCTCGATGATTTATTTTGCCTCAGAGTTCTTGTATCACTTTCATGCCATAGTTAGTCCTGTTTTGTTGCAAGCATGATTATGACGGTTATTGCTCTCTCGTTTGTCGCTCCATCTCTATTGCTAGCCTTCACTTGCACTGAGTATGTGCTCTACCTGTGCTTCCAAGTCCCCAAAACCAATATTGCCAACTGCGTCCACCATACCTACATATTAGCATCATTTGTTATTTCAGTGCATATTCCATATGCCGTGTTTTCTTCCAGAATAAAATGTTTGTCTATTTTGAGAAAGTTTGTTAGTAAAGCTCTCACAAACTTGATGCCACACTTTATTCCTTGCGCTTAATAATTCTGAACCATTGTGACTAGTCCATGAAAGTTATATGCTTGCTAATTATATACTGGGAGTCAGTAGAACCGTGTTGTCACGGGGAACGCTTTCAACACCTGTTGGATATCTCATCCAGTTGATTCTTTGCTCTTTTGTTTATGGATGTCGACAATGTGAAATAAAATGGGGGGTTGTGAGTTCATGGAGTTTATACATTGTGTTAGAGAAACGCCTGGTCCGCTAGCCTAAGCCATGCTTAATCATGCTGGAAACTTGCAGCATCACCATAATGAGCATCTATGAAGCGTCCTCAATAAAAAGCTATGCATATGGTAAATAAAAAGATTGCTGAGATGCTCATTGTCTGCTTGCCTTGTCATTTTGGTTATGGGAAAGCTCATGTACCATGTGCAAGGGGTGCCCCGTTGGCAGTTCTCGATGATATGCATGTATTTACAATGACAATAACTTTCAGGTGACCAAAGTCGAGTAGCATGCGGAGCGACCCTCGTACTCAAGGGACTTGGGATTTACAGTCTATGGTCTGTCAAGCATATGATTCAGAGTGGACCTCACTTTCACCTTAACCACATGAAGATGCCTATGATAGGGGCAATGAGAGCTCAAAGCTAACGAGTACCTTCCTTTCACATTGGGAAGCCTTTCAAACCTTCACAAAAACCGTTTTCACAACTTTGTTGAGTCACCACTAATTCTATGAGCACTTTCTTGAGAGCGTAGGTGTCATTCTTGTGTTTGTTCCAAAACTTGGTTAATTATGTCATGAGTTTGATGCTTGTATCTCTGATATCTTTATCTTTAGTCTTCATGTGAACTTCAGAGGTGCATTGGCATTTATATTGTGCTCTTCAAACAAAGGCAAGCGAGATACCACTCTATCATACCTTATTATGAGCATTGCAATGTTTCTTATGTTTATGTTTAATGCTACTTATTATTATTGAGTTGGTTTCTCTTCATAGCTTGCAATGACTATTGAGTAGACTTAGTTGCATGCTCCTTATTATGAATTGTCTAAGCATCTACTCCTGTGCTGAGAATATTTACATCATATGAAGCAAAGTGTTCGTGAAAGTTCTTTTATCGCACTCAGTTTTCAATTGAATTGCTTGAGGACAAGCAATAAGCTAAGCTTGGGGGGAGTTGATACATCCAAAACGTATCTACTTTCCCGAACACTTTGCTATTGTTTTTCCTCTATACTTGTGTGATTTGGATACAACTAACACAGACTGACGCTGTTTTCAGCAGAATTACCTTGGTGTCTTGTTTTTGTGCAGAAAATGAACTATCAGGAAAAATTCCGGAAAATATGCCAAAAACTATTTTTCACCAGAAGATCCACGGAGACAGAAGGGGAGACAGAGAGGAGCCCTGGGGGGCCCAGACCCACCCCAGGCGCCCACCTGACCCTGCGCCTGTAGGGGGTGTGGCCACCCCAGGAAGCTCCTCGGCCTCCCTCCGTGCCTATAAGTTTCCTTCTGATCTAAAAACTCAGGGGAATTCGATAGTTTTCCAGAAAGAGTTCCGCTCCGCCACCGCCACAAGAAACCAAGATTCGGATCCAGAAACTCCGTTCTGGCACCCTGCCGGGACGGGGAATTTGGAGAGGATCATCGCTATCGTCATCACCAACGCATCTCCATCAACCACCGATGTTTCCCTCATCCATGAGTGAGTAATCCCCCGCTATAGGCTTGGGGATGGTAGGGATTGGATGAGTTCTATCATGTAATCGAATAAGATCTGTTAAGGCACAGTGCCTAGTATCTCTGTTAGTGCTATTTGACTTTGTTGCAACTTGTTGTGCTTAATGCTTGTCACTAGGGCCCGAGTGCCATGATCTCAGATCTGAACTTATTATTGAATCATTATGATAGTATTGTTTGTGATCTTAGCTGCAAGTTGTGTACACATATCATTGTCCGGAACCAAAGGCCCCAAAGTGACAATAATTGGGACAACCGGAGGGGATGGCTGTCGTGTGAGGATCACATGGTTCACGGAGTGTTAATACTTTGCTCCGGTGCGCTATTAAAAGGAGCACCTTAATTGCCAGTAGTTCCCTAGAGGCCCCGCTGCCACGGGCTGGCTGGACAGAAGATGTTGTGCAAGTTCTCATTGCGAGCACGTATGACTATATTTGGAGCACATGCCTAGGATTGTTTAGTACTTGATGCTTGTTATTATTTATCTGCAATGCCCTAGTTCTTGAATTTACATGTTTAGACTCATCCATGCAACGTCCGTCCATCCATCCCTATGCCTACCTTTTCGAATCCTCTCATTGTTCTTGTTACTATTGCTCTGTTTCCTTTGTTGTTGTTGCTATTACAAACTATTGCTCTTGATAAACTTCATGAGCAAGAACTATTTCAGTGCGGTGAACTGACAACTCAGTTGTTAAGGCTTGCAAGTATTCTTTGGCTCCCCTTGTGTCGAATCAATAAATTGGGTAATACTACGCGCGAAGATTGTTGCGATCCTCTATACTTGTGGGTCATGAGTTGCTTGCAACACCTGTGTGACGTTTTCTTCCTCCTTCTGGTTCGATAACCTCGGTCCTCCTTCTGGTTCGATAACCTCGGTCTCAACTGAGGGAAAACTTGCTACTTGCTGCTTTATACCTCGCTCTTGGGTTCCCAACAGACTGTGCGTAGACAGCCGTCACGCACCAAAAATACATTTTCCATTTTCCAAGTGCAGAAAATGGACGATTTTGTGAAGCAACCACCAAATGGCTAATTCAAAATGCTACCACCACATTTTTTCAAAATACTATATCACCTTACATGGACAATATCTTAACAGGGGGATCTCAAACCTTTCCGTCTATCGCTGGTGAAAAAGACAAATTTCTGCCGAATCGGTAGGAAGTGGGTCAGATATGAACTATAGGTACATGATCTGATGCTCATGATTTTTTACAAAAATCATTTTTAGGTTCACAATATTATATTTTATTAGATATACACTTCAAGTTTATCGAGGCTCAGCCCCGAGCTAAGAATCTTCATGTCCGTCGTTCGACAAAGTTTGATGATAGTTTAAAACGGGCATAGGAAATTCAAAAACGATCCAAACAATGTGAAACCTTCGCGTGGTGTCATATTATGTGATATAGTTAAAAGTAAAAATATCAAGCATATTATATTGATTATGTCTAAAAAAACCTTCACTAAATGACCTATCTCATTCGAGGTTTCCTGGTTTTCGGGGCAAATGACCAATGTTATGGGTAGAATCAAGACATAATTTGTGATAATCTGTCCATATGATTCATACATGTGCATCATGGGATGGCGAACAATGTTGTAGGAGGAAGTTTTCCTTTTTTGTCGCACCAAAAATACATTTTCCATTTTTTAAGTGCAAAAAAGGGCGATTTTGTGAAGCAACCACCAAATGGCTAATTCAAAATGCTACCATCACATTTTTTCAAAATACTATATCACCTTACATGGACAATGTCTTAACATGACATCTCAAACTTTTCCGTCTATCCCTGGTAAAAAGGCAAATTCCCGCTGAATCGGTAGAAAGTGGGACAAATATGAACTATAGGTACATGATATGATGCTCGTGATTTTTTACAAAAATAATTTTTAGGTTCACAATATGCTATTTCATCAGAGACCCACTTCAAGTTTATCGGTCTCAGCCCCAAGCAAAAAATCTTCATCTCGTCGTTCCACAAAGTTTGACGATAGTTTAAAACGGGCATAAGAAATTAAAAAACGATCCAAACAATATGAAACCATCGCGTGGTGTCATATTATGTGACATAGTTAGAAGGAAAAATATCAAACTTATTATATTGATTATGTCTAAAAAACTTCACAAAATGACCTATCTCATTCGAGGTTTCCTGGCTTTCGGGTCAAATGACCAATGTTATGGCTAAAATCAAGGCATAATTTGTAATAATGTGTCCATATTGTGCATATATGTATATTATGGGATGGTGAACAATTTTGCAGGAGAAAATTTTCCTTTTCGTCACGCCAAAAAGCCATTTTCCATTTTCCGTATGCAAAAAACAGACGGTTTTGTAAAGCAACCACCAAATGGCTAATTCAAAATACTACCACCACATTTTTCCAAAATACTATACCACCTTACATGAACAATGTCCTAACAGGGGTATCTCAAAACTTTCCGTCTATCCCTGGTGAAAAAGACAAATTCCTGCCGAATCGGTAGGAAGTGATTCAGATATGAACTATAAATACATGATCTGATCCTCATGATTTTTTACAAAAATCATTTTTAGGTTCACAATATGTTATTTCATCATAGATTCACTTAAATTTTACCAAGGCTTAGTCCCGAGCTAAGAATCTTCATGCGCGCCGTTCGATAAAGTTTGACGATAGTTTAAAACGGACATAATAAATTTAAAAACGATCTAAATAATACGAAACCTTCGCGTGGTATAATATTATGTGACATAGTTATAAGGAAAATATCAAACTTGGTTTATTGATCATGTTTCAAAAAAACCTTCACAAAATGACCTATCTCATTCGACGTTTCCTGGCTTTCGGGTCAAATGACCAATGTTATGGCTAGAATCAAGGCATAATGTGATAACGTGTCCATATTATGCATACATGTGCATCATCGGATGGCAAAAAATATTGCAGGAGGAAGTTTTCCTTTTTGTCGCACCAAAAAGATATTTTCCATTTTCCGAGTGCAAAAAAGAGCGGTTTTGTAAAGCAACCACCAAATGGATAATTCAAAATGCTATCACCATATTTTCCCAAAATACTATATCACCTTACATGGACAATGTCTTAACAGGAGGATCTCAAACCTTTACGTCTATCCATGGTGAAAAAGACAAATTCCTGCCGAATCGGTAGGAAGTGGGTCAGATATGAACTATATGTACATGATCTGATGCTCATGATTTTTTTACAAAAATCAGTTTTAGGTTCACAATATGCTATTTCATCAGAGATCCACTTCAAGTTTATCGAGGCTCATCCCCAAGCAAAAAATCTTCATGCCCGTCGTTCCACAAAGTTTGACGATAGTTTAAAACGGGCATAAGAAATTAAAAAACGATCCAAACAATATGAAACCTTCGTGTGGTGTCATATTATGTGACATAGTTAGAAGGAAAAATATCAAACATATTATATTGATTATGTCTAAAAAACCCTTCATAAAATGACCTATCTCATTCGAGATTTCCTGGCTTTCGGGTAAAATGACCAATGTTATGGCTAGAATCAAGGCATAGTTTGTGATAATGTGTCCAAATTATGCATACATGTGCATCATGGGATGGCGAACAATGTTGCAGGAGGAATTTTTCCTTTTCGTCGCGCCAAAAAGCCATTTTCTATTTTCCGAGTGCAAAAAACGGGCGGTTTTGTGAAGCAACCACCAAATGGCTAATTCAAAATACTAACACCACATTTTTCCAAAATAATATACCACCTTACATGGATAATGTCCTAACAAGGGTATCTCAAAACTTTCCGTCTATCCCTAGTGAAGAAGACAAATTCCTGCCGAATCGGTAGGAAGTGGGTCAGATATGAACTATAGATACATGATTTGATCCTCATGATTTTTTATTTTCATCATAGATCCACTTCAAGTGTATCAAGGCTCAACCCCGAGCTAATAATCTTCATGTCCGCCGTTCGACAAAGTTTGACGATAGTTTAAAATGGGCATAAGAAATTTAAAAACGATCCAAACAATGCGAAAACTTCGCATGGTATCATATTATGTGACATAGTTATAAGGAAAAATATAAAACTTGTTTTATTGATCATGTCTCAAAAAACCCTTCACAAAATGACCTATCTAATTCGAGGTTTCCTGGCTTTCGGGTCAAATGACCAATGTTATGGCTAAAATCAAGGTATAATTTGTGATAATGTGTCCATATTGTGCATACATGTGCATCATGTGATGGCGAACAATGTTGCAGGAGGAACTTTTCCTTTTTATCGCACCAAAAAGACATTTTCCATTTTTCGAGTTCAAAAAGGGGCGATTTTGTAAAGCAACCACCAAATGGCTAATTCAAAATGCTACCACCACATTTTTCCAAAATACTATATCACTTTACATGGACAATGTCCTAACAGGGGTATCTCAAAACTTTCCGTCTATCCCTGGTGAAAAAGACAAATTCCTGCCGAATCGACATGAAGTGATTTAGATAAACTATAGGTACATGATCTGATCCTCATGAGTTTTTACAAAAATCATTTTTAGGTTCACAATATGCTATTTCATCATAGATCCACTTCAAGTTTATCAAGGCTGAGCCCCGAGTTAAGAATATTCATACCCGTCGTTCGATAAAGTTTGACGATAGTTTAAAACGGGCATAAAAAAATTCAAAAACGATCTAAACAATGCGAAACCTTCGCGTGATGTCATATTATGTGACATTGTTAAAAGTAAAAATATCAAACTTGGTATATTGATTATATCTCAAAAATACCTTCATAAAATAACCTATCTCATTAGAGGTTTCCTGGATTTTGGATCAAAAGACCAATGTTATGGCTAGAATCAAGGCATAGTCTGCGATATTATGTCCATATTATGCATACATGTGCAACATGTAATGGCAAACAATGTTGCAGGAGGAAGTTTTTCTTTTTGTCGCGCCAAAAAGCCATTTTCCATTTTACGAGTGCAAAAAATAGGCGGTTTTGTGAAGCAACCACCAAATGGCTAGTTCAAAATGCTACCACCATATTTTTCCAAAATATTATACCACCTTTCATTATAATGTCCTAACAGAGGGATCTCAAACCTTTCCGTCTATCTGTGGTGAAAAAGATAAATTCCCGCTGAATCGATAGGAAGGGAGTCATATGAACTATAGGTACATGATCTGATCCTCATGATTTTTTTATAAAAATCATTTTTAGGTTCAGAATATGCTATTTAATCATAGATCCACTTCAAGTTTATCAAGGCTCAGACCCGAGCTAAGAATATTCATGCCCGCCATTCGACAAAGTTTGACGATAGTTTAAAACGGGCATAAGAAATTCAAAAAGGATCCAAACAATGTGAAACCTTTGCGTGGTGTCATATTACGTGACATAGTTAGAAGAGAAAATATCAAACTTGGTATATTGATTATGTCTCAAGAAAACCTTCACAAAATGATATATCTCATTTGAGGTTGCCAAAAAGCCATTTTCCATTTTAAACGGGCAAATAAAATTATGGCTAGAATCACGGCATAGTTTGTGATAAGTTGATATTGATATCATATTTAAATTTCTCTTATTTTTTTGATCAATTTAGACATATTATTTGTCGAATTACGATTTACGGATTTAAAGATATTAATTATTCCATATTAAATAAAAAATAAAATCATTATATTTTTATTTGGATTGAATAATATATTTACTTATTCATTATTATTTACTTAAATAATTGTTTGTAATTTCTAAAAATACAAACATGTGACATGATGATATAGGAGTTAATAGGATTGATATCAATAGTATTGACAATAATGTATAAATTGCTTTGCGGAAACAGATTTTGAAGGAACGAATAAATTAAGCATGCTGGAGCTGAAGTAGTGGGGATGGGTGACCGACCGAGAAGTTTGACCAAGACTGCAATTTGATCAAAGATTAAGTGTAATTAGTGTTAAAAATGTTCAAAGTAAGAGACTAATGAGTCAATCAATTTAAATACTAAAAAAATGGAGAAAATTAAAAAAAAATATTTTTTTTAAAAATATTTTTGCAACCTGCCGGTAGGCTATGCCAACGGCCGCTACGTCATGGGCAGCCATCAGTATAGCATACACCGACGGTCTCCGTGTGCTCCGCCGAGGAAGATCTTTGCCGAGGAGTCTACGCCGAGGGTTTTTGGCATACGCCGACGGCTTTTAGCCCTCGGTGTATCGTGCACGTGTCCTATAGTGAGATCAAATTAAACATTGATGGGATCCAATTTCCATGAATAGGAACCAAACTCTTAGGAGTTGCTGGTAGAGCAAATAGACAACCTTTAGTTATGGAGATAGGACTAGAGGTAGATCTAGTGCTAGACTAGACTACAAGATGCTTCTTTTGGATTTTGGTTTTAACTGGAACTTATCTGGCGAGCTTATTGTGTCATAAAAATTCTGAGGATCTTCTATGAAGATCTGTGATATGAATAATATAGTTATACCTTCAACATGCAATGTTTCTGTTATATTACTCTGTTAGGTGTAATGTTTATGAAATGATGTCCTGTTGATGTTATACCAATGAATCATGCTCTACAGCATGCAGTTGAGTGCTAGGTCATCATAAGCTCTGGCCAAGTGTGGGCGCGCGGGAAGACTACGGCAAGGAACAAAATCGAATCTCGTGCCTTTGATGGCCAACTTCCATGGCTGCACCCCTCGGTGGCCAGCTTCTCGCTCTCGTGCGTGTAATCTCCCGCCGGCGACATGAAATGGAAACAGCCGCCGACTCGCACGAGAGGCTCAACGGTGATGGATCCGTCCGCGGGCGCGGCGAAATCTGAGAGCCGGGTCAACACAAGGTGAGGATGAAAAGGAAATAAAAGAATTATTTTACTCTCTCCTCAAATTCATATACTTCCTTTGTTTGGGATTATAGATCCTAGGTGCATACCTAGATTATTAATTTGACCAACAAAATATAACTTATATATCATAAAAATTATACCATTAAAAATATAACCTCTAAAGTTTCTAATGATATAATTTTTATGTTATATTATTTATAGTTTGTTGTTCAAATTAGCAACCTAAATATCCGCGCGGGACTTATAATCCCAAACCGAGAGAGTAGATTCATATGTATATCTAGTTAAGTATTTTGGATATTATTCATATTCATTAATATGAACCGAAGAGAGTACTAGTTATTTTATGAGCCACATAGACCTACCACGTGGACCCATCAGAAAACCACTTAAACCATTTTAACCAAATAATGCTATGTGTCACACACCTACCTCGATGTTTGGTAGTTTTTATATGGAAAATGATATTGTTTCCCCGGGGGATTAAATCAAACTATTCCCCGGCTCGAACGAGCACGCCCGCACACCACGCACCTTATCCCCTTCCTCCTCTACCTGTTCTTATCCCTATCGTGGTTCGTGAGAACACCACGTCCGCACACCACCGCACGCCGCCGGCACTCCTCCTGCTGCCATAGTTGTCGCCGCCCTTCTGCCGGCCTCGAGCTCGCTCCGCCGCCGGCCACCCGCTCCTTCCTTGTCTAGCAGGCCGCGCCGGCCTACCTCCACACCGCCATGGCCTCCATCCACTGCGCCGCCCTCCGCGGACACCCACCCGACGAGGTACACCATGTCAGGCGCCACGAACACCCACCCGACGCCTTCTAGCGCCGTCCGCGTCCACGCGTTGAACCACATGCTGCTACGAAATACAGAGCCAACCCAACTTGATGGATGGGCAGGAGCATGGTGCGGCAGAAGATGCTGCTAGCGGGGCGGCGTTGCTCACAACTTGGGGTCGCTGCTGGGAAGGGATACAGAAGATGCTACCATGGGTGCACGAGATTGATACGACGAGCGACGACAGTTGCTACCACGGACGACGACAAGTAGTACGACGGGCAATGGTGTTTGCTATGACCGTTGACGGCGGTTGCTATATTTGTATATTTTTCTTGCTACATACTCATTTTTGTTTGCTACGTGCGGCCGGCGGTGGAGCTACCAGACCTTCGACGGTGTTGTGTGCAGCGTCGATTTTTTGTAATTTTTTTGCTACAATAGTATGTATGGTTTGCTACAATGGTATGTATGGTTTGTTACAAAATCTCCGGCGAGATCTCCGACGAAGTCGAATTTGCTACAATAGAAAATTTTATTTGCTACATACGTTTTGTGATTTTGCTACAATAGTATAAAGTTTTTGCTACACGGTCTCCGATGAGGTCTACCGGCGAAAGCATCCGGCGAGTCTCCGGCGAGGTCGAATATGCTACATTAGCCCAACTTTCTTGCTACACGGTCTCCGGCGAGGTTTTCAACGAAATCTCCGACGAGGTCCAATCTGTTTTTCTATTTCTGGATCAACCGTTTTCTGCTACAGTGTAGCAAAAACGGGACATTATGTAGCAAAAGCGAGTATAGCAAAAACGGAATTTGGATGGACACGTGTCAACAGGAGGACCCGGGAGATTTGAGGGAAATATCGTCCGGAGGACGTGTAGTACGGCCCTTTTTATATAGTAAAAAAATACAAAGTTAGTTGTTATGTGACATCCCAAATATGGTAGTTTGCGTCATTTTCTCTATTAACTATTTTCGGCGGTGCTGATGAAAATCGCGTATTGGGCTTACAGATCGACCGGATCCATTACAATCTGAAGCCGTCTCTCCGGCCACTCCATAGTTACGCACTACTACAACTCATCCGAACTGGAGTCCAATCCAAGGAACTGAGGAACCCTTTCCGGTTCGGACTTGGGACCTAGCCCAGCTACATATGTGTAGCGGTGCATCGACAAGTCCACACTGGAATCCAGCCCAGGATTTTTTTGTCGTTCCCAGGCGCGCGTGCCATCCTCGGCAGCTAATCAACCGGCATCCATGGCGCCGCCGCCATCGACCCGGCCACCGTGGTCCGAACTCCCGCAGGAGCTACTATGCCTCATCATAGACCGTCTCCCTCAATCCTCCGACGACCCCGGACGTTTCTCCGCAGTACGATCTCGGGTTCTGGAGTTTCTTCCTTTCGCCGCCGCGCACCGCGCTCACCTACGGGAGATGTGTAGGATCCGGCATTCCGCCTCAATCAACTGCGCTCGATTTCGAGCTGTGTGTCGTCCCTGGAAAGAGGCAATGATCAGCCATGTATCGACGGCTAAGCGGTGGATACCCTGGATCGTCTTGTCAGATGGCTCCTTATTGACACCCGATGGAACCGATCCATTGTACAAGCTGCCCTCTTTGCCTGAGAACGCGAGATGCCTGGGCTCCACGGACGGATGGCTCGCCGTCGACCGCCTCAACTCCAAGAAGCGGCACAGATACTTCTTGCACAATCCTTTCACTCGCACGACGGTACCGCTCCGCGAGCTGCGGGGTATCATCGGCAAAGTATCGAAGCTTTTCGAGGTCCGCAAGGTGCTAATGCGGTCGACCCCCGACGACGTCGTCGCTCTAATGACCAACAACTGGAATTACCCCATCATATTAGTCCGGCCGGGAAAAGGTATGTGGTTACCCAAGCCACGATCGCCTCCATACGTGTATATCATCGACATTGCGTTTCTTGGAGACAAACTTTATGGCATCACCCAGGCCTTGGACCTTGTCTCCCTTGATATCGCATCTGATGTCAACGGGGTACCTACTGTCACCGGCATCGATCGTCTCATCAAGCATCCGTCCATGGATTATACATTTCATGTGTGGAACGACAACGAGGAAGACGGCGAGTTTGAGCGCAAAAGGGCCACGGATGCTGAGGCGAATGAAGAGGATGATGACAAGCGTGCCTTGTATCAACTTAGGAGGAGAACAGGCGACAGTATGATTGTGGAGGCCATTGAATGTTGGGATGATGACGAGGTGCCCTATGAACCCAAGGACTACGTCACTGTCAAGTGGCACCTCTTGGAGTCGTGTGGAAAGCTTCTCCTCGTGAGGCGGCAAATACAAATACCGGAATATAGTATAAAGTTCACTCGCAAGGTGGAAATTTTTGAGGCCAATGTCAGCAAAGGCGAGTGGGCGCCGGTTGCTAGTGGACTCGACGGTCAGGCAATTTTCATCAGCATGCGTTTCTCCAAGTCTATTCCTGCTCGCAGGGGGGTACAAGGGGGTGCTATCTATTTTATTGACACGGGCGATATATTCAACATGACATCTCAAACTATGAGCAGGCCAATGAGAGACATTGATCACCGTTTGTCAACGTGGATATTCTCCTCAGAGCTCGTGGTGTAATAATGATTCAGATGATTTGTATGGCAATATGGGAGTAGACGTAAAGAATGTACGACGTGTCGCTATGTAATAAATTGTTTTTGCAACTTTTTGTTTTGACACAAAAACAGTAGGAAAATGAAATGATTACAAAGTGTCCAGCCATTCCAGCATGTCTTCCTTGAGACTTGGGGCTTAGCTCTATGCATAACTAGGCTAAATGATTCCTTCACTACTAGGAAAATGGCTATTCGTGGCGTATCTGAAAAGAGCATCCGTGGCACACTAGCTGTACCCATAGCGCACTACCAGGTGCGCTACGGTTATCTCGACATAGGCATAGCGCACTACCAGGTGCACCACGGGTAGGGGTACATGGTGCGCCACGGATGTGTTTTTCAAAAAATAAAAAAAATAAAAAACACACCCTCGTTTTGAATTGCAAAAGCAATCGGGTCCATGCATCGCCGCCGTCGTGTCACCTAGCCGGAGCATGGCCGTGGCCACGACCTACCACCGCAGGGAGGTGCGGGAGGCCGTGGACGCTCTAGTCCTCACCGGCGTCGAGGTGGTAGGAAGGGTGTGGTTGGAGAAAGGGAGGTAGGAAGAGAGGGAGGAAGGGAGGTCGGTGAGGAGAAGGATGCCGCCGTCGCCTGTTGTCACTGTGAGGAGGAGGAGAAGGCCGCCGTTGCGCTGCCGTCACTGCAAGGAGAGCAGGAGGCCGCCGTCGCGCCGCCGTAACTGCAAAGAGAGGAGGAGGCCGGAGAAAGGATGCCGGAGCAAGGTGGCCGGAGAGAGGAGAAGGGAGAAGGAAGAAGGAGAAGGGAGAAGGAAGAAGGAGAAGGGAGAAGGAAAACGAAAAGGGAGAGGGAAAAGGGGGAAGGAAAAGGTAGGAGGGCGGGGTGGGGATTCAAATTTTGAATCCCACCCAACTTACTCGTAGCGCACTAGGTGGTGGTACGTTACGGATAAGTTGCCCTCTATTTTTTTTGCAGGAAAAAACGGTCTTTTGACCGTAACTTTTTACTCTTTTTGAATTTTGAAAATCTAAATAATCGCTAAATGACCAAAGGTCATTGCGAGCGGATGCGAAATATCGTTCTCGTCATTTTGGTATATTATATGATTTGTTTCGACATCGTATGCAAAAGTTACGGCCATATTACCGTGGCATGACTTTTTTTTCAGAAAAAGTAAAAACTCATGTTTGTTAATTTTCCAAACTAGACCACATTATCTACCTAAATATGAAAGGATTTTATTTATGGAAGTGTTTTTCATTTTATTTTATTTTTTGCAAAGCCTAAAAAGGCGATCCACGGGGGGAGGAGGGGGGGGTGGAGTTGGTGCAGGCCACTTAGCCATAGGGCACTAGGACAGAGTGCCCTACGGCTAAGTTGACCCAGCAGCTGCAGCACACATACCCATAACGCACTAGGTCAGAGTGCGCTATGGCTAAGTTTCACATCTGTAGCGCACCTTGACCTAGTGCGCTACGGTTATGTGTGCTGCGGCCACATGTGCCCTGGACCACACATAGCCGTAGGGCACCTGTGGGCAGTGCGCCACGCCTATTTTACCCGTGGGGCACCACTAGCATGTGTGTCACGGATGTGTGGATTACCTATAGCCGTTTTCCTAGTAGTGCTTAAAGGATCAGAAACATTGTCTCATATCAATCTCATGGTCATAAAAATTAATCTTGTTTCGATGGTTCCATATACTCAACATGCATTAATGATGACTTCCTTTGAGCACTGAAGGTTGGCTCGTTTATTCCCTTCAATCAACATATCCATAAGGCTTAGATCAGGATTCCACTCCATATTTAGCTTCCATCAGAACAGTTGGCTGAAGTCATAGGTGAAAAACAAATGCAACAAGGTTTCTCTTGTATTTCCTCACAGAGAACACATGAGTTAGATTCAATGTGGAAAATTTTCATGTTGAAGAGGTCTTTGGTGTTTAACCGGTCTTGGATCAGAATCCATACGAAGAATTTTTGCTTTGGAAGAACGCATGATTTCCAAATCCACTAGAAAGGTTCTCATGCAATATCAGATGGACTCAGGTAATCATAAACCCTCCTGCAAGAGAAACCATTTTTCCATGGGCAGATCCATTTACCAGTTTCACCTGTGAAGCTAGTATCCTGGAGTAGTTGATGTAGTTGGTTGAATTGCTGGGAGGAAATGAGGGATAAAGGCAGGTAAAAGTGGTCATATAGGTCATTTGCATTTATTTGCACTGCTCTTAAGAGGCAGATATCTTGGTCCAGGGAGAAGGAGAAAGGTGGGGGAAGGTGTCCTCCAATGGTTCATCACTCCAGCAGGCCTTCCACAATCTTACAGAGTTTCCTAACTCAACTTGTACAGAGATAAACTTAGAATAGGTATCCCAGAGTGCAAGGCAGTCTTTCCACCAAAAGGACCCATAGGGATTGGATGCTTGAGGAATTTTTCTGTTGCTATAGTGGGCTTGCCAAATGAGCCGTACCCATGGAGTGTCCTTGTGATTTAAAAAATTGTGTAGGTGCTTTAGCATTAAACATACATTATGTGTTCTCAGATCTTTGACTCCTAGACCACTAGCCTTTTTTTGGTAGACAGACCTTTTCCCATTGAACAAGACATTTCCCTCCTTTTTAAATTTCCTTGCCTACCCAGAGGAAATTTCTAGCTAAGTGTTCTACATGATCAATAAAACCTAGAGGTGTCTACATGATCAATAAAACCCAGAGGTAGTTTGAGGGAGCACATGGCATAGTTGGGTATAGCAACAATTACAGCCTTGACAAAAACCAGCCTGCCATCATAAGATAGTGTGGTGGCCATACCAGAGAGTCTTATGTCAATCCTTTCAAGGATACTGATAAGCCGATCCATTTTAGGCTTGGTAGTTCCCATAGGAAGTCCAAGATAGGTGAATGGAAGGCTTTCTCTCTTACATCCAAAGGCATCAACCAGCTCCTGGCATCTTTCATTGGTGATGTTAATTGGGACCATTGATGATTTATTGTAGTTTACATGGAGTCCAATGGACATGGAGAATTTTCTGAGCAATTCTTTGAGATTGCGTAGTTGAGTGGGATCAGTTAGCATAATAATGAGGGTATCATCTACATATTGAAAAATTGGATAATCAACTCCATAAGAAGAGTCCAGTGGCAGGGTGAGGGTACCATCTTGCCAGGCAGCATTAACCAGGTATTGAAGTAGTTCTCTAGCAATGACATATAGGAGGGGGGGATAATGGGTCCCCTTGCCTGACACCTCTTTTACATAAAATATGTTTGCCATATACACTGTTTAGGAGCACAGAAGTGGAAGCTGATAACAGGATAAGCTTGACCTAGTTGATGAATGTGTTACCAAACCCAAGGTGTTGAAGCATATGGATTATAGCAGAGTATTCCACTTTGTCAAAGGCCTTTTCAAAATCAAGTTTGAGAATCAAGATCTCCTTTGATTTGTGGCAAAGATGGATGTACTCAAAATACCATGCCAAGCAGTCATGGATAGTTTTGGTTTTAATAAAGACATATTGATTTTTATGGATCATGGGAATGATGATTTTCTGCAACCTGTTTGCTAGCAGTTTGGTAAGGAATTTTAGGGCCAAGCTGACCAGTGAGATTGGCCTATAATCTGACACAATTGTGGGGTTTGAGTGTTTAGGGATTGAAGTAATAAACGCAGTGTTGATGCTTTTGATATCAAGATTGTCATTATAGAAATCCAGGCATTATATGTAGAAACTCTCCTTAACCGTTGACCAGCATTTCTTGATGAAAGCACCATTGAAACCATCAGGCCCAGGCGATTTGTCTTGTGGCATGTGTTTTAGAATATTATCAATTTCCTCAGTGCTGAAAGGTTCTTCAAGGCTAAGGAAGTCCACATGTGTAATAGGTTAAATCCGTGTTTGGAGATCAAACTACATGGTGGCATCATCAGAGTGCCCAATTTTGTCTTTGAAAGATTCACTACTAGGAAAACAGCTATAGGTAATTCACACTTCTGTGGCGCACTTGCTAGTGGTGCCCCACGGATAAAATAGGCGTGGCACACTACCCACAGGTGCCCTACGGCTAACTTCCATAAGCGTGGCACACATGGGGGTGGTGCGCCATGACTATGTGTGGGGCCAGGGCACAGGTGGCCGCAACACACATACCCGTAGCGCACTAGGTCAAGGTGCGCTACGGATGTGTCACTTAGCCGTAGCGCACTTTGATCTAATGCGCTACAGGCATGTGTGCTGCAGCCGCTGGGTCAACTTAGCCGTAGGGAACTATGCCCTAGTGCCCTACGGCTAAGTGGCCTGCACCAACTCCACCCCCACCCCCCTCTCCCTGTGGATCGCCTTTTTAGGTTTTGCAAAAAATAAAAGAAAATGATAAACACTTCCAAAAATATAATCCTTTCATATTTAGGTAGGTAATGTGGTATAGTTTGTAGGAAAATTAACAAACAATAATTTCGATTTTTTCTGCAAAAAAAAGTCATGCCACGGTAAAATGGCCGTAACTTTTGCATACGATATCGAAAAAATCGTATAATATACCAAAATGACGAGAACGAGATTTCGCATCTGCGACCTTGACGACTTTGGTTTTGGCGATTTTTAGTTTTCAAAATTGAAAGAGTAAAAAGTTACGGTCAATGACCGTTTTTTCCTTGAAGAGGGCAACTTACCCGTAGCACACCACCACCTAGTGCGCTACGAGTAAGTTGGGCGAAATTCAAAATTTGAATCCCCACCCCGCCCACCTACCCCTCTTCTCTTCCCCCTCTTCTCCTTTTCATTCTCCTCCCTCCTTCTTTTCTTTCTCTCTTCTCCTCCTCCTCCTTCCCCTTCTCCTCTCTCTGGACTCCTCTCCTTGCACTGACTGACGATGGCGACGGTGGCCTTCTCCTCCTCCTCCTTGCTCCGACATCCTCCTCTCCTTGTAGCGACGGTGGCCTTCTCCTCACGACGAGCGACGACAAGCGACGATGACCTTCTTCTCCTTGCAGCCTCCTCCTTGAAGTCACGACGAGCGGCGATGACGACCTCCTTCTCCTTGCGGCGACCTCCTCCCTTCTCCAGCCACACCTCCTTCTCCCTCTCTTCCTTGATGCTGGCGAGGACTAGCACGGCCATGGCCTCCCGCACCTCCCTGCGGTGGTAGGTCATGGCCACGGCCACCATGCTCCAGCGACGGCGCAGCGACGACGGCGATGCGGACCCGATTGCTTTTGCAATTCAAAACGAGCGTGTTTTTTTGCATTTTTTTGTTTTTTGAAAAAAAACATCTGTGGCGCACCTGTACCCCTACCCGTGGCGCACCTGGTAGTGCGCTACGCCTATCCCAATATAACTGTAGCGCACCAGGGTAGTGTGCTACGGGCACTTTTTAGCCGCAGCGTACGCTTAGTGGTGCACCACTAGTGCGCCACGGATGGGCTTTTTAGGTGCGCCACGAACAGCCCTTTTCCTAGTAGTGATTGCCAAATCAGGGCAGGTTTTGCGTCATGCTCATCTAACACTCTCCCATCCTCACATGTGATGTTGGCAATATAGTTGTTCCTGAAATTTTGTGTGGCAAAAGATGAAGGGTTCGCAGCATAGAAAACAAAAATTTTCCTACGATGGGAACAACTATGTACCAAGATCTATCTACTAGATACAAACAACGGGCGGATGTATATCCGTAGAGAACATACCCTTGAAGACCGACAAAGCTTAACGAGTCCAAACTCGTGGTTGATGTAGACGATCTCTTGCCGATCTCAAGATCGAGAGGAAGTCCTAAGCGCATAAAACAGCAGCGCATCCGTGCTCGCACACACGTTCGAGGCACCGAGCAACCTCCGCCTCCTCGCTCCAGCGATGCAGCGGAAGCACAACTCTTTCTTGCCGAAAAGCCACCGGGAACATGTATCTCGCTAGTCCGAGACCATGGGGGATAAATTCTAGAGGGGGAGAGAGATCCTTCACGAGGAGGTGTTAGTGAGAGAGAGGGAGGGGGCTCCTTTTATAGGGAGAGGGGGGGCACCCAAGGGGCCATGCGCCCAGCCATGGGGCTGCCCCCACCTCTTCCACATTCATGTGGGTGGACACTCCACTCACAAAATGGCCCTTCAAAATTCTCCACTCAAAAAACCCACTCATATGCATTAAATTTCCACCAAATTTAATGCAAGCTCTCATTTAAATAAAACTCTTTTATTTATTTATTCAGAATTTTGTTAATTACTTTAATTAACAAACATTCACATAAAACCCCTTGCTAGTATTCCATTTCACATGCAGAACCAGTTTCAGCAATTTCAACAAAGCAGTTTGTGTCTAGTGAAATAAATTCCGCGCTTTCCTTTTCTTTTCGGCATGAAACTTTTGCTCCAAATGGATGTCGGTGTCTCTTAAGTGTGTCACCCTACGGTTCGCGAATAATGCGGACATGATCGAGACCCTCTCGGATCAATAATCGAGCGGGATCCGGAGACCCATAACGACTCCACACATTCAACGATGACTTTCTTGTGATCGTCGGAACCTTTACGCTAGTATCTTAATCCCTTTGTTTCAGCGATATATTACATGTCCGAGATTCGATCATCGGTATCTCCATACCTAGTTTGATCTCGCTATCGACATGCACTCTTTTCTCGTTCGTGATATAACATTCTAGTGATCAAATCACTTGCTTGCAAGCTAACCAATGTGATATCACCGAGAGGGCCCAGTATATCTATCCGTCATCGGGATGAACAAATTCCACTCTCGATCCATGAGCCTCTACATAACACTTTATTAGTTACGAACCCATCTTTATAATCACCTGTTACGGTGTGACGTTTGATGTTATCAAGAAACTCTTAGGTGTTAGTGATTGACATGATCTCATGGTCTAAGGATTAGGATCACTTCGTAAGTTGTTATAGCAATATAAACTCAATGACTTTGATCGTAATGCTATACTTGGATGAATGTTCATCACACCATTACACTAATGTTGTGACCTCGTTATTAACAACATCCAATGTCCATGATCGAAACCTATGATCATCTTGTTAATCAACGAGCTAGTTTATAAGAGAGGCATAACTAGGAACTTTCTATTTGTTTATTAAACACACATGTATTAACGTTTCCGTATTAATACAATTATAGCATGCAAAATAAACATTTATCATAAATAAGGAATACGATAATAACCACTTTATTATTGCCTCTCGGGCATATTCCCTTGATCTCCCACTTGCACTAGAGACAATAATCTAGTTTGAGAACTTTGTTATTGAACACCTATGGCTTTCGGTGTTCCATATACACAATTGCAAGCGGTTAACATAATCTACGGATCTGACGATCAGGTCCGTGTGTATTTGCATGTCTTTGCGTCTCAACGCATCACTCATTCTCCAATGAGATGGCATTGTATAAATTTGGTCTTTTGGTGAGACCTTTAGTTCCTTGGGGTTAAAACACATCGATACTATTGTCATACAATATATCTTTAGTGTTAGCCCGTTGCGAACCACACCTTAGTTTGATAACAAACTACTTGACACAAATTCCCTCCTTTGTCGCTACTATAGCAGTCATATACTTAGCCTTTTGTTGTAGTATTCGTCACAATGTCTTAACTTTGGAACTCTTCCAAATCCATCATGGAATCTCCTTTCCATTACATTGTGCCACCCATAGTTTAAATTGAGATAAACTTAATTTGTATCTTGTGACAAAACTAGTATCAATGTAACGCTTTACAATGAACTATTTGTAATTGTTTGTCACCTCTACACAAATATATTCTTAGTTCTTCCAAAAGATCATAAGAATATCCTTACTATAGTCCAATGATCATTTTATGATTCATTACGGTATATGCTCATAACACTTAGAGCATAGGACATATCTGGATGTGTACATATCATGGTATGATTGATCAAAACATTCTTGTGATTTCACTCATCAAGTGTCAAACACTTGAATCTTGTTTCACTTATCAAGGGTCGATACACTTGAATCTTGATTCAATTCCTTTCCATGTGACAAGAACTATTTCTTGTCATTTCTATATTGAACTCCTTCAATATCTCATATATGTACGTTTGGCATAACCATATTAGCGTCACCGTCTATCCACTATAGACATTCATGCTGAATATTCGGGTTTTGCCTAAGTCTTTCATCGAAATGAAATTCTTAACCATTGTCAATAAAATATACATCATTTCTAATCAACAAGATGTCCTTCACATAATGTATTAGAAATATGTCTTAGCGCTCCCACTTAATTTCTTGCAAATGCAAGCATCTTCATCGTCTCCTGATGAAAACTCGTTTTCATCATGGTGAAGATTCCAACTCCGCGATGCTTACTTCAACCATTGGAGTTTGCATGCCCTTTTAGCATCCTTTGAATTTAACAAAAACCCTTTGGACCGTGTCATGTACACGTCCTAGGTAACCATTCTATTAGAAGAACTTTGTTTTGTTTATTCATCTACCATATAACAAATTATATGTAGTGGTTGCTACTTTAATCCGTTCAGACTAAATATCGCTATGAAAGATCAAATCTTGTCATAGTCAACTCTTTGAACATTGTCATAAAATACTTTACGACATGTCGAATATTTCATAGATGTGAGACATCCATGTCTGTTTCTTTATAGATCCAAATACGACCGATAGGTTTTTACACCTTTCCGGAGGGTCTTCCAAGTTCAAAACTTGATTTCTCGTATATGGAACTATCACGGATTTTATGGCTTCAAGCCATTTGACGGAGTCAGGGCCCATCATCGCTTCTTTGCATATAGTCGGTTAATCATTGTCAAACAATGATGATTTACTCTCAAATCTTAGTATTTGATTGTTTATCCGACCGACTTGGTTCAATAGGAACTTAGATCTCTGTGACCACAACCTTTGAGGCACATAAGCTATGAGCATTATAGCAGCCTCGAGCGATTTCAAGGCTGCAACTCAGCACATTTAGCTAAGGTTCGTTAACCTTATCAAAGTTCTATTGTCCTCCCACTTAACATTTATGAAAAATTCCTTCTTCAAGAAACTTTACATTTCAAGCGACAAACCCTTTTGTCCTCGGTGTTATGGAGGAATAACCAATTGTTATTCGAAATAACCTACAAAGACATGCTCATCCGACTTTGGTTGTAAACATCTTACTTATGTTTAGTATACCAAAATTTAAGAAATGACAACTTGGGTTTTACCCCAAACCATAACTTCCATGGTGTCATTTCAACGGATCTAGATGGAGCTCTTTTTCAGTGTAAAAGCGGTAGTCTCTAAAGCTTTAATCTTTTAAAACATAATGGCAGTTTTATAAACAACACCTTTGATCCAACCATGTCTCACAAGGTTTCATTATAAATCTCAAACACTCCATACTCCTATGGTGTTTTGGGAGATGTAAATCTAGGTGTTTTGCTAAACTTGCAACTCAAATAAATCCCTTTATGATAAAATCATAATTCATTTATTTTCTTGTTACACTTGTAACTCAAATAAATCCCTTTATGATCAAATCATAATTCATTTATTTTTCTTGTTACAATGATTTTCCACTTCATCTTGAAAGTCTTTGAAAACGTTTTTCAAATATTTCATACTTCTTTCTCATTAAGTGAACATTCACTCAAATTTCTGGAGAAAGCATATGAAGTTGAAACCCATAAACTTTTGCATAATGGACTACATACATCGATATGTATAAATTCCAATATTTTAGTCGTTCGTTCTTCTTTGGCCTTTGAACGAAGTTTTAATTATCCCGAGGAAAGTCTCACAAGCGTCACTTGATCAAATCAACGAATCCAAAATCCATGAAAATGGAGATTCTTCATGTTTTCTTTCCAATATAATTTAAACGATGTCACTTCATAAGTGATCTTTCAATCATTTGTCTTGCAACATTTTAGCATTAGGATTTATGGATGTGATTTCTTCAACTAGATTTGTAAATCATCCATCTTATATGGAATCTGGTAATTATTTGAACAACCTTTGTTCTTATAATACGATTCAAATAACAATTATTAAAACAAATCTTGAAGTCTTTCGCAACTAGATTTGTAAATCATCCATCTTATATGGAATACGGTAATTATTTGAACAACCTTTATTCTTATAATACGATTCAAATAACAATTATTAAAACAAATCTTGAAGTCAAGCTTTGATGTCAACGAGAAATACAAACAACGGTTTGTTTGTTTTCGATGAACATCATCACATTTTCTCTTGCTAGTTACTTAGGCCATTGTGGTTCATGAATTGCGTTGTTCCGTATGACATTTCATACCAACCAATTCGGTATCCAATACCCAAGAACCACATTGTTTAACAAGCAAAGAATACAACCATAACATGTATATCATATATATACCTAAATTGGATATTTCCAATCTTTTCTTTTCCGCCAAATATATTTTATAGATTCTCTTTCAGCATTTCCTTTTCCTTTTAAAAGAATCTATCAACATCAAAAGTGGCGCCATATACATGACACATAGTCCAAAGCGTGTATATTCAAATAATAATACCTTTGGACTTGCACTTTGAAGTAGATCACCATCATCAAAATGATCGGTATTCTTTCAAAATCCATTCTTTAGTAATCTTTTAGTGTAGTAAACACTTTACATATATCTTATATTCATCCTTATCATGACGACATTCATGATCAAGCTACTTTAGCTTATAAAGGCGAATCGTGAGTATAACATTACTTTCCAAAACCCTTTTGGATGATTAGGATGTCTAGCATCTCCAACCTTGAATTCTCATCCAACATGAGAACATATATTATACTCTATCATATTTCAACCAAAACATTGTTTGAGATATCGTTATATCGCCACATGATGGTTTCGAAACAATTCTTTCAGCTCCTAGATAAACTTGATGTTTAAATCAAGAATCATGGAGGCAAACATGATACTTAAGATACTAACATCGAATTGTTACTCTCAATTTAATACCAATTATTAAATTTCACAGAGTAAATAGAATTTTCTGAAAGTTTGCAATAGGACTTTAAACTTTAGATTGACACTCAACACAATACGATACCAGTTAAAGTAAATATCCAATTCTATAGTTCTATTATCTCAATCACAACTATGCATAAGGTGGTGAACGAATGCCAATGACTACAACAAATTATGCAAATTCACTTTGATTTAATTTATGATAAATTGAGTTCTACTAATCCAAATTAGAAATGAACTCCCACTCAAAACGACATCCCTCGTGCCTTTTTTGGTGATTACATGAACCAAATCCACTACCCCAAGTCCGATCATCACGTGAGTCGGTGTAGCTTCAAAGGCGAGCATCAAATGGTCATCATATCAACTATATGACTCATGCTTAACCTTTCGGTCCGTGTTCCGAGGCCATGTCTCATACATGCTAGGCTCGCCAAGTAAGAACCTTAGTATTCGTGTGTAATCGTCTTACACCCGAGAGTGCTCGAGGATTCAAGTACACCCGATCATCACGTGATGTCTTGAAGCGACGAAACATTGTCGGTGCATACTTAAGGAAGAACACATTTTTATCTTGATATCTAAATGAGGGATCATCTTATTATGCTAATAAAACGCCAAACAAGCAATATAAGATGCTATCAAACATCACATGTTTATTAGTGGAATGATATGGTTCTCGCAGATGATCTCTATCATGTGCATCGTGGTATGATCACTATCATACCTTTATGTGTAAGTCCAAGGCCTATGGAGATTACACGTTATGTGTGTTGTAAGAGTATCATCTTATACTTCTACTTACAACATCACCATATCATAACACTAGCCCAGCAACAATCTAAACTAGACGCCTCTAATTTATCCATTGCAAATTTTATGTGGCTTAGGGCTTTCGAAGATAGAACCGTTCTTACCTACGAACATGAACCACAACGAGGATAACCAAATTGTTGACAACTCGTTGCAAATTAGATATTGACTATAGTAGGAGAGCGGACACCCGCTAGCCACTTATGCAAAACTAGTTGCATGTCAAGCGTGGAACAGATCTCATGTGCGAGGACATGTAAAGTTTGTCCGGGCCGCTTCATCCCACTATGCCACCAATATCCAAAGTACAACTAAGAAGCAATAAAATGATCATCATCGCCCACATACTCATATGTGTACTACCTGCAAAGTATCTACGCATAGATCCGCTCGATACCCTTTGAAGGGTTCGACATAGAAAACAAAAATTTTCCTACGATGGGAACAACTATGTACCAAGATCTATCTACTAGATACAAACAACGGGATGTATATCCGTGAGAACATACCCTTGAAGACCGACAAAGCTTAACGAGTCCAAACTCGTGGTTGATGTAGACGATCTCTTGCCGATCTCAAGATCGAGAGGAAGTCCTAGCGCCTTAAAACAGGCGCATCCGTGCTTTCGCACACGTTCGAGGCACCGAGCAACCTCCGCCTCCTCGCTCCAGCGATGCAGGAAGCACAACTCTTTCTTGCCGAAAAGCCACGGGAACATGTATCTCGCTAGTCCGAGACCATGGGGATAAATTCTAGAGGAGAGAGATCCTTCACGAGGAGGTGTAAGTGAGAGAGAGGAGGGGCTCCTTTTATAGGGAGAGGGGGCACCCAAGGGGCCATGCGCCCAGCCATGGGGCTGCCCCACCTCTTCCACATTCATGTGGGTGGACACTCCACTCAAAATGGCCCTTCAAATTTCTCCACTCAAAAACCCACTCATATGCATTAAATTTCCACCAAATTTAATGCAAGCTCTCATTTAAATAAAACTCTTTTATTTATTTATTCAGAATTTTGTTAATTACTTTAATTAACAAACATTCACATAAAACCCTTGCTAGTATTCCATTTCACATGCAGAACCAGTTTAAGCAATTTCAACCGAAAGCTTGATTTGGTGTCTAGTGAAATAAATTCCTGCGCTTTCCTTTTCTTTTCGGCATGAAACTTTTGCTCCAAATGGATGTCGGTGTCTCTTAAGTGTGTCACCCTACGGTTCGTGAATAATGCGGACATGATCGAGACCCCTCGCGAATCAATAATCGAGCGGGATCTGAGACCCATCTTGACTCCACACATTCAACGATGACTTTCTTGTGATCGTGAACCTTTTACGCTAGTATCTTAATCCCTTTGTTTAGCGATATATTACATGTCCGAGATTCGATCATCGGTATCTCCATACCTAGTTTGATCTCGTTGACATGCACTCTTTTCTCGTTCCCGTGATATAACATTCTAGTGATCAAATCACTTGCTTGCAAGCTAACCAATGTGATATCACCGAGAGGGCCCAGAGTATATCTATCCGTCATCGGGATGAACAAATTCCACTCTCGATCCATGAGCCTCTACATAACACTTTATTAGTTCTGAACCCATCTTTATAATCACCACGTTACGGTGTGACGTTTGATGTTATCAAGAAACTCTTAGGTGTTAGTGATTGACATGATCTCATGGTCTAAGGATTAGGATCACTTCGTAAGTTGTTATAGCAATATAAACTCAATGACTTTGATCGTAATGCTATACTTCGGATGAATGTTCATCACACCATTACACTAATGTTGTGACCTCGTTATTAACAACATCCAATGTCCATGATCAGGAAACCTATGATCATCTTGTTAATCAACGAGCTAGTTTATAAGAGAGGCATAACTAGGAACTTTCTATTTGTTTATTAAACACACATGTATTAACGTTTCCGTATTAATACAATTATAGCATGCAAAATAAACATTTATCATAAATAAGGAATACGATAATAACCACTTTATTATTGCCTCTCGGGCATATTCCCTTCAAAAGAATGGAAAATTTGGGAATTTTAACCTCCAAGCTTGGCCCATTTATTCTTGGCTCTATTCTTCTAGTAAACTCTTTTAACTTCAAGTAGTTTTAACTAGTGGTATTTTAGTGCTTTTCTGAAAATTTTCTCTTGGAGAGATAGATCTCTTTGTGCTTCAAGGCCATCAAGTAGTGCCAGGATAAAGCTACAGGTGTTAATGACTTTATTAAGTTGGGATAGATTTCTGCTCCATTTTTTTAGACCATGTCTTAGTGCCTTAAATCTTGCAGTGATACCAGATGCTGGGTTTGAATGGAAAACTGCATCGTTCCAGAAGGTTTGTATAGTCTCTTCAAAACCCTCAAATTCCATCCAATAATTCTCAAATCTAAAGATGTTTGCTTTAGGAATTGAGGTGCCAATATGAACCTTGATGGGTATGTGATCTGATGTTAATTTAGCAAGTGGGGTGGCCAGGGTGTTGGGAAAATTAGTTGTCCAGGCAGTGCTAGAGAAAACCTAGTCTATCCTCTCTAGTAGTGGGTCATACTTCATGTTGCTCCATGTAAAGGCTCTCCCTTTCAGTGGTATTTCCTCCATATCAAGGTGTTGGATGAGCCTGTTAAAAAGCAGCATGTTATTGGTGTCACCTCCACCCCTGTTTCTGTCTTCTGGCCTTCTTATCATGTTGAAATCACCCATGATCAGTGATGACTGCAAGTGCACATATCGGATGTAGCTAGTTTCGAAATAAAGATATCAATCCCACAGGTAGCATGAGTCTAAAGTCCAAGAATTATTGAAGTAAAAAACTAAAAATAGAATTGCTAAATAAAGTTCTAAGTGACAAGCTAAAATGCAAATAATGTGTAAAAATGTGTTTTTGCCTTTTTGGTATAAGATAACAATGCATAAAGAAAATAAAACTGACTACAGAAAATAAGTATCGCGTACGTAAAAGAGATTTGAAACTTCAGGGGGAGAAAGGCGTTCTCAGGGATTAGGGATTCACCACTAGCATTATAAAGGGCTAAGGTAAATATTTTTATCATGAACATTCTCAACTATGTATGTGTGGGAGGAACTCCGTATTTTGGATAAAGAGGCAACAACCACTGCTCAAATCATTCTCAAAACCACAGTAGACATCAATTGAATTACTGCGCTATTAAAGGACATAATCCCGCAGGACGTATCCCATGGCATGGATAGTGTTTTGTGAGTTTCCTCGATTTATAAGTTGATACGTAAGGGATGCCAACAACTTTATAGTCATTGTAAGTGCTAATATCCCTCCGTCTACCAACAAGTAGTTCCCTACATCAAGTCCCCACAAGAGGAAAATATTAGAGAGGTCGACTTCTTCCAATATCAAGATATAGACAATCTAACACATGGTCACAGCGATGAATATCATAATAAACTTTATCTTATTTCAGTCTCATGCTTAATACGTCGAAAACATATCTATAATTTTTGATGTTCCATGCTTGTTTAGTATCTACTTTGATTTGCTTTGTCTACACTTTGAGGTATTTTTATATGTTTTCTAGACTAACCTATTAACAAGATGCCACAATGCGAGTTGCCTATTTTCTTCTGTTTTTTGGTTCCAGAAAAGGCAGAAAATCAATATTCTCGGAATTGGACGAGACAAAAGCCAAAGTCAATATTTTACCATAGGGAACAAAGAGCCAGAATACGAGACGAAGGAGAGCCACCAGGGGGCCACAACTCCTGGCTGTGCGGCCAGTCCTGGCCCGCGCCTAGGGGGTGCGGCCACCTTGGGTGCCTCTTGCCTCGCCTATAAGAATCCCCTGATACCAAAACCATAAGTATTCGGTCAATCTTCCACGAAACATTCCGTAGCCGCCGCCACCATCATCCCTAGATCGGGGGGATCTGAAGCTCTTCTTGGCACCCTGCCGGAGGGGAGATCATCCCGAAGGCCTTCTTCATCATCATGTCATCCTCCGGTATGAAGCGTGAGTAGTTCCGCCTTGGACTACGGGTCCATGTAGTAGCTAGATGGTTGTTTCTCCTCCTTTGTTCTACCATGTTTAGATCTTGTGATCTCCGTTCATGATCAAGATCATCTATTTGTAATCATGCATCTTGTGTTTGCAGGGATCCGATGGATACTGAGATTACTATGTCAGATTGATTAATGATTTTGTCTAATTGATTCTATCATGTCTGTGTTGTTTGTGATCTTGCATGCTCTCCGTTTCTAGTAGCTATCTTGGCCAAGTAGATGCTAGTGACTCTAAGAGGGAGTATTTATGCTCGATAGTGGGTTCATGCCTCTATTTAATCTAAGGGAAGTGACAGAAATCTCTAGAGTTGTAGATGTGCTGTTGCCACTAGGGAGAAAACAACGGTCTCTTGTTCATGGAACAAGTGGATTGTTTACCTTACACACTTTGCTTAAAGAAGTTATCCGTTGCTTGCAACTTAATACTGGAGGGTGTTCGGATGCTAACCTGAAGGTGAATTACTATTCATAGATGCAGTTGGATGGCGATCTATGTATATTGTTGTATTTCCCAATAAAATCTCATAGGATCATGAATGTCTAGTATTGCATTGTTATGCCTTGCTCAGTCCTATTAATTGCCCTGTTGTAATTTGTTTACCCAGCATGCCATGTTGTTTATCTTAAGGAGAACACCTCTAGTGAACTATGGATCCCGGTCCAATCTTTACCATTGATACATCTTCCATTGTTATCTTTTACTTTCTGCAAACCACTATTACCTTCCACACCATACAATTAATCCTTTATTTACAGCAAACCAGTGAGATTGACAACCTCACTGTTCGTTGGGGCAAAGTCTTGAGTTTGTGTTGTGAAGGTTTCCAAGTTGCTAGCAACACCTTTGAGTCATTTCCTTCCTCCTACTGGTTCGATAACCTTGGTTTCTTATTGAGGAAAAAACTTGCTGCTGTGCTCATCATACCTTCCTCTTGGGGTCTCCCAATGAAGCTCAACAATCAACTGAGCCACCATCAATGCTAGGGTTTCTCCATCTCCCCAAGAACTAATGATCTACTCAGACATGGAGCCAAACAACATCATGGCAATGGTAATGGAAATGATTATCGATAAATAGTACTTGTATAAATCCACAACTAGTGCAAGAATTACAACACTATCTAGATGGGGTGGATGGAGATGATGATGGTGATGAAGACATAGCGGTTAATGAAGATGGAGATCGATGGCTTGGCCTCCCAGATCTGCGTAGGGCAAAAATGGATCCCTAGGGCAAGTTCCCCCTCCAGATGCCTTCTGGAGGTTAGGTTTAGGCGATTTCTGGGTGTTCTATATGTTGTCTCTCCGAACCAGTTGCACAGGGTGAAACTATTTGAGGAGGCGGAGGCGGCGCCAACTATACGGCGGCCGCCCGTATAGTTGGCCGTCAACTCTTCTATCTCCGTTTCTCGCTTCGGGTTTTCTTCTGGTATTATTAATATTTCCTAAATAAGCGATTTACGTAGTTTTTTTCTCCTTTTCTCTCCAGTACAACTGCTCTAAGAATTGTGTCCATTGGATCCATCATCTGATCTGACACTACTAGAAAAACGCCTATTCATGGCGCACCTGAAATGGCCTTCCGTGGCGCACTAGCAGTGCGCCACGGGCCATCTCGACTATCTCGAGAGTGGCGCCTCGCATGGTGCGCCACGGTTATATCGAGATAGGCGTGGCACTACCAGTGGGCCAGGTAGGAATGTGCGCCACGATGTTTTTTCAAAATAAAAAAAAGTATGCAAAAACACCCTCGTTTTGAATTGCAAAAGCAATCGGGTCCGACGCCGCCCGTCGTGTTGCCTCATTTGGAGCATGGTGGCGTGGCCACGACCTACCACCGCAGGGAGGTGCGGGAGGCCGTGGCCGTGCTACTCCTCGCCGGCATCGAGGAAGAGAGGGAGAAGGAGGTGTGGCTAGAGAAGGGAGGAGGTCGCCGGAGAAGGAGGTCGTCGGCGGTCGTCGGAGCTCGTCGTCGCTCTTCGTGACTGCAAGGAGGAGGAGGCCACAAGGAAGGAGGTCGTCGCCATCGTGACTGCAAGGAGGAGGAGGCCGCAAGGAAGGAGGTCGTCTCCGTCGTGACTGCAAGGAGGAGGAGAAGGTCGCCGCTGCCATTGCCATCGTCACTGCAAGGAGAGGAGGATGACGGAGCAAGGAGGAGGAGAAGACCACCATCTCCATCGTCAGTGCAAGGGAAGGAGGAGAAGGAAAGGGGGAGGAGGAGGAGAAGAGAGAAGGAAAAGGAGGAGGAGAAGAGAGAAGGAAAAGGAAAAGGAGGAGGGAGGAGAATGAAAAGGAGAAGAGGGAGGGAATAGGGGTAGGTGGGCGGGGTGGGGATTCGAAATTTGAATCCCGCCCAAGCTTATCCGTGGCGCACTAGGTGGTGGTGCGCTCTGTAAGTCGCCTCTATTTTTTTCAGAAAAAACGGTCTTTGACCGTAACTTTTACTCTTTTGAATTTTGAAATTCTAAAATCTCTAAACGACCTTTGGTCGCTATGCAGAATCTGAAATCTGTTCGTCATTTTGGTATATTATACGATTTTTTCGATATCGTATGCAAAAGTTACGACCTTTTTACCGTGGCATGACTTTTTTTGCAGATAAAGTCGAAACTCATGTTTGTTAATTTTACTAGAAGCTATACCACATTATCTACCTAAATATGAAAGGATTTAATTTTTTAAAGTGTTTATCATTTTCTTTTATTTTTTGCAAAGCCTAAAAAGGCGATCCACGGGGGTGGTGTGGAGTTGGTGCAGGATAGTTAGGCGTAGGGCACTAGGGCAAGGTGCCCTACTACTAAGTTTATACATCCGTGGCGCACATACCGTAGTACGCCATGGATGTGTCTGGCCGTTTCACAGCAGAGAGGGGCATGCGCTTAGGCGTAGCGCACCCCCTCCATGTGCGCCACGGTTGACACTAACAACCGTAGCGCACCTACCCTATATGCGTTACGGATGTTTGGCGTGCGGCCAACAGGGCCCTGGCCCACACATATCTGTGGCACACTATGGTCATGTGCGCCACGATTGTTCTAGTTACTAGTAGGGCACTGTCCATAGGTGAGCCACACCTGTTTTAGCCGTGGGGCACTTCAACCATGCGAGCCACAGATGTACTGATTACCTATAGCCATTTTCCTAGTAGTGTGATCCTGGTGAAAATAAACATAAAAAGTGCGTGCGAACACCGTAAAATAACAAAATACTACATCTACAATGCAAAATAATAATCTAAAACATGATGCAAATATGCACTCGTCAACTTCCCCAAGCTTAGATTCTTGCTCGTCCTGAGCAAGTTTAGCTTAATGGATGTGATCCTCATATTCATGAAGCTGAGTCGATAAAATAAATGAGGCAGTTGCAGCATGTGTTTATCATAAAGCATACATATAAATGAGTTCATGAATAGTATGTTAGTCGAACCATCCGAATAATATTAGCATGCTTCCACACCTTAGCAATTAATATTTCACAAAAGACAAAAGATTATTGTCAACATGATGTAAAAGTATTCGATTCAACCGAATGAGTTAGTGAGGTAGTCCCAAGTGTTTTTAGGATTAACATATTCACTTGGGATTCAAAATCTCAAACGTTTCTTTGTCTTACTACAATATAGTGGTATATGACTATTTGCTCTTTGCACATTCGCTCTTTTTCTTCATCTTTCTTTCTCTTCTTTTTCTGTATATATTTGTGCTCACACTTTTGTTTAAATGATGCGCAAAGGAGCTAGCCATATATTCCAATTCATGTAGGAATTTCAAAGTTTAACAATCTCAATTATCAAATTCCAAACATATATGAAGCATCTTTATAACTTGAGTATTGTACCTCAAACTTGTTCTCACTCTTTTTGATAACACTTATATTTTCTCCTTTGTTCAAGATTTTTTTCATGTCAATTGGTTAGATATTTTCTCCTTTTTTTTAAAATCAAAGCATTGACCTACATCATATTGATCAAACTATCTTTATATGTTCCGTTAATACCAATGGTTTGGAAGACTCCTATTACTATCATCAAGTGCAAGTAAAATCATATTCAAATCATTCATATATCCAATAGGACAAACTCAAACTCAGTAATGCTCCATATATTATAACAAAATCAGAATTTCATAAGAGGGATCAACTATTCCTAAAGGGAATCTAATGATGTAAACTTTATTTATGAGCTCGAACTAATGCAAAACTAGAATAGAAATAAAAACTTGTAAGATAGATTACAAGGTCTTAAAGATCTCCCCAAGCTTGGAATCAAGCCAGGCGGTATCAAATAATCCCTTTCGATTATTTGATATCGTGCGTTTTGAAGGTCATTGTGGCGCCATAGCATGTAGAATTGCGGTGCGTAGCTTCTTGTTGGTGTCCTCTAGAGCGGTGATGCAGCTGTAGCACCTACGTAAATCAGATTGTAGTGTATCCATCCTAGAAACGAGCTTGGTCACCATCGGGAGAATATCACCCTTCTCCTCTATCTCCTTGAGGCGGTGACGGACTTCCACGCGATGGAGTAGCTCCTGCTTCTGATATACCTCCAGTGCCTGTACGCGATCCTTTGTCCTGGGGACAACTTCTTCCTCATCCATTATTGATGGATCGGGGAAGTAGAAGCTTCTCCTCCACTCCTCTTGAGGATTCACCCTCACGCGAGCGCTGGTGGTAGGCCTCGAGCGGGGCAACGCCGGTTCCTTGCTAACACCTGCACCAACGTTAGGTATTTCCTTACGCTTATGCGGCCTTGGATCTGTAGTGATGAACTTGACCGTCTCCACACATCCTTTTCCATGCGGCTTGCAGCCTTCTCTCTCTTCTTGAGTTATTTTCATCACCGCCCATTCGATCTCCGGGGGATCGTAGATGTCGCGGCAAATGTAAATGTCGTCTCAGCCTTCACCGGGATCGCTGTTGTAGAAGATTGGCTCGACGTACTCTTTGTATCCCGGGTGAAAGTACAAAGGAAGTCGCCTAGAGGGGGGGGGGTGAATAGGCTTTTAAAAATATTACGGTTTAGGCTCAAGTAAATGCGTAATAAAACTAACGTTTAATTTATTGAGCACAAAACCTAGCCACTAAGTTCACCTAGGTGCACCAACAACCTATGCTAAGCAATACAAGCAACAAGGTGATATCAAGGTATAAGTACTTCAAGCACGATGGCTATCACAATGTAAAGTGCATAAGTAAAGGGTTCGGTTGAGAGGTAACCGATGGACGCGGAGACGAAGATTTGTTAACCGAAGTTCACTTCCAAAGAAGCTACGTCTCCGTTGGAGAGGTGCGATGGCGCAATGCTCTCCGAACGCCACAAATGGCTCACCTGTGGTGGCTCGATGCTCACCCAACGCCACACAAGGCCTCACCCCGGATGCGGAAGCACGCAACTCACCGACGCCACAAAAGGCTCACCCTATTCTCCCAAGTGCGCACCACAAAAGGCGGGCACTTGCTCCACTATGGGACACTTGAGGGCGGTCACCGAACCCGTACAAGATTGGGGCTAACTCCACAACTCAATTGGAGGCTCCCAACAACAAAGCCACAAAAGGCCAACAATGCCACAAAACGCCAACAACGCCACAAAAGGCTACAAGACCACAAAGGTCAACAATCCAACCACTAACTGCCTAGGGTTCCAAGGAACCCAAGAGAAACAAGCTCACAAGCTTGAACTCGTCGAATCTCCGAGGAGAACTCAAACCTATGCACCAAATGCAAGGGCAGTCCTTCTCTCCCAAATTCCAACAAAGCTACAAAAGCTATTGGGGAATAAGGGAGGAAGAACACAAGAGGAGAACTCAAACCTATGCACCAAATGCAAGGGCAGTCCTTCCTCCCAAATTCCAACAAAGCTACAAAAGCTATTGGGGAATAAGGAGGAAGAACACAAGACTCTCCAAGATCTAGATCCCAATGATTCCTTCACAAAGAAGGATTTGACTTGGGGATTGTAGATCTAGATATCCTCTCTCAAATCCTCAAAAGATGCAAGAATCATAGGAGGGAAGGGAGAGGAAAGCTTCTTCAAGGTTGACAATGGAGGAGAGAAAGCCAAGAACCAAGAAGAAAAGCTTGTACCCACGAAGGAAGAGGAGCCTTTAAAGGGCTCCCGGATCTGCCCGTTATGGGCATTCGCGACACTGACGGAACTTCCGTGGGAGGCGGAAGTTCAGTGGCACCCAGCCATCGGTCAAAAACTGCGGAGCGAGAAACTGAAAAAAACGAATCATGGCCGGAACTTCCGGCTCTGGGCGGAAGTTCCGCCCAGCCTAGCTCCAACGGTCATCAGACCGTTGACGCCCCCTCCAGAAGCGCAACCGGAAGTTCCAGTCAAAACAGACCAGAAGTTCCGGTGAACTTCCGAGCAAGTTCGGACCAGGTTCTGGCTAAATAGCACACTTCTAAACAGAAGGTTACTGAGCCTTCACCGGAACTTGAGGCGGAACAAGGGGCGGAACTTTCGGCGGCAAAGATGCCCTAGCGGAACTTCCGGTGGGAAGCCGGAACTTCCGGTCAGAGAAATTCCAGAAACCAGAAAACCAGAAACGCAATAACTTTTGCATCCGAACTCCAAATGGGATGAAACCAATTTTGTTGGAAAGATAACGACGAATAGAAAATATTGGGTATCACCTTGGGAGAAAATACCATGATTATATATTGAAGTATCCCCCAAGGTGTGGAGCCATAAATCTCGCAAGATCAAAAACCGCAATAAGATATGCAAGGGAAATCCTTAGACGATGAACTAGAGCTTGTTATGATGATGACCACAAGCTCTAGATCCTCTCGTGGACAAGAACCAAATAACAACCAAGAAATATGATTCTATGAATGCAAAGGTTTGAACTCTCTTCGAACGATGCAAACGAGACACCCGCTTGAGAGCCCCTCTTGATAGTATGGCTATCTATCCTAAACCCGGTCTCCCAACTAACAACACGAGACCGGCAAAAGAGAAGCCCTATCAACATACCTTTGCCTTGAGCGTCCCTTGAACTTGATGTAGACCGTCTTGTTCTTCTATAGTGGGAACACCTTTCTTGTTTGCTCTTTTCGCTCTTGCTTGATGAAGACTTGCAAAATGCTCCCCCATATTCCATGGGGAAACCTCTTCTTTGAACTTGTCTTCATCATTCCATGAGCACGAGGATGGCAAGCTTCAAGCATGAGATCTTCTAGAGATGGCGCATCTTGAGATCGTCCTTCTTCATCCTTACTTGAGGTTGATCCATCTTGATGCAACTCTTTGCACATGCCTTGATCGACCTTCAAGCTCCTTCTTTCTTCATGATTCCAATGGGCACAAAGCCCTTGGACATTTCTTCATCTTCCAACCTTGAGACCAACACATGGCCCAAGAGATGCCAATGGACAAACCTACAAGTGAAACTCAATTTACACATTAGTCCATAGAGATTGTCATTAATTACCAAAACCACACATGGGGGCATACATGCCATTTCACCGGGCTAAACCTCTCCACCTCCTCATTGTCGTCCTCCATAGACGGGCTGCTAGAAAGGTCCTGATGACCCACAAGTATAGGGGATCACAAAAGTCTTCGCGGGTAGTATTACCCAATTTATTGATTCGACACAAGGGGAGCCAAAGAATACTTACAAGCCTTAACAACTAAGTTGTCAATTCAATTGCACCTGGAAATAGTTCTTGCTCACAGAAGTTTATCAGTAGCAACAGTTTGTAGTAGCAACAGCAGCAGTAAAACATGAGCAATGGTAACAGTAGCAGGAAACAGTAGGATATGAGCGCGGTAGGCATATGGATGGATGGACGGGCGTTGCATGAACGAGTCTAAACATGTAAATTCAAGATCTAGGGCATTGCAGATAAATAAGAACAAACATCAAAGTACTAAACAATCATCGGCATGTGCTCCATATATAGTCATGTGTGCTCGCAATGGGAACTTGCAGAACATCTTTTGTCCTGCCAGCCCGTGGCAGCGGGGCCTCTAGGGAACTACTGGCAATTAATGTGCTCCTTTTAATAGAGCACCGGAGCAAAGCATTAACACTCCGTGAACACATGTGATCCTCACACCACATCCACCCCCCAGTTGTCCCAATTTCTGTCACTTCGGGGCCTTTGGATCCGGACAATGATATGTGTACACAACTTGCAGATAAGATCACAAAGAATACTATCATAATGATTCAATAATAAGTTCAGATCTGAGATCATGGCACTCGGGCCCTAGTGACAAGCATTAAGCACAACAAGTTGCAACAAAGTCAAATAGCACTAATATAGATACTAGGCACTATGCCCTAACAATCTTATTCAATTACATGATAGAACTCATCCAATCCCTATCATACCCATAGCCTACAGCGGGGGATTACTCACTCATGGATGAGGGAAACATCGATGGTTGATGGAAAGGCGTTGGTGATGACGATGGCGATGATCCTCTCCAAATCCCCCGCCCAGCAGGGTGCCAGAACGGAGATTCTGGATCCAAATCTTGGTTTCTGGTGGTGGCGGCTCAGCGGAACTCTTTCTGAAAAAACGTCGAACCCCCGTCGGTTTTTAGGTCAAGGGGTAACTTATAAGTGAAGAGGGAGCCCGAGGGAGTGCCTGGGGTGGCCGTACCCCCCTAGGCGCGGGGTGGGCCCACCCGCGCCTGGCAGGGGTGTGGGCCCCCCAGGCCTCCACTCCGTCTTGTCTTCTGGCTCCGTGGATCTTCCGGCGAGATAGGATTTTTGGCATATTTGCCTGGATTTTTCCTGATAGTTGATTTTCTTCACAAAAACTAGACACCAAGGTAATTCATTGAAAACATCGATGCGTGTTAGTTGTATCCAAATCACACAAGTTTAGAGGAGAAACAATAGCAAAAGTGTTCGGGAAATTTGATACGTTTTGGACGTATCAACTCCCCCCAAGCTTAGCTTATTGCTTGTCCTCAAGCAATTTAGTTGAAAACTGTGTGCGATAAAAGAACTTTCACGAACACATTTGCTTCATATGATGTATGTATTCTCAGCACAGGAGTAGATACTTAAACCATTCATAATAATAAGTATGCTACTAAGTCTACTCAATAGTTATTGCAAGCTATGAAGAGAAACCAACTCAATAATAATAAGTAGCATGGAACATAAACATAAGCAACATTGCAATGCTCATAGTAAGGTATGATAGAGTGGTATCTCGCTTGCCTTTTTTTGTAGAGCACGATATAAATGCTAAGGCACCTCTGAAGTTCACATGAAGACTAGAAGTAAATATATCAGAGATACAAGCATCAAAGTCATGACATAATTAACCATGTTTTGAGACAAACACAAGAATGACAACTATGCTCTCAAGAAGGTGCTCATGAATAAGTGGTGACTCAACAAGGAGGTGAAAAGGTTTTGAAAAGTTTAAAAGGCTTCCAAATGCTGAAAGTAAGGTACTCACTAGATTTGAGCTCTCATTTCCCCCATCATAGGCATCTTTATATGGTTAAGGTGAAAGTGAGGTCCAGTATGAGTTATATGCTTGACAGACCATAAACTAGAAATCCCAAGTCCCTTGAGTATGAGGGCCGCTCCGCATGCTACTCAACTTTGGTTACCTGCAAGTTCTTTTCATTGTACATACATGCATATCATAGAGAACCGCCAACGGGGTACCCCTTTCACATGATACAGGAGCTATCCCATGATCAAAATGACAAGGCAAACAGACAATGAGCATCTCAGCGATCTTTTTATTTACTATGTGTATAGCTTTTTATTGAGGATGCTTCACGGAATGCTCATTATGGTGAGGTTGCAAGTTTCTCTAACACATATAGATACTCCATGAACTCACAAGCTCCCCTTTTATTTCACACCGACGACATCCGTAAACAAAAGAGCAAGGTATCAACTAGATATGTATCCATAAGTGTTGAAAGCATTCCCCGTGACAACACAGTTCTGCTAACTCCCAGCCTATAATTTGCAAGCATATAACTTTCATGGACGGGTCACAGTGGTTCAGGATTATTAAGTGCAAGGAATAGAGTGTGCCATCAAGTTCGTGAGAGCTTTACTAACTAACTTTCTCAAAACAAACAAACATTTTATTTAGAAGAAAACAAGGCTTATAGAATATGCACTGAAATAGCAAATGATGCTAATAGGTAGGTATGGTGGACACAGTTGGCAATATTGGTTTTGGGGAGTTGGAAGCACAAGTAGAGCTCATACTCAGTGCAAGTGAAGGCTAGCAAAAGAGAGGGAGTGACAAACGAGAGAGCAATAATTGTCATAATCATGCTTGCAACAAAACAAGACTAATTATGGCATGAAAGTGATACAAGGACTCTGAGGCAAAATAAATCATCGAGGCTTACTGACTATTGTTTAGTCATATGCATGCGTGAACATGTGCCAAGTCGATTCACATGGAACTTTTAGAGGAGGATACCACAATATCATACCAAAATATGAATAAAAAAATGCAAGCAAACATTCATATGACATGCTACAAACTATTAGTAAGCCCGAGCTAACCACAGACAAGCAAGAAATACTAAGCATCCATTACTAACATACTCCTTACATGAACATACTAAGCATGTTCAAAATGATGAGTATATGTACGAAAATTAAAACAAATAAAGTTCGTTACCAACCTCTTACCACACCTCAAGTTGTCTTAATCTTCATTATTGCCCTTCACTTGTGTGACTTAAATAATAACATGAAACCAAAATCCACTAAGGACGACTGAACCCTACAAAGAACTCACAAAACCAAAGAAGAACAACAAATATTTTTGGTGTTTTTGATTTTTTTAAAGCGAGCCAAACAAAGCAAAAGAAAACCAAAAACTAAGACGCTCCAAGAACAACACAACTATGCATGAAACAATAAAAAAGAAGTGTCTAGAAAGACCTGAGATTTTTATTGATGAAGAAGGGGTGCCTTGGGCACCCCCAAGCTTTGACACTTGTACCTCTTGAATATTTATTGGGGTGACACGGGGTGGCTACCCTACAAGCTTGAGCTTTTGTCCATTCTTCATCTCATTACATCATTCTTTCTTTACACCTCAAAATTTTCCTTCAGACAAAACTTTACACAATCTTCATTAGCAACATTAGTGCATTCAAAAGATAATAGACCTTTGGGGTTTAATTTTAAAATAGCAAAACTTTCACTAAAGACACAAGCTACTGTATCAATTCCCTCAAAAATCTCAATTTCCCAAAAAGGACTTGAAAAAGAATCAAGAAGAAGCAAATGCAAATAATGGCAGAAATCTGTCAAAACAGACCAACAGGTAGAAACCAATTTTTTTCAAAGACCTTCTATTGCTCAAATAAAAAAGTTTTGAACTAAAGAAAGTTAGATAACATACTGGGGGATGTATTCGTAAAATTTCAGATCAATCTGACTTACAGAGACTCCTCACGAATTTTTATAGTGGAGGACAGATATCTGTTTCAGGACAGCAATTCCCCAAATCTTACTTCCCTCTCATTAGAGGTCATTCTTGGCACAAAAATCAAACAAAAAGGACAAGAAGAGGTTTTTACAGAAGTAATAACTTCCAAGACTCAATAAAACTATTGGGTCATCTCCCAAGAAGTACTTTTCTTTAACGCCTTTAAGTTAGGCACGACGAAAAGCAAAGATTGGAAAGAAGAAAAATAGAAGTGAGCAAGTATAACCACAGTGAAAACATTGTTTTGTTCATTAAAATCCTTTTATTAACAAGGTTGATCAAGTCTTGTTACCAAAACAATCTTATATGGAACAAAACTTTGCATTCCACAAGGTGATTATGTTACCTCATACTTGATAGCAATGGTCCCAATCATAATAGTTTCAAAATTTTCTTGTGGAATGGGACAATATATTTCGCCAACCTTGATGCTCTCAATATTTTAAATGGAATTCAGGCAATAGCTCTTAGCAACCTTCTTAGGGAAATAAACAGTATACTCTTTGTCATTAATATTGAATGTTACTTTTCCTTGATTACAATTGATGACAACACCTGCAGTATTAAGAAAAGGTCTCCCAAGAATAATAGACATATTATCATCTTCAGGCATCTCAAGCACAAAAAAATAAGTTAAAACCAAGAAATTATGAGCCACTTGAATAGGAACATCCTCACATATACCAACAGGAATAGTAGTTGACTTATCAGCCATTTGCAAAGATATATCAGTTGGTATCAACTTCTCTAGCTGGAGTCTCTTGTAGAGAGAAAAAGGCATAACACTAACTCCAGCTCCTAAATCACATAAATCAGTTCTAACATAATTATTCTTAATAGACCAAGGAATAGTTGGTATACCTGGATCACCAAGTTTCTTTGGAACCTTACCATTGAAGGAATAATTAGCAAGTAGTGTAGAAATTTCCTCATTAGGAATCTTCCTTTTATTAGAGACAATATCCTTCATATATTTTGAATAAGGAGGCAACTCAATAGCATCAATCAAAGGAATTTGCAAAAATAAAGGTTTCATCCACCCACAAAACTTGTTGTAGTGTTCTTCCTCCTGTGACTTGTGTTTCTTACCTGGAAAAGGCATATGTTTCTGCATCGAAGGTCCTCTCTCACTACCATGTTTCTTAGCAATAAAATCTTCCTTAGTGTACCTAGTGTTCTTAGTGTGCTTCTCAGGTTCTTCCTCACCTTCCTCCTTATCAGGAGCATCATTATTACCATTACCACTCTCAGTTTCAGCATCAGAGACACATATACTATTAGTATCTAAAGCAGGTTCAAGTGGTTCCTCAACTACCTTATGTTTCTCTTTCTTTCTCTTATGAGGACTACCACTACTTTCACCTTGTTGAGAATCCTGCTCAATTCTTTTAAGGTGTCCTTCAAGATATAAAGGATCTTGAGTAGTTATACCACTCCAAGTTCTAATTCCATAAGCATGTTTATCTCCTGAGGCATTAACTAGCATATCCTTTTGTACCTTAGCAAGTTGATCAAGTTAGGTTTGAACCATTTGAAAGTGTTTACAAAGCATTTTAATATCATTAGAAGTTCTTTCCACAATATCTTTCAACTCTTTAATAGCTCTAGAGTTTTCCAATAAATGATTTTGAACTTGTTTATTAAAATTACCTTGTTTAACAATAAATGTGTCAAGTTCCTGTAAGCATTGATCAGGAGGCTTACCATAGGGAATATCACTTTCATCAAAGTGGAGAGAGTGTACCTCAATAGTGGATGAGTGGGGAATTGGCTTACATAATTCCTCTATAGGAGGTAGATTATTCACATCTTCAGCTCTAATACCTTTCTCCTTTAGACAATTCTTAGCTTCTTTCATAACTTCATCATTTAATGCAGTAACTCCCCTCTTCTTTGGTGTTGGTGTTGGTGTTGGAACTGGTTCAGGCACAACTGGTTCAGGAGTAATAGGCTCAGGTGTATTTAGCTCAGCTGAAGTCCAATCATCATAATTCTTGCTTATCTTATCCATTAATTCTTCAACATCTGTAGGAGTTCTTTTCCTGAAAACACAATCAGCAAAGCTATCTAGGTATGTCCTAGATTCATCAGTTAGTACATTATAATAAATATCAAGAAGCTCATTTTTAGGTAATGGACATCCATGATGTGCATGAATCAAGGCACATAACTTTGTGCATGAATCAACGGCGCCAGAAAATAGTCTTGATGACCCACAAGTATAGGGGATCACAATAGTCTTCGCGTGTAGTATTACCCAATTTATTGATTCGACACAAGGGGAGCCAAAGAATACTTGAAAGCCTTAACAACTGAGTTGCCAATTCAGCTGCACCTGGATATAGTTCTTGCTCACATAAGTTTATCAATAGCAACAGTTTGTAGTAGCAACAACAAAGCAACAGCAGCAGTAAAACAGGAGCAATGGTAACAGTAGCAGCAAATAGTAGGATATGAGCGCGGTAGGCATAGGGATGGATGGACGGGCGTTGCATGAACGAGTCTAAACACGTAACTTCAAGATCTAGGGCATTGCAGATAAATAAGAACAAAAATCCAAGTACTAAACAATCCTAGGCATGTGCTCCATATATAGTCATGCGAGCTCGCAATGAGAACTTGCACAAAATCTTTTGTCCTGCCAGCCCGTGGCAGCGGGGCCTCTAGGGAACTACTGGAAATTAAGGTTCTCCTTTCAATAGAGCATCGGAGCAAAGCATTAACACTCTGTGAACACATGTGATCCTCACACCACAGCCATCCCCTCAGGTTGTCCCAATTTCTGTCACTTCGGGGCCTTTGGATCCGGACAATGATATGTGTACACAACTTGCAAATAATATCACAAACAATACTATCATAATGATTCAATAATAAGTTTAGATCGAGACCCCTCTCCGATCAATAATCAGCAGCGGGACCTGGAGATCCGTACTGACTCCCAACATTCAATGATGACTTCTGTGATCGTGTGAACCTTTTACGCTAGTATCTTAATCCCTTTGTTTCACAATATATTACATGTCCGAGATTCGATCATCGGTATCTCCATACCTAGTTTGATATCTTTACCGACATGCACTCTTTTCTTGTTCCCGTGATATAACATTCTAGTGATCAAATCGCTTGCATGCAAGCTAATCAATGTGATATCACCGAGAGGGCCCAGAGCATATCTATCCGTCATCGGGATGAACAAATTCCACTCTCGATCCATGGGTCTCAACTTAACACTTTAGTAGTTTTGAAGCCATCTTTATAATCACCCGATTGGTGTGACGCTTTTGATGTCATCGAGAAACTCTTCCGGTGTTAGTGATTGACATGATCTCATGGTCTAAGGATTAGGATCACTTCGTAAGTTGTTATAGCAATATAAACTCAATGAGTTTGATCGTAATGCTATACTTCAGATGAATGTTCATCACATCATTACACTAATGTTGTGACCTCGTTATTAACAACATCCAATGTCCATGATCAGGAAACTTTGATCATCATGTTAATCAACGAGCTAGTTTATAAGAGAGGCATAACTAGGAACTTCCTTTTTTATTAAACACACATGTATTAATGTTTCCGTATTAATACAATTATAGCATGTAAAATAAACATTTATCATAAATAAGGAATACGATAATAACCACTTTATTATTGCCTCTCGGGCATATTCCCTTCAGTCTCCCACTTGCACTAGAGACAATAATCTAGTTTGAAAACTTTGCGTATTGAACACCTATGGCTTTCTGGTGTTCCATATACGCAACTGCAAGTGGTTAACATAATCTACAGATCTGATGCTTTCAGGTCCGTGTGTATTTGCATGTCTTTGCATCTCCACGCATCACTCATTATCCAATGAGATGGCATTGTATAAATTTGGTCTTTTGGTGAGACCTTTAGCTCCTTGGGGTTAAACCATGTCGATACTATTGTCGTACAATATATCTTTAGTGTTAGCCCGTTGCGAACAACACCTTAGTTTGATAACAAACTACTTGACACAAATTCCCTCCTTTGGTGCTACTATAGCAATCATATACTTAGCCTTTTGTTATAGTATTCGTCACAATGTCTTAACTTTGGAACTCTTCTAAATCCATCATGAAAACTTTCTTTCCATTTCATTGTGCCACCCATAGTTTAAATTGAGATAAAATTAATTTGTATCTTGCGACAAAACTAGTATCAATGTAACGCTTTACAATGAACTATTTGTAATTGTTTGTCACCTCTACACAAATATATTCTTAGTTCTTCCAAAAGATCATAAGAATATCCTTACTATAGTCCAATGATCATTTTATGATTCATTCTGGTATATGCTCATAACACTTAGAGCATAGGACATATCTGGATGTGTACATATCATGGTATGATTGATCAAAACATTCTCGTGATTTCACTCATCAAGTGTCAAAGCACTTGAATCTTGTTTCACTTATCAAGTGTCGATACACTTGAATCTTGATTCAATTCTTTTCCATGCGACAAGAACCGTTTCTTGTTGTTTCTATTTAGAACTCCTTCAATATCTCATATATGTACGTTTGTCACAACCATATTAGCGTCACAGTCTATCCACTATAGACATTCACGCTAAATATTCGGGTTTTGCCTAAGTATTTCATCGAAATGAAATTCTTAACCTTTGTCAATAAAATATACATCATTTCTAATCAACAAGATGTCCTCCACATAATGTATTAGAAATATGTCTTAGGGCTCCCACTTAATTTCTTGCAAATGCAAGTATCTTCATCGTCTCCTGATGAAAACTCTTTTTCATCATGGTGAAGATTCCAACTCCGCGATGCTTACTTCAACAATTGAAGTTTGCATGCCCCTTTTTTAGCATCCTTTGAATTAACAAAACCCTTTGGATCGTGTCATGTACACGTCCTAGGTAACCATTCTATTAAAAGAACTTTGTTTTATTTATTCATCTACCATATACCAAATTATATGTAGTGGTTGCTATTTTAATCCGTCCAGACTAAATATCGCTATGAAAGATCAAATCTTGTCATAGTCAACTCCTTGAACATTGTCATAAAATACTTTACGACATGTCAACTATTTCATAGATATGAAACATCCATGTCTGCTTCTTTATAGATCCAAATACGACTGATAGGTTTTTACACCTTTCCGGAGGGTCTTCCAAGTTCAAAACTTGATTTATCGTGTATGGACTTATCACGGATTTTATGGCTTCAAGCCATTTGACGGAGTCAGGGCCCATCATCGCTTCTTTGCATGTAGTCGGTTCATCATTGTCATACAATAATGATTTACTCTCAAATCTTAGCATTTGATTGTTTAACCGACCCACTTGGTTCAATAAGAACTTAGATCTCCGTGACCACAACCTTTGAGACACATAAGCTATGAGCATTATGGCAGCCTTCGGAACGATTTCCGGCGCTGCGCAACTCAGCACATATAGCTAAGGTTCGTTAACCTTATCAAAGTTCTATTGTCCTCCCACTTAAATTTTACGAAAAATTCCTTCTCCAAGAAACTTCACGTTTCAAGCGACAAACCCTTTTGTCCTTGGTGTTATGAAGGAATAACCAATTGTTATTCAAAATAACCTACAAAGACATGCTCATCCGACTTCGGTTGTAAACATCTTACTTATGTTTAGCATACAAAAATTTAAGAAATGACAACTTGGGTTTTACCCCAAACCATAACTCATATGGTGTCATTTCAACGGATCAAGATGGAGCTCTTTTTAGTGTAAAAGCGGTAGTCTCTAAAGCTTTAATATTTTTAAAACATAATGGCAGTTTTATAAAGAACACCTTTGATCCAACCATGTCAAACAAGGTTTCATTAAAAATCTCAAACACTCCATACTCCTATGGTGTTTCGGGAAATGTAAATCTAGGTGTTTTGCTAAACTTGCAACTCAAATAAATCCCTTTATGATAAATCATAATTCATTTATTTTTCTTGTTACACTTGTAACTCAAATAAATCCCTTATGATAAAATCATAAACCATTTATTTTCTTGTCACAATGATTTTCACTTCATCTTGAAAGTCTTTGAACATTTTCAAATATTTCACACTTCTTTCTCATTAAGTGAATATTCACTCAAATTTCAGGAGAAAGTATATGAAGTTGAAACCCATCGCCATTTACTCACATAATGGACTACATACATCGATATGTATAAATTCCAATATTTTAGTCGTTCGTTCTTCTTTGGCCTTTGAACGAAGTTTTTAATTATCCCGAGGAAAGTCTCACAAACGTCACTTGATCAAATCAAAGACTCCAAAAATCCATGAATATGGAGATTCTTCATGTTTTCTTTCCAATATAATTTAAACGGCGATGTCACTTCGTAAGTGATCTTTCAATCATTTGTCTTGCGACATTTTAGCATTAGGTTTTATGGATGTGATCTCTCCAACTAGATTTGTAAATCATCCATCTAATATGGAATATGTTAATTATTTGAACAACCTTTGTTCTCATAATACATGATTTAAATAACAATTATTAAAACAAATCTTGAAGTCAAGCTTTGATGTCAACGAGAAATACAAACAACGGTTTATTTGTTTTCGATGAACATCATCACATATTCTCTTTCTAGTTACTTAGGCCATTGTGGTTCATGAATTGCGTTGTTCCGTATGAAATTTCATACCAACCAATTCGGTATCCAATACCCAAGAACCACATTGTTTAACAAGCAAAGAATACAACCATAACATGTATATCATATATATACCTAAATTGGATATTTCCAATCTTTTCTTTTCTGCCAAATATATTTTATAGATTCTCTTTCAGCATTTCGTTTTACTTTTTAAAAGAATCTATCAACATCAAAAGTGGCTCCATATACATGACACATAGTCCAAAGCGTGTATATTCAAATAATAATACCTTTGGACTTGCACTTTAAAGTAGATCACCATCATCAAATGATCGACATTCTTTCAAAATCCATTCTTTAGTAATCTTTTAGTATAGTAAACACTTTACATACATCTTCTATTCATACTTATCATGACGACTTTCATGATCAAGCTACTGTAGCTTATAAAGGCGAATCGTGAGTATAACATTACTTTCCAAAACCCTTTTGGATGATTAGGATGTCTAGCATCTCCAACCTTCGTAAATTCTCATCCAATATGAGAACATATATTATACTCTATCATATTGCAATCAAACATTGTTTCAGATATCATTATATCTGTCACACATGATGGCTTCTGAAACAATTCTTTCAGCTCCTAGATAAACTTGATATTAAAACAATCAAGAATCATGGAGGCAAACATGATACTTAAGATACTAACACTGGAATTGTTACTCTCGATTCAATACCAACTATTAAATTTCATGGAGTAAATAGAGTTTGCTGAAAGTTTGCAATAGGACTTTAAGCTTTGATTGACACTCAACACAATACGATACCAGTTCGTAAAGTAAATATCCAGAATTCTATAGTTCTATTATCTCAATTACAACTACTAGTTGAATACCCGTGCGTTGCTACGGTGGCTTTCTAATTTATTGCTTTATCCATTGTGCATTGTTTCACTTACTGGAGGTGTCGATTTTGGAGAACCTTTATGTATTAATGGTGTGGCAGTAGTTTATGGGCTGCTAGTGTGAGGAGTTGATCGCTGTTATGGGGCCTTTTTTTTCATCTTTTTCTTTTTTAGTCTGTGTGCATCATGGATATCTTTTGTGGTATGTTTTTGATGCAGAGAGTAGTTGTAATTGGTAGATCCACGATATTAATATATTCTCTTGATTAAAAAATGTAAATATAATGTATATATAATTTACATGTCACACATGAGTTTTCATTCCTTCCAACAATATCGCAACAGTGCCTCTACTGAGGTTCTTTTCCAATGTCAACACCATTCATCTCCATCCAATCCATGGTTGTAAAAGTGGAACATACATCAAAATGAACTTTAAAAGAACAAATCCAACACGATAGAAATAGATGATAATTCGCTTTTGTTGAGTAATCCTTGGTGAGTCTTTGGTCCTTCCAACAACATTGGTGGATCTATGTTGGTTGAGTTTTTAGGAATATCCACATAGTCGCATCGTGGGTCTATGAAATCTATACTAAAAGAAAAAAAGATCATATAGAACATGCACATAAAAAACAATGAATTGGTAGCTCAAATATCTTTGAACGCACAATACACACTTCATGGTGTCCACTCAACCTAATATTGTGATTAATCATTTACATTTTTGATTTTACCAAAAAATAAAAATATATGGAGCATATAGAAAGAGATAATAAAAACAAGCTTATGTTACAAGTTTTTAAGCGTTTTATTCCATCTTGATATTATACTGAAAAGGAACGATTAGTTTTCAAACTAAAATAAGATCCCGATGGAACAAATAGATGGCAAAACGTATTTACATGCTTCTTATTTTTCCCGAGGAAAACAACCAATTTAACCAGTTCAGGGCTTAAACTTGTGCTAGCACCTCAAAGAGACCATCATCAATTTCTGCATGGATAAGTTACATGTCAAATGGATATTTTCCTTTCTCAAATCCATCATGTAGCTCCAAGAGTCCAAGTTACATGTCCCTCTACTGTGTTAGGTCGGTGTACAATGATAACATCTCTGTAGCCCAATATCAACGAGACATGCTGCCCAATTCTTCAATACCAGCACCTACCCACCCGCCTGAATTTCATTGTTCCTCACCGCGGATGCCGACCCCATCCTTGGCGGATGCAGCTTGCCTGCGCCGCGGGTATGGGCCTATCCGTGCGCCCGGGGCACGTGGAGACCATCGCAAGCTTCGGCTGTTATGTCGCTCAACCTTGTACGTTTCTGGAGGAATTTTTTTTCTAAAATACACATAGTATACGATTCTACTACCGTATCCGTGGGAGCCGTAGCGCTTGAGAGGCGACGCAGGAGACAGGAAACCGGCGATCTCCCACGGACTCGCGACTTCATGCGTCCACCGACGGGTTGCCCACGACCTCCACCCTGCCGTTGAACGGCAACAGCTGTCGAATTCCTCCGTCCTCCTCCGCCGTGTCAAGTCGTAGCGCCAGAGGTTCATGGGCGGCCGACGCCGACGCAGACGGTGGTGACGCCGGCCACGACGTCGCAGGCCGATACCTTATCTTGGTATTCTCCACGGTACTCGGCCTCCAACAAGATCGCAGAAAAGGGTGAAGGTCTCGATCCCACATAGATGCTGGAGTTGGGCATGGTCGATGGACTTGATGTAGCGCAGGTATGGTCTCGTGCCGGTGCCGTCGTTGCCGCCATGACCAATCGACCTTCCGATCCCCGCTTTTCCGGGTCTTGGCCTTAGTTTCCGATGGGCAACGCTTATTCCGCTTCGCTGCTGTGGCTAATTCGCTGATGGGTAGAAGAGGTGCTTAGAGGGGATCCCTGCTTAGAGAGGTCAGGTGGCACATAGAGAAGAGAAGATGCGGCTGCCGTACTCGCGCACCACCAGATAAAGCAACCGACGACGAGTTAAGGGGAAGGAGAAGATTACGGTGACGTGATCAGATTTCCGGTTTTTTTCGCCGAACGTATGAGCGCGAGCAGAAAATTGTGGAAATAGACGCCACCTACCCCGGGCATGCGGATGGGCACGAGCGTGGCTGGAGGAGTGTTACGAGATTTGAACGCTTGGTAGCAACAAATATCCGCTTATTAATCGGTCCTAGTCACGCCGTCGGTTGAGTAAAAATTGGACGAGATAAAAGTTTGTGCCATGAAATAAGGAGGTAATGGGTGTGATGGCATTTTCCTAGTAAATATGTTGAAGTGTGACACCGTGTGACACCACCGTTTTGCTTTTAATAGTAAAGATGCATAAGGTAGTGAACGAAGGCCAATGACTACAACAAATTATGCAAATTCACTTTGATTTAATTTTATGATAAATTGAGTTCTACTAATCCAAATTAGAAATGAACTCCCACTCAAAAACGACATCCCTCGTGTCTTTTTGGTGATTACATGAACCAAATCCACTACGCCAAGTCCGATCATCACGTGAGTCGGTGTAGATTCAAAGGCGAGCATCAAATGGGCATAATATCTACTATATGACTCATGCTTAACCTTTCGGTCCGTGTTCCGAGGCTATGTCTGTACATGCTAGGCTCGCCAAGTAAGAACATTAGTATTCGCGTGTGTAACTGTCTTACACCCGAGATATGCTCGTGGATTCAAGTACACCCGATCATCACGTGATGTCTTGGAGCGACGAAACATTGTCGGTGCATACTTAAGGAAGAACACATTTTTATCTTGATATATAAATGAGGGATCATCTTATTATGCTAATAAAACGCCAAACAAGCAATATAAGATGCTATCAAACATCACATGTTTATTAGTGGAATGATATGGTTCCCGCATATGATCTCCATCACGTGCACCGCGATATGATCACTATCATACCTCTATGTTTAAGGCCAAGGTCTATGGAACCTACACGTTATGAGTGTTGTAAGAGTATCATCTCATAATTCTACTTACAACATCACCATATCATAACACTAGCCCATCAACAATCTAAACTAGACGCCTCTAATTTATCCATTGCAAGTTTTACGTGGCTAGGGCTTTCGAAGATAGAACCGTTCTTACCTACGAACATGAACCACAACGAGGATAACCAAATTGTTGACAACTCGTTGCAAATTAGATATTGACTATAGTAGGAGAGACAGACACCCGCTAGCCACTTATGCAAAACTAGTTCCATGTCAAGAGTGGAACAGGTCTCATGTGTGAGGACATGTAAAGTTTGTCCGGGCCGCTTCATCCCACTATGCCACCAATATCCAAAGTATAACTAAGAAGCAATAAAATTATTATCATCGCCCACATACTCATATGTGTACTACCCGTGCAAAGTATCTACGCATAGATCCGGCTCTGATACCACTGAAGGGTTCGCAACATAGAAAACAAAAATTTTCCTATGATGGGAACAACTATGTACCAAGATCTATATAATAGATACAAACAACGGGCGTATGTATACCCGTAGAGAACATAACCTTGAATACCGACAAAGCTTAACGAGTCCAAACTCGTGGTTGATGTAGACGATCTCTTGCCGATCTCAAGATCGAGAGGAAGTCCTAGCGCCGCAAAACAACAGCGTATCCGTGCTCGCACACACGTTCGAGGCACCGATCAACCTCCGCCTCCTCGCTCCAGCGATGCAGCGGAAGCACAAATCTTTCTTGCCGAAAATCCACCGGGAACATGTATCTCGCTAGTCCGAGACCATGGGGGATAAATTCTAGAGGGGGAGAGAGATCCTTCACGAGGAGGTGTGATTTGAGAGGAGGAGAGGGGGGCACCCAAGGGGCATGGCGCCCAGCCATGGGGCTGCCCCCACCTCTTCCACATTCATGTGGGTGGAGCTCCCACTCAAAATGAAAAGCCTCCACTCCCATTAAAAATCCTCCACTCAAAAATCCACTCACATGCGTTAAATTTCCACCAAATTTAATGCAAGCTCTCATTTAAATAAAACTCTTTTATTTATTTATTCAGAATTTTGTTAATTACTTTAATTAACAAACATTCACATAAAACCCCTTGCTAGTATTCCATTTCACATGCATAACCGCTTCAAGAATTTCAACCAAACAGCTTTTGTCTAGTGAAATAAATTCCTGCGCTTTCCTTTTCTTTTTCTGGCATATCATTTGCTCCGAATGGTGTCGGTATCCCTTAAGTGTGTCACCCTACAGTTCGCGAATAATGCAGACATGATCGAGACCCCTCTCCGATCAATAATCAGCAGCGAGACCTGGAGATCCATACTGACTCCCAACATTCAACGATGACTTCTATGATCGTGTGAACCTTTTATGCTAGTATCTTAATCCCTTTGTTTCATGATATATTACATATCCGAGATTCGATCATCGGTATCTCCATACCTAGTTTGATCTCGTTACCGATATGCACTCTTTTCTCGTTCCCGTGATATAACATTCTAGTGATCAAATCACTTGCTTGCAAGCTAATCAATGTGATATCACCGAGAGGGCCTAGAGCATATCTATCCATCATCGGGATGAACAAATTCCACTCTCGATCCATGGGTCTCAACTTAACACTTTAGTAGTTCTGAAGCCATCTTTATAATCACCCAGTTACGGTGTGACGTTTGATGTCATCGAGAAACTCTTCCGGTGTTAGTGATTGACATGATCTCATGGTCTAAGGATTAGGATCACTTCGTAAGTTGTTATAGCAATATAAACTCAATGACTTTGATCGTAATGCTATACTTCAGATGAATGTTCATCACATCATTACACTAATGTTGTGACCTCGTTATTAACAACATCCAATGTCCATGATCAGGAAACTTTGATCATCATGTTAATCAACGAGCTAGTTTATAAGAGAGGCATAACTAGGAACTTCCTTTTTTTATTAAACACACATGTATTAACGTTTCTGTATTAATACAATTATAGCATGTAAAATAAACATTTATCATAAATAAGAAATACGATAATAACCACTTTATTATTGCCTCTCGGGCATATTCCCTTCAGATTACTCACTCATGGATGAGGGAAACATCGATGGTTGATGTAGAGGCGTTGGTGATGACGATGGCAATGATCCTCTCCAAATTCCCCGTCCCGGTAGGGTGCTAGAACGGAGTTTCTGGATCCGAATATTGGTTTCTGGTGGTGGCGGCACAACGAAACTCTTTCTGGAAAAACTTCGAACCCCCCGTTGGTTTTTAGGTCAAGGGGTAACTTATAGGCGAAGAGGGAGCCCGAGGGGGTGACTGGGGTGGCCGCACCCCCTAGGCGCAGGCTGGGCCCACCCGCTCCTGGCAGGGGTGTGGGACCCCTAGGACTCCACTTCGTCTCGTCTTTTGGCTCCGTGGATCTTCTGACGAGATAGGATTTTTGGCATATTTTCCGGGATTTTTTCTAATAGTTGATTTTCTGCACAAAAACTAGACACCAAGGCAATTCTGCTGAAAGCAGCGTCAGTCCGTATTAGTTGTATCTAAATCACACAAGTTTAGAGGAGAAACAATAGCAAAAGTGTTCAGGAAAGTAGATACATTTTGGACGTATCAGGTCCCTAGGAGCAATGAGCCCCATAGGTTTTCCACAGCCTAGGACAGGATAGCGCATAGCTGGATTTGTTCCTAGTGATTTCTGATTAGAGAGAGACACAAGGGCAGTATATAAGAGGGGTCAGAGGTCGGTTAAACTCACGAGAAACACCAAATTGTTGTCCAAGAAAACAATACAAACTGACCAGAAAAAGAAATTGCGGATTCGGAGGAGTCTTGCAGTGTAACGACCAACTATACGGTTGCGGCCCGTATAGTTTCGGCCGTATAGTTGGTTCCGGGCAGGTACTTCTAAATATTTCTAGCCCAAGTCGGTTAGATTACCGATTAAGAACCAACAAAAATGTTTTTTTAATAATAAAAATGATGAACGGGTCGAGGGTACTGAAGCTTTAACGACCAACTATACGGCGGGAGAGTTTTCTCCGGCCGTATAGTTGCAAAAACCCCTCAAAAACTTCAGAAAAACAAGAGGAATTCAAAGGAAAAAATTTAATAGTAGAAACTATGAAAACAAATCACTTATTAGAGTTAGAAAAATTACCTTCCACTTACCGTTTATTTACTCGGGAGCGACAAGCTCCTCCAACAACATGGACTTCTTCTTCTTGGGAGGATTTGACCTTAGTTCATATAATAATTCTTGGAAACAAAAATCATCAAGACTAAATATCCTCTCAATAATATTGATGTCTTGTTGGGTAAATATAGATGATGCATCTACTACCTTTGTTTCCTGTCTCTGCATAATCTGCAACTCAAATTCTTGAAGTAAAAGGATCCAACAGATCAGTCTTGGCTTATGAAACTTCCTCTCGAGGAGTTCTTTTAAACCATCACGATCCGTATGAACTCTTACTTTTGCATCAACAATATAAGAACGAAACTTGTCACAAGAGAAAAATACAGCAAAGAGTTCCTTTTCTTCCTTAGGATAATTCTTTTGAGCACTATTGAGACTTCTGCGAGCATGATGTATAATATTAAATCCACGACCTATGTGTTGTCCCAAAGTTACTCCTACATCATCATCGCTATTGTGGCATCCCGCAAAACCACTACTAGAAAATCGCGTTGAATTTGTGCATTGCATCGTCATTATCATGCGTTGTTTGCATAAAAACTATTGTCGCAAACCCCGTTTTAATTTCCAAACGCCTCATCTTTATTCAAACGCAAAAACCCGGGTCTCCGGAGTTAATTTGTTTGTTGCTATCGGGTTGCAAACGGCCCAATTAGAATAAATAAAAATTTAAATTATTTTAATAGGGGCAGTCGAACGGGCCGATTGACCCGAACGACCGCCCCAGAATATTAATCGGTCCACCCTACACCTGCCCTTCTAAATCCTAAGCCCACCCACTAATCTACCCACCCCTAGCAGCCACATCACTCCACCCTATGGCAGTGCGCCACCTCACCTCCTCCCTCTCTCTGGACCACTCCCAGGCTGCCACTTGGCCACCTCCCTCCACCCACCACTCCTCTCTCTCTCACCTTCCACCCCACACAGCCTCCCTTCCTCTCAGCACTCACGCGCACGGGCCCCACCGGCCAGCCCTCCCTGTTCCCCGGTCCCGCCCTGGGCCCCGCACTCACGCACCCCACCTCAGACCCAGCTCGCCTCCGCTGCCTTCCTCCCGCAGTGATCGCCCCTGGCCCGTCCTCCTCCTTCCCTTTTCAGACGCCCGCCGGGCCACCTCCTGTGCCCCGACGCCGACTCCCTCCTCCCAGCTCGCCCCTCCCCGTCACCTCCCGTCCGCACCGACTCGCCCAACCACCGCACGCCAACCCGCAGCAGCCTGGCCCGCGCCGCCGTAACCTTCCGCCACGAAGTACCACCGGCCGCCATGTCCCTCCAAAGACGCGAGCACGCCAGCGTGGCCGACCCCGAGCCGCCCCGGTGCCTCTGCCTCTGTTGGCTGCGGCCGAGCGCCGACAGTCACGCCATGCCCATCTCGCGTTGTTCCTCGCACGCTAGTGCGCCGCTTGATGTAACCCAAGACACCAAGTGCTACGTCTCCAAGATCTCCCGAGGCGGCTACAAGTGGACCATTGATGTTAAGTCGACGCCGAGTTCTACGTCACGGACGCCAAGATCGCCGCCCGGACCCCGAAGCGGTTCCCGGACCCCAAAGACGTCGGGACCCTGAAGACCCGTTTCCGGGGGCGAAGTCCGGACCCGATGACCGCCAAGAACGCCACCGGTTCAACAAGCACCTCGCCGCGGAGCGCCAAGTTCTCCCTCCCGGATACCAAGACCGCCTCGATGGCACGGACCCGACAAGGCCCTCGCAACGGCAGGATCGACCCCGTGGGACGCGACAAGATCTACCCTCGGTCGCCATGACCTCCTTCAAGGATCCGTTGGTCGAGACCCCGACGCGACAAGTGCTTCAGCCCGAACGATAGGACCGACAGCATGGCCCGACCATCGCGAATGCGACAAGATCTGCCTCGTTGATTGAGACCGACCCCGATACCCGAGAACGGAACCGTCGAACCCTGGACCCTGAGGCCGACCCTGGACCCTGTCGAACCCCGAACCCCGGAACCCCAAGTTCGTCGAGACCCCCCCAATGTGTGAACCCCTTCTCGAAACCCTATTTTTATAACATAACAACTTGTTGCATGTTTAATTGTCATCTCGCATGCATATCTGTGGTTTGGGGGCCTTATGCCGATTCACCTAATAATCAAATATGGGGCCCATATGCGGGCAAATCTAGTCTCATATTGGCCTCATTTAAATTTGTGTAGCGAACCCGATGCTATCTTTGGCCATGCTAAAACAACATTTAAATTGCGGGGTAGCTAAACAACATGAACCTAAATATCGTCGGGACCCCGGTTCCGCTTAATCTTGATCTAATTGCATCGCACCTTTGCCATGTGTAACACCCTCAGGATCGGACCTATGCAAGTTTGGGCAAAATTCACCAAACCCGCATAGAAACGATTCAAAGGTGCCCACCAAGCACTTTCGTGCGGGTGGAAAACGAAGTAATAACATCACACAAATGCCCTCGATGGGACCCACGTAATGATATATATATAAGCGACTCCATGAGTCAAGAATACGGATATAATATACAAAGATCCAAATCACCTTGAAAACGATAGAGCGTCCAGCTACGGACAAGATGCAAATGGGGCTAAGAGCCCTGAAGAATAACCAATGGCGTCCATAACCCCGCCTGTGCCAAGCCGAAGGGTAACCCCGCTAACGGCGTCGATCTCAAAACCTGCTTAACAAAAAGGGTGCCGACAAAGGGCAAAGTAAACAAAGAAGGAGCGTCAAGATCGAGGCCAAGACACGGCGAGGCTAGAATTCGCGTCTCGCCTACATAGGTATGGTGGATCAAGCGGCAGCAAGATGTACTAAACAACCTATAGAGACTTGACAATCAAGGCGTCAATTAGAGAGGGTAAGATAGACCTATCCGGATCCAACCTGAAGCTAACACCAAACAAACCCATCCCGGTGTTTCCCTCGAGGCCAAACGAGGAAGTCAACCGAGGAACTCACACCGCTGGCGCTTTTATTTATTCGATTATAGTTGCGGCACTTTACTAGTCAAGTTTAGATAATCATCCTGATAAAATAAACAGTGGGCACTTTTAGTTAACCATTCCGTGATAGTTGCATCAATTACTAATCAAATACAGATAGCATGATATAATCCCAAAACCCAGCAGTTGTTGGTACTTTTATTCAGCCAATTCGTTGTAGTTGCAATACTTACTAGTCAGATATATTTGTCGCAAGCGACAACCAAGCAAGCAATGGTGGGCAGTATTAATTAGCCATTCCGTTATAATGAAGCTGATTACTAGTCATTATAAGTCAAATTAATAGCAGTAAACTTTAGTTATGCTTGTCTATGATCGAGATACTGTGCTCCAAGTCGTCCATAACCGCGGACACGGCTTTCAGAAAGTTTTAACCCGGCCGGGGTGCACAAATAGCAACACACACACGATCAACCTCGGAAAAACCAAATCAAAACCCAACGAGGTCTCACGACAGAGCAATCACAAGATTCAGAAATATTTCAGGGGGCCACCCCTTAGAGTAGAATCCGCAACGGAGTAAGCAAGCTCCGAGACGGCCTCAAGGTTTGGCTAGACGGTCAGGAACGACCGGGAACCCCAAACGGGCTTGTCGACACCATGGAATCGTGGTCCGATCCTAACAAGACAAGGTGCAGACTCGCACAATCGTAAATAAAGCGGTAAACATGGCATAAGTACAGATCGTAATAAAACCTCAAACTAGTTTGTGGCCCCAAGAAATAAGACGGAATCAAGCTCGCTAAGGCCCATACTCCTATATGTGGATAGCGATAAATCAAGGAACAGGTATCAAGTACTCGGGGTCTTACGGGACACAAGTGGGCGTTCGGAAACCAAATATTATCTATCACCCACCGATGCCTCTGCTTATTCAATTTTAGTTGTTAAACAGAATTAAAGTGAGCAATAAGTGAAACTAGTATCATCTCCAACATCAACATGCGGCAATACATCAGCAACTGTGGCATATGGCGACACACATCAGCACTTGGGCAAGCAACTACGACGCGCAAGTCCAACTATCTACCAAGCAACAGGTAATAGGGTGTGTCCAAGGCAATATAGGGCTGCACGGTAGATCACGGGTACGGAAACTAAAGCATCGCAACACGGATAGCAATAGATCAACAAGGAGGGAATAAAGACTATAAAAGTAAGATAGGTAGAAAGAGGGAGATGCTCTTCGAAAACATTGTCGAAGGTTCAACCAAGGACGGGCGAAGCTCACATCAACTCAACGGCCTTATCCGAAGAAGCAAAACACTAGAATAAACACCGGATGCAATATTTAATACACGGAAGATCGGCATGATGCATGTATGATGTCCGGCATGGCAAAGCGGATGCAATTAGGTCATATTAAGGAACCGGGGTCCCGACTAATTAAACGGTTCAAGTTGTTTAGATCCCCAAAGTTAAATGTTGTTTAGCAATGCAACAGATGGAACCGGTTCGCTACACATGTTTAAATGAGGCCAATATAAGGCTAGATTTGCCCGCATATGGGCCCCATATTTAATTATTAGGTGAATCGGCGGAAGGCCCCCAATCCACAGATATGCATGCGAGTATGACAATTCAATATGCAACAAGTTGTATTATGTTATAAAATAGGGTTTTCGGGAAGGGGTTCACACATAGGGGTCTCGACGATCTTGGGGTTCTGAGGGTTCGGGGTTCGGGGTCGGCCTCGGGGTCCAGGGTTCGACGGATAGGTCTCGTGAAACGTTTCTCAGCGGGTAGGTCTTGTTGCATCCGGGGTCTTTGGTTCATGTTGTCGGTCATGGCGTTCGGGACGAAGCACTTGTCGTATCCGCATCGGCGTTCTTGGCGTTCAGGGGAAGGAGTACCGGTTCGCCGGGGTTGCATCGGATTCTTCGTTGTTCTTGTCGCATGCGATCTTGTCGGGTCCCATAGGGTCGGTCTTGCCGTGAGGGTCTTTGTCGAGGCCCGCGCCATCGAGTCGGTCTTGGCGGTGAAGTACTTGGCGTCCGGTGCGGTACTTGTGGGCATGGGCGATCTTGGCGTCCTTCGGTTAGGGTTTGGCGTCGAGGAAGGTACTTGTCGCTTCGGGCGTTCTTGGTGGTCATCGGGTCCGAGTGGTTGATCTTGGTCATGTGCGCCCTCGATGTCGATAGCGAACTTGACGGTTCCGCGGTCGTCGGGTCATGTCGACGGTTTCGATTGTAGATCTCTGCGTTCTCGAGGGAGTGCTTGTCGTTCCAGGGATCCTCCGGGTTCGGGGTGGAGGATTTGGGGGTTGGCGGTGTATCGTTGAGGTGCATGTCGAAGTGCTTAGCGGTGGTCCATCGAGCGTCACCAGGCTCATCCTCTCGATACCCTGTCATGCGGAGATCTTGTGGAAGGTTGGCACCCCGCGAGTACACGGCTTACGCGCAGTTCTTATCGAGGCCGGTCTTGTACACCGGGGTCGGAGGAAGCCCAGGTCGGGGACAGCGGATGGCGGCGCGAGGCAGAGGGTCGACCCGAACGGCGGAGGGCGGGGATTCTCTGACCGGAGCGACGGCGAGGTGCAGAGCTCGGGGCACTGGCGACGAGGCGGCGGGTCGGGCGCCCGGGCCTCGGGGAGGTCTGCCGGCGAGGCGCGCGGACGGCAGGGAGCTTGCGGGCGGAGCTGGGGCGATGGTCACCGGCCGAGGCGAGGGACCGCTGGCGCGGGCGGGCGGGCTCATGAGGCAGGCCGCGGCGACGCGCGAGGGCGAGCGCTGGTTCGCTGGCGCAGAGGCCAAGGCGGAGGCGAGCGTGAGCCGGGAGAGGCGGTGAGGGAGGACCGGGCGGCGCTGAGGTGCCGGGCGGCGAGGGAGCGAGGACGCCGGGCCGGAGGAGCGGGGGCCGGGCTTGGGGGAGCGAGGCACGGCGCGGGGCGGAGGGCGCGAAGAGGACGGCCAGGAGCGGGGGAGAGGCGAGGTGAGAGGGGAAGGGGCGCCGGCGGCGAGGCAAGCCGCGGGCCGGAGGTGCGGTGAGGGAGTAGGCAGAGAGGGAGCGCAGGCGCCGGCGAGGACGGGAAGCTCGAGGACGCTGGGATGCGGAGGCCGGGCGGTTGAGCTGCAGGCGTGAGGACCGCCGGAGAGGGAGAGGAGGGTGGAGGAGAGAGGCGTGACGGAAGCTGGGCGGGTGCGTGCTGTGGGAGAGGAGGGAGAGGGGGAAGAGGAACAGGAGCGTGGGGGCTGGGGTCAGGAGAGAGCGGTTCTGGGGAGGTGGGGCCCGACCTGTAGGGTGGGTCCCAGGGACAGCGGGCCAGGTGGGGTAGGTGCTCTGTGGGCTGCGTGGTGGTGGGTGTGTGTTGTGTGGGCTGTGGAGAGAGGGTGAGAGATGAGGGGTGAGGTGGCAGGTTTAGATTGGTTAGGGAGAGGAGGTGAGGTGGAGTGATTTGATTGGGTGGGGTGAGGTGGCCACTAGGGGTGGGTAGGATAGGTTGGGTAACTCTAGGATTTAGGATTGGTGTAGTTGGACCGATTTAGAAATCAAGGCTGTCGGTCGGTTGGCCTGCTCGATCGCTCCGCCAAAAATAAATAAATATTTTATCCGATTTAAACGGGCCGTCTGCACCCGATAGCGGCCAAAACAAAATATTCCGGGAACCCGGTTTTGACGTTTGAATAAAAGACGAGGCGTTTTAGAAAACAAAACGGCTTTGCGAAAATAGTTTTGGCAAACAATGAATGATGATGACGATGCAATGCACAAATTCAACGCAATTTTCTAGTAGTGGTTTTGCGGGATGCCACAATTCGACACCACTAACAATGGATCTCGCCCTCGAGATCCGCCTCATGGTACCGGAAGGAAGGTCGGCGTTCTCCGTCTTCTCGCTTTGTGCAGATCCTCGCGACACCACTAACGAGGGTTCCTTCTTCATCTGGAAATCGGCGACACCACCAACAAAGGGTCGTTGATCCTGATCGACGAGAGAGCACTCCGGAGAACAAAGGACGAAGGTAGAGGTATCAAACGATAAGGCCACCTCTAACTTCCATTAGATGAGGGAGAAGTTACATTGATCCACCAGTTCGATGTACAGAGCGAACAGTAAGAGTCGAGTAGGGTGATCAGTCCATCCCGGGCCCAAACTATCACGCTATACATGGGTAGGAGAATCAGGCAACTCAACTCTCGAGATTTAGACTGAAGAACTTCATAGGTGGTATCCGGAACAAAGGGATGCTGCCAGCAGAAATCGTTTGAAAGACACACTGATTAGGTTTCGCGATGGTTCCATTGGCATGAACAACACATGCTCACGGTTAACCCCAACTTCACCAAAGCTCGTCCTTCTTATATGTTTTTCCACGACACTGTCATCCAGCAAGGAACACATATAGATAAAGAGCTCAAAGACAGAAGATTGGAGGAAGGGTTCAACAGACAAGTTGCAGATTGATGGTCGTAGCACCTCCGTTACAAAAGGAAGATAGCGAAACCCTGAAGGTACGACGGAAACCCACCCACGAGAAATCCTGGACTCGAAGAAAAGATAAGAGGGTAGATTCAAAACACGTCGAGATAAGAGGAGAATAGCAGAGAGGTAAGGAATAAAATCAGACCTAATCAGAACTATCCAACCGATTTTGCAAAAATAGTTTTTACACTCTACTTCGGCCGTTAGCTAGGTTATCCCACAGTTGGACTTGGGTATCGCAACCGCCGAGCTCGATACCACTGTAACACCCTCAGATCGGACCTATGCAAGTTTGGGCAAAATTCACCAAACCCGCATAGAAACGATTCAAAGGTGCTCACCAAGCACTTTCGTATGCGGAAAACGAAGTAATAACATCACACAATCCTCGATGGGACCCATGTAATGATATATATATAAGCGACTCCATGAGTCAAGAATACGGATATAATATACAAAGATCCAAATCACCTTGAAAGCGATAGAGGCCAGCTACGGACAAGATGCAAATGGGGCTAAGAGCCCGAAGAATAACCAATGCCCATAACCCTGCCCAAAGCCGAAGGGTAACCCCGCTAACGGCCGATCTCAAAACCTGCTTAACAAAAAGGGTGCCGACAAAGGGCAAAGCGAACAAAGAAGGAGCGTCGATCGAGGCCAAGACACGGCGAGGCTAGAATTCGGTCCTCGCCTACATAGGTATGGTGGATCAAGCGGCAAAGATGTACTAAACAACCTATAGAGACTCAGTACAATCAAGGCCAATTAGAGAGGGGTAAGATAGACCTATCCGGATCCAACCTGAAGCTAACACCAAACAAACCCATCCTGGTGTTTCCCCCTCGAGGCCAAACGAGGAAGTCAACCGAGGAACTCACACCGTTGGCAGTTTTATTTATTCAGTTATAGTTGCGGCACTTTACTAGTCAAGTTTAGATAATCATCCTGATAAAATAAACAGTGGGCACTTTTAGTTAACCATTCCGTGATAGTTGCATCAATTACTAATCAAATACAGATAGCATGATATAATCCCAAAACCCAGCAGTTGTTGGTACTTTTATTCAGCCAATTGCTAGAAGTTGCAATACTTACTAGTCGATATATTTGTTTAAGCGACAACCAAGCAAGCAATGGTGGGCGATTAATTAGCCATTCCGTTATAATGAAGCTGATTACTAGTCATTATAAGTCAAATTAATAGCAAGAACTTTAGTTATGCTTGTCTATGATCGAGATATCGTGCTCCAAGTCGTCCATAACCATGACACGGCTTTGAAAGTTTTAACCCGCCGGGTGCAAATAGCAACACACACACGATCAACCTCGGAAAAACCAAATCAAAACCCAACGAGGTCTCACGAGCAATCACAAGATTCAGAATATTTCAGGGGCCACCCTTAGAGTAGAATCCGCAACAGAGTAAGCAAGCTCCGAGACGGCCTCAAGGTTTGGCTAGACGGCTGTGAACGACTGGGAACCCCAAACGGGGCTTGTCGACACCGCGGAATCGTGGTCCGATCCTAAACAGTACAGTGTGCAGTACCTCGCACAATCGTAAATAAAGCGGTAAACATGGCATAAGTACAGGATCGTAAATAAAACCTCAAACTAGTTTGTGGCCCCAAGAAATAAGACGGAATCAAGCTCTGGCTAAGGGGGGCCCATACTCCCCATATGTGGATAGCGCGATAAATCAAGGAACAGGTATCAAGTACTCGGGGTCTTACGGGACACAAGTGGGCGTTCGGAAACCAAATATTATCTATCACCCACCGATGCCTCTGCTTATTTCAATTTTAGTTGTTAAACAGAAATTAAAGTGAACAATAAGTAAAACTAGTATCATCTCCAACATCAACATGCGGCAACACATCAGCAACTGTGGCATATGGCGACACACATCAGCACTTGGGCAAGCAACTACGACGCGCAAGTCCAACTATCTACCAAGCAACAGGTAATAGGGTGTGTCCAAGGCAATATAGGGCTGCACGGTAGATCACGGGTACGGAAACTAAAGCATCGCAACACAGATAGCAATAGATCAACAGGAGGGAATAAAGACTATAAAAGTAAGATAGGTAGAAAGAGGGAGATGCTCGCCTGAAAACATTGTCGAAGGTTCAACCCGAAGGACGGGGCGAAGCTCACATCAACTCAACGGCCTTATCCGCGAAGAAGCAAAACACTAGAATAAACACCGGATGCAATATTTAATACACGGCAGAAGATCGGCATGATGCATGTATGATGTCTGGCATGGCAAAGGTGCGATGCAATTAGGTCATATTAAGCGGAACCGGGGGTCCCGACACTAATTAAACGGTTCAAGTTGTTTAGATCCCCCGCAAGTTAAAGGTTGTTTAGCAAAGCAACAGATGGAACCGGTTCGCTACTCATGTTTAAATGAGGCCGATATGAGACTAGATTTGCCCGCATATGGGCCCCATATTTAATTATTAGGTGAATCGGCATAAGGCCCCCAAACCACAGATATGCATGCGAGATGACAATTAAATATGCGACAAGTTGTATTATGTTATAAAAGTAGGGTTTTCGGAAAGGGGTTCACACATTAGGGTTCTCGACGATCTTGGAGGCTCCGGGGTTCGGGGTCCGGTCTCAGGGTCCAGGGTTCGACGGATAGGTCTCGGCGGAAACGTTCTCGGTAGCGGGGTAGGTCTTGTTGCATCCGGGGTCTTTGGTTCATGTTGTCGGTCATGGCGTTCGGGACGAAGCACTTGTCGTATCCGCATCGGCGTTCTTGGCTCGTGGGAAGGAGTACCGGTCGGTGCCGGGTTGCATCGGATTCTTCGGGGTTGTTCTTGTCGCATGCAGATCTTGTCGGGTCCCATAGGGTCGGTCTTGCCGTTGCGAGGGTCTTGTCGAGGCCCGCGCCATCGAGTCGGTCTTGGCTTCGGGGTGAAGTACTTGGCGTCCGGGGTGCGGTACTTGTGGCACAGGGGCGATCTTGGCGTCCTTCCGGTTAGGGTTTGGCGTTCGAGGAAGGTACTTGTCGTTCTCGGGGCGTTCTTGGTGGTCATCGGGTCCGAGTGGTTGATCTTGTCAGTTTCATGTGGGCGTCCTCGATGTCGATAGCGAACTTGACGGTTCCGCGGTCGTCGGGTCATGTCGACGGTTTCGATTGTAGATCTCTGCGTTCTCGAGGGAGTGCTTGTCGTTCCAGGGATCCTCCGGGTTCGGGGTGGAGGATTTGGGGGTTGGCGGTGTATCGTTGAGGTGCATGTCGAAGTGCTTAGCGGTGGTCCATCGAGCGTCACCAGGCTCATCCTCTCGATACCCTGTCACGCGGAGATCTTGTGGAAGCTTGGCACCCCGCGAGTACACGGCTTACGCGCAGTTCTTATCGAGGCCGGTCTTGTACACCGGGGTCGGAGGAAGCCCAGGTCGGGGACAGCGGATGGCGGGCGAGGCGAGGGTCGACCGGGCGGAGGGCGGGATTCTCGACCGAGCGACGGCGAGGTGAGCTCGGGCGACTGCGGCGACAGGCGCGGGTCGACGGCGCTCCGGCCTCATGGGAGGTCTGCCGGGCGAGGCGCGCGGACGGCAGGAGCTTGCGGCGAGTGGGGCGGTCACCGGCCGAGGCGGAGGGACCTGCTGGGCCCAGCGGGCGGGCATGGAGGCAGCAGCGGCTGGAGGGCGAAGCGCGGGTCTGCTGGCAGTGGCGCCACAAGGCGGCGAGCGGTGAGCGCGGGAGAGGCGTGAGGAGGGACTGGGCGGGCCAGGGGTGCCACTGGGCGGGCGAGGGAGCGAGGACGCCACGAGGAGCGGGCGTGGCTGGGCTTGGGGGAGCGAGGCACGGGGGCCGGAGCCGCGATGAGGACGGCCAGGAGCCGGGAGAGGCGAGGTGAGAGGGCGGGCCATGGCGCAGGCAAGCCGGGCCGAGGTGCGGGAGGGCGAGCGCAGAGAGGGAGCGGCAGGCTGGCGAGACGGGGAAGCTCGAGGACGCTGGGATGCGGAGGCCGGGCGGTTGAGCTGGCAGCGGAGGACCGGGAGAGGGGAGAGGGTGGAGGAGAGAGGCGGCTGACGGGAAGCTCAAGGGCGTGCAAGTGTGGAGAGGAGAGAGAGGTGGAAGAGGAACAGGAGCGTGGGGGCTGGGGTCAGGAGAGAGCGGTTCTGGGGAGGTGGGGCCCGACCTGTAGGGTGGGTCCCAGGACAATGGGCTGGGGGTAGGTGCTCTGTGGGCTGCGTGTGGTGGGGTGTGTGCGTGTGTTGTGTGGCCAGGGAGAGAGGGTGAGAGATGAGGGGTGAGGTGGCAGGTTTAGATTGGTTAGGGAGAGGGAGGAGGTGAGGTGGAGTGATTTGATTGGGTGGAGTGAGGTGGCCAGGGGTGTGGGTAGGATAGGTTGGGTAACTCTAGGATTTAGGATTGGTGTAGTTGGACCGATTTAGAAATCTGGGGCGGTCGTTCGGGTCGGTTGGCCCGTTCGACTGCTCCGGCCAAAAATAAATAAATATTTTATCCGATTTAAACGGGCCGTCTGCACCCGATAGCGGCCAAAACAAAATATTCCGGGAACCCGGTTTTGACGTTTGAATAAAAGACGAGGCGTTTTAGAAAACAAAACGGCTTTGCGAAAATAGTTTTGGCAAACAATGAATGATGATGACGATGCAATGCACAAATTCAACGCGATTTTCTAGTAGTGGTTTTGCGGGATGCCACACCATGCCATCCATCATGCATGCATCATGCCGATCTTCTGTCATTTTATTAAATATCGCATCCGGTGTTTATTCTAGTGTTTTGGTTCTTCGCGGATAAGGCCGTTGAGTTGATGTGAGCTTCGTCCCGATCTTCGGATAAAACCATCGACATGTTTTCAGGCGAGCATCTCCCCCTTTCTACCTATCTTACTTTTATAGTATTTACTTCCCTCCTGTTGATCTATTGCTATCTGTGTTGCGATGCTTTAGTTTTCGTACCCGTGATATACCGTGCAGCCCCATATTGCCTTGGACACATCCTATTACCTGTTGTTTGGTAGATAGTTGGACTTGCGCGTCATAGTTGCTTGCTCAAGCGCCGATGTGTGTCGCCAAATGCCACGATTCGATGTATTGCCACATGTTGATGTTGGAGATGATGCTAGTTTTACTTATTGTTCACTTTAATTTCTGTTTAACAACTAAAATTGAATAAGCAGAGGCATCGGTGGGTGATAGATAATATTTGGTTTCCGAACGCCCACTTGTGTCCCGTAAGACCCCGAGTACTTGATACTGCCTTGATTTATCGCGCTATCCACATCCGGAGGTATATGGGACCCCCGAGCGAGCTTGATTCATTTTTATTTGGGGCCACAAACTAGTTTGAGGTTTTATTTACGATCCTGTACTTATGCCATGCTTTATCGCTTTATTTACGATTGTGCAGTCACACCGCATTGTTAGGATCAATGGCACGATTCCGCGGTGTCGACAAGCCCAGCCACACTTTCGGTTCCCGATTGCTCACACCGTCCCCATAACCTTGAGGCCGTCGAGCTTGCTTACCCGCTATGGATTCTACTCTAAGGGTGGCCCCGAAATATTTCTGAATCCTGTGATTGTTCACCGAAAGCCTCGTTGGTTTTGATTTGGTTTTTCCGAGGTTGATCGGCGTGTGTTGCTATTGGTGCACCCCGCCGGTAAAACTTTCTCAAAGCCGTGTCCATGGTTATGGACGACTTGGAGCACATGATCTCGATCATAGACAAGCATAACTAAAGTTTATTGTTATAAATTTGACTTATAATGACTAGTAAGTAGCTCCACTACAACGGAATGGCTAATTAATACCGCCACAATTGTTGTTTGGTTGTCGCCATACAAATGTATCTGACTAGTAAGTATGGCAACTACAACGAAATGGCTGAATAAAAGTACCAACAACTGCTGGGTTTTGGGTTGATCTCATGCTATCTGTATCTGATTAGTAATTGTTGCAACTATCACGGAATGATTAACTAAAAGTGCCCATCGCTTACTTTATCGACGATTATCTAAACCGACTAGTAAAGTGCCGCAACTATAATCGAATAAGTAAACCGCCAACCGTGTGAGTTCCTCGGTTGACTTCCTCGCTTGGTCTCGAGGGGAAATATCGGATGGGTTTGTTTGGTGTTAGCTTGAGTTGGATCCGGTAGGTCATTCTCATCCTCTCTCGATATCCGCCAGGTTGTATCGAGTCTCTATAGGTTGTTTCGTGCATCCGCCGCTGCCGCTCACCACCATACCTATGTAGGCGAGGACCCGAATTCTAGCCTCGCTGCAATCGCCTCGATCGACGCTCCTTCTTTGTTTTCTGCTTTGCCTTGTCGGCACCCTTTGTTAAGCAGGTTTTGAGATCGACGCCATAGGTTACCCTTCCGCTTGGCACAGGCAGGTTATGGACGCCATTGGTTATTCTTCGTGGCTCTTAGCCCCATTTGCATCTTGTCCGTAGTGGACGCCTATCGATTTCAAGGTGATTTGGATCTTTGTATATTATATCGTATTCTTGACTCCTTGAGTCGTTGTTATATATATATGCTCTGTGGGTCCCATCGAGGACTGTTGTGTAATGTTATTACCGCTTTCCACCCGCACGAAGTGCTGGTGGCACCTTTGAATCGCTTCTATGCGGGTTTGGCGAATTTTGTTCAAACTTGCATAGGTCCGATCGAGGGTGTTACAGAGTGGTATCGAGCTCAGTTGATACCCACAAGTCCATCAGAGGATAACCTAGCTAACGGCCGCAGTAGAGTGTCAAAAACTATTTTCTAAAATCGGTTGGATAGTTCTGAATAGGTCTGGTTTTACTCCTTACCCCTCTGCTGTTCTCCTCTTACCCCTACGTGTTTTGAATCCGCTCTCCTCTCTTTCTTCGAGTCCAGGATTTCTCGTGGTTGGGTTTCCGTCGTACCTTAGGGCTTCGTTTTCCCCCTTTTGTAACGGAGGTGCTACGGTCGTCAATCTGCAGCTTGTCTGTTGTACCCTTCTTCCGATCTTTTGTTCTTGAGCTCTTTATCCATATGTGTTCCTTGCTGGATAGCCGTGTCGTTGAAAAACATATGAAAAGGACGAGCATTGGTGAAGTTGGAGTATACCTTGAGCATGTGTTGTTCATGCCAATGGAACCATCGCGAAACCTAATCATTGTGCCTTTCATACGATTTCTGCTGGCATCATCCCTTTGTTCCGGAGACCGCCTATGAAGATCTCAGTCTAAATCTCGAGAGTTGAGTTGCCTGATTCCCCTACCCATGTAGAGAGTTGATAGTTTGGGCCGGGATGGACTGATCACCCTACCCGACTCTTACTGTTCGCTCTGTACATCGAACTGGTGGATCAAGGTAACTTTTCCCTCTTCTAACGAAAGTTAGGGGTGGCTTAATTTGTGATGCCTCTACCTTCGTCCTTTGTTTCTCCGGAGTGCTCTCTCGACGATCAGGAACAACGACCCTTTGTTAGTGGTGTCGCGAGGAACTACACGAAGCGAGAAGACGCAGATCGCCGACCTTCCTTCCGGTACCATGAGGCGGATCTCGAGGGCGAGATCCATTGTTGGTGGTGTCGAATTGTGGCATCCCGCAAAACCACTACTAGAAAATCGCGTTGAATTTGTGCATTGCATCGTCATTATCATGCGTTGTTTGCATAAAAACTATTGTCGCAAACCCCGTTTTAATTTCCAAACGCCTCATCTTTATTCAAACGCAAAAACCCGGGTCTCCGGAGTTAATTTGTTTGTTGCTATCGGGTTGCAAACGGCCCAATTAGAATAAATAAAAATTTAAATTATTTTAATAGGGGCAGTCGAACGGGCCGATTGACCCGAACGACCGCCCCAGAATATTAATCGGTCCACCCTACACCTGCCCTTCTAAATCCTAAGCCCACCCACTAATCTACCCACCCCTAGCAGCCACATCACTCCACCCTATGGCAGTGCGCCACCTCACCTCCTCCCTCTCTCTGGACCACTCCCAGGCTGCCACTTGGCCACCTCCTCCACCCACCACTCCTCTCTCTCTCACCTTCCACCCCACAGCCTCCCTTCCTCTCAAGACTCACGCCAGACGGGCCCCACCGCCAGCCTCCTCCCTTCCCGCCTGGCCCCTGACTCACGCACCCCACCTCACCCAGCTCGCTCCCTGCGTCTTCCTCCCCATGATCGTCCCCTTGGCCCCGTCCTCCTCCTTCCCTTTTTTCAGACGCCCGGCCGGGCGCCACCTCCCAGCCCCGACGCCGACTCTCCTCCCCACTCGCCTCCCCGTCACCTCCCGTCTGCACGACTCGCCCAACCATCACAGCCGCAGCCCGCTCGGTGCGCCCCAGAACCTTCCTCGCCACGAGTACTGCGCCGCGTCCCTCCAAAGACGCGAAGACGCCAACAGCGGCCGACCTCGAGCCGCCCGGTGCCTCTGCCTCTGTTAGCTGCCGCTGGCCGCCACGCCATGCCCATCTCGCGTTGTTCCCTGCAACGCTAGTGCGGCCGCGTTTGACAGAACCCGAAGACACCAAGTGCTACGTCTCCAAGATCTCCCGAGGCGGCTACAAGTGGACCATTGATGTTAAGTCGACGCCGAGTTCTACGTCACGGACGCCAAGATCGCCGCCCGGACCCCGAAGCGGTTCCCGGACCCCAAAGACGTCGGGACCCTGAAGACCCGTTTCCGGGGGCGAAGTCCGGACCCGATGACCGCCAAGAACGCCACCGGTTCAACAAGCACCTCGCCGCGGAGCGCCAAGTTCTCCCTCCCGGATACCAAGACCGCCTCGATGGCACGGACCCGACAAGGCCCTCGCAACGGCAGGATCGACCCCGTGGGACGCGACAAGATCTACCCTCGGTCGCCATGACCTCCTTCAAGGATCCGTTGGTCGAGACCCCGACGCGACAAGTGCTTCAGCCCGAACGATAGGACCGACAGCATGGCCCGACCATCGCGAATGCGACAAGATCTGCCTCGTTGATTGAGACCGACCCCGATACCCGAGAACGGAACGCTTAACCACGGACCCCGAGGCCGACTTCGACCCTGTCGAACCCCGAACCCCGGAACCCCAAGTTCGTCGAGACCCCCCCAATGTGTGAACCCCTTCTCGAAACCCTATTTTTATAACATAACAACTTGTTGCATGTTTAATTGTCATCTCGCATGCATATCTGTGGTTTGGGGGCCTTATGCCGATTCACCTAATAATCAAATATGGGGCCCATATGCGGGCAAATCTAGTCTCATATTGGCCTCATTTAAATTTGTGTAGCGAACCCGATGCTATCTTTGGCCATGCTAAAACAACATTTAAATTGCGGGGTAGCTAAACAACATGAACCTAAATATCGTCGGGACCCCGGTTCCGCTTAATCTTGATCTAATTGCATCGCACCTTTGCCATGCCATCCATCATGCATGCATCATGCCGATCTTCTGTCATTTTATTAAATATCGCATCCGGTGTTTATTCTAGTGTTTTGGTTCTTCGCGGATAAGGCCGTTGAGTTGATGTGAGCTTCGTCCCGATCTTCGGATAAAACCATCGACATGTTTTCAAAGCAGCATCTCCCTTTCTACCTATCTTACTTTTATAGTATTTACTTCCTCTGCTGATCTATTGCTATCTGTGTTGCGATGCTTTAGTTTCCGTACCCGTGATATACCGTGCAGCCCCATATTGCCTTGGACACATCCTATTACCTGTTGTTTGGTAGATAGTTGGACTTGCGCGTCATAGTTGCTTGCTCAAGCGCCGATGTGTGTCGCCAAATGCCACAGTTGCTGATGTATTGCCGCATGTTGATGTTGGAGATGATGCTAGTTTTACTTATTGTTCACTTTAATTTCTGTTTAACAACTAAAATTGAATAAGCAGAGGCATCGGTGGGTGATAGATAATATTTGGTTTCCGAACGCCCACTTGTGTCCCGTAAGACCCCGAGTACTTGATACCTGTTCCTTGATTTATCGCGCTATCCACATCCGGGAGGTATATGGGACCCCCGAGGCGAGCTTGATTCAGTCTTATTTCTTGGGGCCACAAACTAGTTTGAGGTTTTATTTACGATCCTGTACTTATGCCATGCTTTACTGCTTTATTTACGATTGTGCGAGGTACTGCACACTGTACTGTTTAGGATCAATGGCACGATTCCGCGGTGTCGACAAGCCCAGCCACACTTTCGGGTTCCCATGCTCACGGTACCCCCATAACCTTGAGGCCGCTCGAGCTTGCTTACCGCTATGGATTCTACTCTAAGGTGGCCTCAAATATTTCGAATCCTGATTGTTCACCGTGAAAGCCTCGTTGGGTTTTGATTTGGTTTTTCCGAGGTTGATCGAGCGTGTGTTGCTATTGGTGCACCCCGGCCGGGTAAAACTTTCTGAAAGCCGTGTCCGCGGTTATGGACGACTTGGAGCACAGTATCTCGATCATAGACAAGCATAACTAAAGTTTACTGTTATAAATTTGACTTATAATGACTAGTAAGTAGCTCCACTACAACGGAATGGCTAATTAATACTGGCCACAATTGCTTGTTTGGTTGTCGCTTGCGACAAATGTATCTGACTAGTAAGTATGGCAACTACAACGAAATGGCTGAATAAAAGTACCAACAACTGCTGGGTTTTGGGTTGATCTCATGCTATCTGTATCTGATTAGTAATTGTTGCAACTATCACGGAATGATTAACTAAAAGTGCCCACTGTTTACTTTATCAGGACGATTATCTAAACCTGACTAGTAAAGTGCCGCAACTATAACTGAATAAGTAAAACTGCCAACCGTGTGAGTTCCTCGGTTGACTTCCTCGTTTGGTCTCGAGGGGGAAATATCAGGATGGGTTTGTTTGGTGTTAGCTTCAGGTTGGATCCGGTTAGGTCATTCTCATCCCTCTCTGATATCCGCCAGTTGTATCGAGTCTCTATAGGTTGTTTGCATCTTGCCGCCGCTCATCCACCATACCTATGTAGGCGAGGACCTTGAATTCTAGCCTCGCTGTCTTCGCCTCAAGATCGACGCCTTCTTTGTTTTCTGCTTTGCCTTTGTCGGCACCCTTTGTTAAGCAGGTTTTGAGATCGACGCCGTTAGCGGGGTTACCCTTCCTTGGCCCGGCAGGTTATGGACGCCATTGGTTATTCTTCAGGGCTCTTAGCCCCATTTGCATCTTGTCCGTAGCTGGACGCTCTATCGATTTCAAGGTGATTTGGATCTTTGTATATTATATCTATATTCTTGACTCCTTGAGTCGTTGTTATATATATATCTGTTCTGTGGGTCCCATCGAGGACTGTTGTGTAATGTTATTACTTCGTTTTCCACCGCATTTAAAGTGCTGGTGGGCACCTTTGAATCGTTTCTATGCGGGTTTGGCGAATTTTGTTCAAACTTGCATAGGTCCGATTCTGAGGGTGTTACAGCTATCTTCACATATTAAATCAAAAGTCATATCCCATATAGGTGGTTTAATGATGGGAGCACGAGATAAAGCATATTTAAGTTTATCAAAGGCAATAAGGCATTTATCATCAAAATCGAATCTCACTCCTTTTTGCAACAGATTAGTCAAAGGTTTGGAAAATCCTGAAAAATTCCTAATGAACCTTCTATAAAATCCTACATAACCAAGAAAACTTCTTATACCTTTTACGTCCCTTGGTTGTGGCATTCTTTCTATTTCTTCAACTTTAGCCCTATCTACTTCAATACCCTTACCTGATACTTTATGTCTAAGGACTATGCCTTCTTTGACCACAAAATGGCACTTCTCCCAATTCAAGACAAGATTAGTTGCTTCCCAATGCTGCAATATTCTATTGAGATTATCCAAGCAACTAGTAAATGAAGTTCCATAGACATAAAAATCATCCATAAATACTTCCATTATCAGTTCTATAAAATCTATAAATATAGCAGTCATGCATCTTTGAAAAGTAGTTGGAGCATTACATAGACCAAAAGGCATACGTCGGTAAGCATGTAAACCATAAGGACTAATGAAAGTTGCTTTAAGTTGGTCTTCAGGATGAACAACTATTTGGGAAAAAACATAGTATCCGTCCAAGTAGCAAAAATGTGTGTGGTTTTCTAACCTCTCTAAGGTTTGATCTATGAACAGTAAAGGATAGTGATCTTTCCTAGTCTCCTTATTCAATTTTCTAAAATCTATGCACATCCTATGTCCAACAACAGTTCTAGTAGGTATCAATTCATTGTTTTCATTAGGAACAACAGTAAAGCCGCCTTTCTTAGGAACACAATGAACAAGACTTACCCATTCAATTTCTTTTATAGGATAGATTATACCCGCATCAAGTAGGCGTACTATTTCTTTTCTTACCACTTCCTTCATTTTAGGCTTCAGTCTTATTTTAAATTCTACAACTGTTTTAGCACCTTCCTCCATGAATATCCGATGGGAGGCTATCATGGGACTAATACCCTTCAAGTCATCGATTGAGTACTCAAAGGCCCTGCGGTGATCCTTTAGTACCTTCATAAGCTCTTATTCTCCCCTAAAAGTTTATCACTAATAATAACATGGAATTTATTAGTATCATCTAAGAATCTATACTTAAGATTATCCGGTAGAGTTTTTAATTCTGGGAGTGGTAATTCTTTATCCCCTCTCTTTTCTGGCTCTTCAAAAGCTTCATCAGTTGCAAGTTCCTCATTGGGAAATGAATCAAATTCATTTTCTAATTCTTCTAGAGTTCTATCCTCCATAATTATTTCTCCACAATTTGGGTCTTCATTTATTCCTTGATCTTTTATTTAAGAAGAGAGTTGCCATTTCTTCAATAGTTTTCTCCTTCTCTTCTTCTTTTATGAATAGAGGTTTGTATTTAAATTTGGAAAAGTGGAATTCTTTTTGCGCTTTCCCAAGCTTAAGGGATACAATCTCCTTTTTGAAATCAATTGTGGCACCTATATCACTCAAAAAGTTTCTTCCAAATATAATTGGGCAAAGAGTGTCAATTGACATATCAACAACTACAAAATCAATAAGGAAATTTTTATTGTTAATTGTGATAATTGCATCTTCAACTACTCCCATTGGAACTCTAAGATTTTTATTGGTGATGATGGGCGTGTTGATGACGCCTTGTTGGGAGACCCCAAGAGCAAGGTGTGATGATGTAACACCCTCAGAATCGGCCCTATGCAAGTTTTAGCGAAATTCGCCAACCCGCATAGAAACGATTCGAAGGTGCCCACCAAGCACTTTCGTACGGGTGGAAAGCAAAGTAATAACATTACACAACAGTCCTCGATGGGACCCACAGAACAGATAGATATACAACAGCGACTCAAAGAGTCAAGAATACAAATATACGGTTCAAAGATCCAAATCACCTTGAAAACGATGGGGCGTCCGACTACGGACAAGATGCAAACGGGGCTACGAGCCCTGAAGAATAACCAATGGCGTCCATAACCCCTTGTGCCAAGCCGGAAGGGTAACCTCGCTAACGCGCCGACCTCAAACCTTCTTAAACAAAAGGGTGCCGACAAAGGGCAAAGGAAAAAGAAGGAGCGCCAAGATCGAGGCCAAGACACGGCGAGGCTAGAATTCGGCGGTCCTCGCCTACATAGGTATGGTGGACTGAAGCGGCAGCGGCAGCGTGCACTAAACAACCTATAGAGACTCGATACAACTGGCGGATATCAGAGAGGGGTAAGAATGTCCTAACCGGATCCAACCTGAAGCTATCACCAAACAAACCCATCCTGGTGTTTCCCCCTCGAAACCAAACGAGGAAGTCAACCGAGAAACTCACACAGTTGGCAGTTTTATTTATTCAGTTATCGTTGCAGTAATTACTAGTCAGGTATAGATAATCGTCCTGATAAAATAAGCAGTGGGCACTTTTAGTTAACCATTCCGTGATAGTTGCAACAATTACTAATCAGGTACAGATAGCATGAGATAAACCCAAAAACCCAGCAGTTGTTGGTACTTTTATTCAGCCATTCCGTTGTAGTTGCCATACTTACTAGTCAGGTACAATTGTCGCAAGCGACAACCAAACAAACATTTGTGGGCAGTATTAATTAGCCATTCCGTTGTAGTGGAGCTGATTACTAGTCATTATAAGTCAAATTTATAGCAGTAAACTTTAGTTATGCTTGTCTATGATCAAGAAACTGTGCTCCCAGTCGTCCATATCCGCGGACACGGCTTTCAGAAAGTTTTACCCGGCCGGGGTGCACCAATAGCAACACACGCTCGATCAACCTCGGAAAAACCAAATCAAAACCCAACGAGGCTTTCACGACTAAACAATCACAGGATTCAGAAATATTTCAGGGGCCACCCTTGAGTACACCCAACGGTAAGCTAGCTCGAGACGGACCCCAAAGTTTAGGGTCGGGCAGAACGCAACAGGTCCCCAAACGGGACTGCCGATACCACGAACGGGTCACGATCCTAACAAGACAAAGGTGCTCTCGCACAATTTAAATACGTAAAGTAGCATGGCATAAGCAGGATAGTAAAACACACCTCAAACTAGTTTGTGGCCCCAAGAAATAAGATGAATCAAGCTCGCCTGGGGGTCCCATATACCTTGGATGTGGATAGCGATAAAACAAGGAACAGGAATCAAGTACTGGGTCTTACGGGACACAAGTGGGCTCGAAACCAAATATTTTCTATCACCCACCGATGCCTCTCGCTTATTTCAATTTTAGTTGTTAAACAGAAATTAAAGTGACGATAAGTAAAACTAGAATCATCTCCAACATCAACATGCGGCAATACATCAAGAATCGTGGCATATGACGACACATCAACACTTGAGCAAGCAACTACGACGGCAAGTCCAACTATCTACCAAACAATGGTAATAGGAAGTGTCCAAGGCAATATAGGGCTGCAAGGGATTTCACGGTGCACGAAACTAAAGCATCGCAACGTATAGCAATAGATCAACAGGAAGGAGTAAATACTATAAAAGTAAGATAGGTAGAAAGAGGGAGATGCTCGCCTGAAAACATTGTCGAAGGTTTTCCCCGAAGATCGGGGCGAAGCTCACATCAACTCAACGGCCCAATCCGTGAAGAAGCAAAACACTAGAAGAAACACCGGATGCAATATTTAATACATCGGCAGAAGACCGGCATGATGCATGCATGATGAATGACAGGGCAAGGTGCGATGCAATTAGGTCAATATTAAGTGGAACCGGGGTCCCGACAATTAGTTAGATGGTTCCAGTTATTTATCTGCCCCGCAATTTAAATGTTGTTTAGCAAAACAACAGATGGAACCGGTTCGCTACACATGTTTAAATGAGGCCGATATAAGGCTAGATTTGCCCGCATACGGGCCCCATATTTATTTATTAGGTGAATCGGCATAAGGCCCCCAAACCACAGACATGCATGCGAGTATGACAAATCAATATGCAACAAGTTGATATTATGTTATAAAATAGGGTTCTCGGAAAGGGGTTCACACATTGAGGGGTCTCGACGATCTTGGGGGTTCCGGGGTTCGGGGTCGGTCACGGGGTCCAGGGTTTAGGGTCCGACGGGGTCGTTCTCGGACTCAGGGGTAGGTCTTGGCGCATCCTGGGTCCTCGGGTCATGTTGTCGGTCATGGCGTTCGACGGGCGCACTTGTCGCGGCCGGGTCTCGTGTCGGGTGAATCACTTGGCGTGGCGTCGGGCGATAGGACTCGCCTGTCGGTGTCGCCTTTGTCAGCGCCGGTCTTGTCGGGTTCGGTCGGGTCGGACTTGGCGTCCGGGAGCAGAACTTGGTGTTTCCGACATCTCCGAGTCGAGGACCTGGCATCCGGTTCTCGGTCCGATGGAGACCTTGGTACCATCTTGATCCTCGCCGCGAACTGGGCTCACACGGGTCTTCGGGTTCCGTGAGGTAGACCTTGTAGTACCGTTGTTGGTTGCGATATTGACGGGGCGCGATGTCCTTGGCTCCGCATCGGTACGAGTCCGGAAGATCTTGGCGATGTTGGAACGGTCCCTGGGTACGCGGTTCTCCTCTCGGGGACTTGGGGTTCGCGGGGCCGGGCTTGCCGACTGCGGGCTCACGCAGGGCCGGCTTCGGGTGACGCGCTCGAGGACGCAAGGAGATGTCCTGGCGGCGGCGCAGGCTCGCCGGAGGCGCCGGACAGCTCGGAACCGGAGGGGCCGCGCGGATGGAGGCGGTGGGCGACGCCGGAGACGGGCTCGGGGCAGGGTAACGCGGTGGAGGAGATGGGGCGTGGACGGAGGAAGAACGGGGGCGCGGCGGCGGAGCTCCGGGCGCGCCGCAGGCTCTCGGGCGCGGGGACGGCTGCGGCGGCCGGGAGGAGCGTGACGGCAGGCGGCGCCGAGGGGACGGGCTCGGGCGACGGCGGGCAGCGACGGTGAGCGTGAGGGGAACGCTGGAGGAGCGAGGGCGGCGCAAAGTAGCGACGGCAAGGGGCTGAGCGGCGGCGAGGACGAGCGGGGGCGGAGGCGCTGGACGCGAGGCGGGACCGGGCGGAGGCGGTGGAGGGCATGGCGACTTTGCGGGTTGGCATGCGAGGGAGGCGGCGAGGCGGTTGTCGGGGAGGTGAGCGGTGCGGTTGCCGGGCGAGAGGAGGAGGCGCGGCAGCTTGCTGGGTGGAGGGGGCGCGTGAGGGGACGGGCGGAGCGGTTGGCGGCGAAGGGCCCGACGCTGAGGCGGAGCGCGGGGAAGCGGCGGGCGGAGGAGAGAGGGCGGGCGAGCCAGCGAAGGACAGCGAAGGCCAGGCGAGGCTAGGGAGGAGAGGACGTCTTGAGGGGCAGGGCAAGCAGCCTGGCGAGGAAGATGAACAGGGAGAGAGACAATGGCTCGGCGGGTCCTGTGGGGGGCTACGGGCAGCGGAGGCGTGTCAGCGTGGGCCAGGGTGGCTGGCGTGCGAAAAGGCGATGAGGGGGGACGGGCAGCGCGGTGCAGGCCGCTGGCGTGTGCAGGCGCAAGGTGGTGCTCCAGGAGGTGGCGGGCCACTGGCACCGAGGGGCCGGGTGGCTGGGAGGAGGGCAGGTGGGGCCGACAGGTGGGGGCCACGGTGGGGGTTGGGATCGGTGCAGGTGTGTGTCGCATGTGCGTGAGTGTGTGGCCAGGGTGGGGGTGGGGGCTGAGTTGGTGTGGGGCCAGGGGGAAAGAGGGGAGAGAGAGAGGAAGGGGTTGGGACAAGTGGCGCTTGGGGATTGGTGGATGGGGGAGGGTAGCTGAGGTGGAGGAATGCTAGTGGAGGGGGTGAGGTGGCCAGGTAGGGGTGGGTAGAATATTAGGTAGATGTAGGATTTAGATGGGGCGGCAGGTTGGACCGTTCTGAAATATGGGGGTGGTCGTTCGGGTCGGGACGGCCCGTTCGACTGCCCCCGCTAAAATAATTATAATTTTTATTTAATTTAATTGGACCGTTTGCAACCCGATAGCAACAAAACAAAATTATTCCGGAGACCCGGTGTTTGCATTAGAACAAAGGTGGGGCGTCTAGAAAACAAAACGGCTTTGCGAAAATAGTTTTATGCAAACAATGCATGATGATGACGATGCAATGCACAAATTCAACGCGATTTTCTAGTAGTGGTTTTGCGGGATGCCACAATTCGACACCACTAACAATGGATCTCGCCCTCGAGATCCGCCTCATGGTACCGGAAGGAAGGTCGGTGTTCTCCGTCTTCTCGCTTTGTGTAGATCCTCGCGACACCATTAACGATGGTTCCTTCTTCATTTGAAAACGGCGACACCACCAACAAAGGTTCGTTGCTCCTGATCGTCAAGATAACACTCCGGGAAACAAAGAACGAAGTTGAAGGTAAGGCCACCTCTAACTTCCATCAGAAGAGGGAAAAGTTACATTGATCCACCAGTTCGATGTACAGAGCGAACAGTAAGAGTCGGGTAGGGTGATCAGTCCATCCCGGACCCAACTATCAACTCTATACATGGGTAGGAGAATCAGGCAACTCAACTCTCGAGATTCCGACTGAAGATCTTCTCAGGTGGTATCCGGAACAAAGGGATGCTGCCAGCAGAAATCGTATGAAAGACACACTGATTAGGTTCCGCGATGGTTCCATTGGCATGAACAACACATGCTCAAGGTATACTCCAACTTCACCAAAACTCGTCCTTCTCATATGTTTTTCAACGATACTGATATCCGGCAAGGAACACATATGGATAAGATCTCAAGAACAAAAGATTGGAGGAAGGGTACAACAGACAAGTTGCAGATTGATGATCGTAGCGCCTCCGTTACAAAAGGGGAGGAAAAGAAACCCTGAAGGTACGACGGAAACCCAACCACGAGAAATCCTGGACTCGAATAAAGATAAGAGGGTAGATTCAAAACACGTCGAGATAAGAGGAGAATAGCAGAGAGGTAAGGAGTAAAATCATACCTAATCAGAACTATCCAACCGATTTTCGAAAATAGTTTTGACACTCTACTTCGGCCGTTAGCTAGGTTATCCTACAGGCTGGACTTGTGGGGTATCGCAACTGCTGAGCTCGATACATCAGAACACCTCGACCGCCCTATGCAAGTTTTAGCGAAATTCGCCAACCCGCATAGAAACGATTCGAAGGTGCCCACCAGGCACTTTCGTACGGGTGGAAAGCAAAGTAATAACATTACACAACAGTCCTCGATGGGACCCACAGAACAAATAGATATACAACAGCGACTCAAAGAGTCAAGAATACAAATATACGGTTCAAAGATCCAAATCACCTTGAAAACGATGGGGCGTCCGACTACGGACAAGATGCAAACGGGGCTACGAGCCTCGAAGAATAACCAATGGCGCCCATAACCCCGCCTGCCAAGCCGGAAGGGTAACTCGCTAACGCGCCGACCTCAAAACCTGCTTAAACAAAAGGGTGCCGACAAAGGGCAAAGGAAAAGAAGGAGCGCCAAGATCGAGGCCAAGACAGCGAGGCTAGAATTCGCGGTCCTCGCCACATAGGTATGGTGGATCAAGCGCAGGCAGCGTGCACTAAACAACCTATAGAGACTCGATACAACTGGCGGATATCAGAGAGGGGTAAGAATGTCCTAACCGGATCCAACCTGAAGCTATCACCAAACAAACCCATCCTGGTGTTTCCCCCTCGAAACCAAACGAGGAAGTCAACCGAGAAACTCACACAATTGGCAGTTTTATTTATTCAGTTATCGTTGCAGTAATTACTAGTCAGGTATAGATAATCGTCCTGATAAAATAAACAGTGGACACTTTTAGTTAACCATTCCGTGATAGTTGCAACAATTACTAATCAGGTACAGATAGCATGAGATAAACCCAAAAACCCAGCAGTTGTTGGTACTTTTATTCAGCCATTCCGTTGTAGTTGCCATACTTACTAGTCAGGTACAATTGTCGCAAGCGACAACCAAACAAACATTTGTGGGCAGTATTAATTAGCCATTCCGTTGTAGTGGAGCTGATTACTAGTCATTATAAGTCAAATTTATAGCAGTAAACTTTAGTTATGCTTGTCTATGATCAAGAAATGTTCTGGGCCGTCCATATCCATGACACGGCTTTGAAAGTTTTACCCGGGTGCACCAATAGCAACACACGCCGATCAACCTCGAAAACCAAATCAAAACCCAACGAGGCTTTCACGATCGAACAATCACAGATTCAGAAATATTTCAGGGGCCACCCTTGAGTACACCCAACGAAGTAAGCTAGCTCCGACGGACCCCAAAGTTTGTGGGGCAGTAACGGCAAGAGGTCCCCAAACGGGACGCCGATACCACGAAACGGGTCACGATCCTAACAGACAAAGGTGCTCCTCGCACAATTTAAATACGTAGTAGCATGGCATAAGTACAGGATAGTAAAAACACCTCAAACTAGTTTGTGGCCCCAAGAAATAAGACTGAATCAAGCTCGCTCGTGGGGTCCCATATACCTCCGGATGTGGATAGCGCGATAAAACAAGGAACAGGAATCAAGTACTCGGGGTCTTACGGGACACAAGTGGGCTGTTCGAAACCAAATATTTTCTATCACCCACCGATGCCTCGCTTATTTCAATTTTAGTTGTTAAACAGAAATTAAAGTGACGATAAGTAAAACTAGAATCATCTCCAACATCAACATGCGGCAATACATCAAGAATCGGCATATGACGACACACATCAACACTTGAGCAAGCAACTACGGCGCGCAAGTCCAACTATCTACCAAACAACAGGTAATAGGAAGTGTCCAAGGCAATATAGGGCTGCAAGGGATTTCACGGGTACGAAAACTAAAGCATCGCAACACAGATAGCAATAGATCAACAGGAAGGAGTAAATACTATAAAAGTAAGATAGGTAGAAAGAGGGAGATGCTCGCCTGAAAACATTGTCGAAGGTTTTCCCCGAAGATCGGGGCGAAGCTCACATCAACTCAACGGCCCAATCCGTGAAGAAGCAAAACACTAGAAGAAACACCGGATGCAATATTTAATACATCGGCAGAAGACCGGCATGATGCATGCATGATGAATGACAGGGCAAGGTGCGATGCAATTAGGTCAATATTAAGTGGAACCGGGGTCCCGACAATTAGTTAGATGGTTCCAGTTATTTATCTGCCCCGCAATTTAAATGTTGTTTAGCAAAACAACAGATGAAACCGGTTCGCTACACATGTTTAAATGAGGCCGATATAAGGCTAGATTTGCCCGCATACGGGCCCCATATTTATTTATTAGGTGAATCGGCATAAGGCCCCCAAACCACAGACATGCATGCGAGTATGACAAATCAATATGCAACAAGTTGTTATTATGTTATAAAATAGGGTTCTCGGAAAGGGGTTCACACATTGAGGGGTCTCGACGATCTTGGGGGTTCCGGGGTTCGGGGTCGGTCACGGGGTCCAGGGTTTAGGGTCCGACGGGGTCGTTCTCGGACTCAGGGGTAGGTCTTGGCGCATCCTGGGTCCTCGGGTCATGTTGTCGGTCATGGCGTTCGGGACGAAGCACTTGTCGCGTCGGGGTCTCGGTGTCGGGGTGAATCACTTGGCGTGGCGTCGGGGCGCATCGGACTCGCCCTGGTCGGTGTCGCTCTTGTCGTTGTGCCGGTCTTGTCGGGTTCGCGGGTCGGGTCGGACTTGGCGTCCGGGGAGCAGAACTTGGTGTTTCCGACATCTCCGAGTCGAGGACCTGGGCATCCGGGTTCTCGGTCTGATGGAGACCTTGGGTACCATCTTGATCCTCAGCGGCGAACCTGGGGCTCGTCACCGGGGTCTTCCGGGGGGTTCCGTGAGGTAGACCTTGTAGTACCGTTGTTGGTTGCGATATTGACGGGGCGCGATGTCCTTGGCTCCGCATCGGTACGAGTCCGGAAGATCTTGGCGATGTTGGAACGGTCCTCGGTACGCGTTCTCTCGGGACTTGGGGTTCGGGGCCGGGCTTGCCGCTGGCTCACGCAGGCAAGCCGTGACGCGCTCGAGGACGCAAGGAGATGTCCTGGCGGCGGCGCAGGCTCGCCGGAGGGCGCCGGACAGCTCGGAACCGGAGGGCCGCGCGGATGGAGGCGGCGGCGCCGAGACAGGCTCGCAGGGTAACGCGTGGAGGAGATGGGGCGGACGGAGGAAGAATGGGCGCGGCGAGTTTCTCGCTGGCGCGCAGGCCTGGGGCGCGGGGACGCTGCAGCTCGGCCGAGGAGCGGACGCAGGCGGCGCGCGGGAGGGACGGCTCGGGGGCGACGGCGAGGGCAGCGTGACGGGTGAGCGTGAGGGGCACGAGGAGCGAGGGCGGCGGCAGGCGAGGATGATGGGCAGCAAGGGGCGGAGCGTGCGGCGAGGACGAAGCGGGCCATGGAGGCGGGCGCGAGGCGGGACCGGGTCGCGGAGGCGGTGGAGGGCGCGGGCGAGGCGTCGGGTTCAAGGCGAAGCGAGGGAGAGGCGGCGAGCGGGCGTTGTCGGGAGGTGAGCGGTGCGGCCGCTGGGAGGGGAGGCGCGGGCGAGCTTGCTGGGAGGGGCGCGGCGTGAGGGACGGGCGAGCGGTTGGCGGCGAAGGGCCCGACGCGAGGCGGAGCGCGCTCGGGGGAAGCGGCGGCGGGGCGGAGGAGAGGCGCGGGCGGCGAGCCAGGCGAAGGACGAGCGAGCGCCGGCGAGGCTAGGGAGGGAGAGGACGCGTGCGGGGGGGAAAAGGGGCACGCGGGCGAGCCTGGCGAGGAAGATGAACAGGGGAGAGAGAGACGGCAATGGGTCCTGGGGGTGGGGCTGGGCGGGCGGGAGGGCGTGTCGCGGGCTGGTGGCTGGCGTGCGTGGCGGTGGGCAAGGTGAGAGAGGCGGGGTGAGGGCGTGGAGTGGGCAGGTGGGCTCCAGGCTGTACCGGGAGGGCGCGGTGGTGGAGGCGGGTGTGGAGGCCAGGTGGGGCTGTGGGGCCACGTGTGTGTCGAGTGTGGCTGTGGTGTGGGGTGAGCAGGGGCCAAAGAGGGAGAGAGAGAGGAAGGGGTTGGGACAAGTGGCGCTTGGGGATTGGTGGATGGGGGAGGGTAGCTGAGGTGGAGGAATGCTAGTGGATGGGGTGAGGTGGCCAGGTAGGGGTGGGTAGAATATTAGGTAGATGTAGGATTTAGATGGGGCGGCAGGTTGGACCGTTCTGAAATATGGGGGTGGTCGTTCGGGTCGGGACGGCCCGTTCGACTGCCCCCGCTAAAATAATTATAATTTTTATTTAATTTAATTGGACCGTTTGCAACCCGATAGCAACAAAACAAAATTATTCCGGAGACCCGGTGTTTGCATTAGAACAAAGGTGGGGCGTCTAGAAAACAAAACGGCTTTGCGAAAATAGTTTTATGCAAACAATGCATGATGATGACGATGCAATGCACAAATTCAACGCGATTTTCTAGTAGTGGTTTTGCGGGATGCCACAGATGAGCACAACATCAAGTTTTCCCTCAGTAAGAAACCGAGGTTATCGAACCAGTAGGAGGAAGGAAATGACTCAAAGATGTTGCTAGCAACTTGGAGACCTGCACAACACAAACTCAAGACTTTGCCCCAACGAACGGTGAGATTGTCAATATCACCGGTTTGCTATAACAAAGGATTAACTGTATGGTGTGGAAGGTAATGGTGGTTTGTAGAAAGTAAACAGTAACAGTGGAAGATGTATCAATGGTAAAGATTGGACCGGGGTCCATAGTTCACTAGAGGTGTTCTCCTTAGATAAACAAACATGGAATGCTGAGTGAACAAATTACAGTAGGGCAATTGACAGGACTGAGCAAGGCATAACAATGCAATACTAGAAATTCATGATCCTATGAGATTCGATTGGGTAATACAACAAGATAAATAGACCGCCATCCAACTGCATCTATGACTATAAATCCACCTTCGGGTTATCATCCGAACCCCCTCTAGTATTAAGTTGCAAGCAACAGATAACTGCTTTAAGCAAAGTGTGTAAGGTAAAGAATCCACTTGTTCCATGAACAAGAGACCGTTGTTTTCTCCCTAGTGGCAACAACACATCTACAACCTTAGATATTTCTATCACTTCCCTTAGATTAAATAGAGGCATGAACCCACTATCGAGCATAAATACCCCCTCTTAGAGTCACTAGCATCGACTTGGCCAAGATAGCTACTAGAAACGGAGAGCATGCAATATCTCAAACAACACAGACATGATAGAATCAATAAGACAAAACCATTAATCAATCTGACATAGTAATCTCAATATCCATCAGATCCCCGCAAACACAACATGCATGATTACAAATAGATGAGATCTTGATCATGAACGGAGCTCACAAGATCTAAACATGATAGCACAAATGAGGATATACAACCATCTAGCTACTACATGGACCCGTAGTCCAAGGTGGAACTACTCATGCTTCATACCGGAGGCTGGGATGAAGAAGAAGGCCTATAGGATGATCTCCCCTCCGGCAGGGTGCCAGGAAGAGCTTCAGATCCCCTCGATCTAGGGACGATGGTGGTGGCGGCAGCTACAAACGGTTTCGTGGAATATTGATCGGGTAGTTAGGGTTTAGGCATGGGGGGTCTTTATAGGCGAAGAGGCGACGCAGGGGGGTCGCCAGGGGGCCGCACCCCCCAGGCGCAGGCCCACCTTGGCCACGCGGCCAGGGGGTGTGGCCCCCTGGTGGCTCTCCATCGTCTCGTATTCAGGCTTCGTGTTCCCCACGGTAAAATATTGACTTTGGCTTTTGTCCCGTCCAATTCCGAGAATATTGATTTTCTGCCTTTCTGGAACCAAAAATAGAAGAAAGCAGGCAACTGGCACTGTGGCATCTTGTTAATAGGTTAGTACCAGAAAACATATAAAAATACCTCAAAGTGTAGACAAAGCAAAGCAAAGTAGATACTAAACAAGCATGGAACATCAAAAATTATAGATACGTTTCCGACGTATCAAGCACCCCCAAGCTTAACTCCTGCTCGTCCTCGAGTAGGTAAGTGATAAAAAGAATAATTTTTATGGTGACATGCACCATCAAACTCAATGTAACACCCCGGTCTAACTGAAAGACCGGGATGTTACCACATTCAACCTTATATTAATTTAAATACTAATTTACCAGATAATTTTTGGCAAAGTCTCACATACAAATATTGTCATCAATGACAAACTAGCAATAACAACAATACTATCAACATCAATGGGATAACCAATAATGCATCATCTTTCAATAAAGAAACATATCCAAGTTACAAGAAGACCAAACAATTTGAGCAACTAAGTGTTATAGTCTGCAACTTCTTACAATTTAGGGGAACTATTCTCTACATGAATTTCAAGTGTGAGTGTTTGTGATGTCGTAGAAAGTTCTAATCCCAATCCCATTCATGATGACTTCATCGAACACCTGAAAAGTTTGGTGACAACAAGGGTGAGCTCACCAGCTCAACAAGGACAGTGGAATGATAAAGAAACAATGGGATGCCACATCTCAAGTTAAGGATTACCACAAAATATCAACTGTTATTAAATCCTACATAACTAGGTTGTACCCGCAAAAGACTCCACTAGCATGAACTAGACGCTCAACAACATAACACCAGGCGCGCCGGTTCTATCATATAAGCATGGTTATTGTGGTCTCTACCTTGTCACTTCAGCATGGTACTCACAGAACTACTTTTCCTATTGGTAGCTTATATTAACAAAAGATATTAATTTGAACAAAGAATCATGGATCATTCAAAACCCAAACCTGCAACTAACTCATGTATAATTAAACTTTCAAAACATACAACAAGCAACCATGACATGCCTCGAAGTCACACAAGTAACCCTCACAAGTTAGCAAGCAAGTCAATCTCACAAAACAACCATTGGTTAGTGTAAAGGAAAGTTTAGCCAAGGCATGTGTCACTCACCACAGTCCAAGGTAACACATCAAAGATAGTTATTGGCATAAGTAAAAAATCTTTCATACACTTGTTCATTTCCATCTCATTTTATTAATATTTTAGTTTCATCTCATCTCATTGCTTATACCGGTAAAGTTTGAGTGAAAACCCGTCGGCATCCACTCACTCCAACTTGTGGAGGGTGCCTACAATGTGGATCGGAACCCATCACTGAAGGTCTCAACTTCTAGTTCTAGCATCTCATCTCATCTCATTACTTATACCGGTATAGCTGAGTAGATGCCCGTCGACATCTACTCTCTCCAACTTGTGGAGAATGCCTCCAATGTGGATCGCAACCCATCACTGAAGGTCTCAGTTACGCATTAACATTGTCATGTTTTATTTCATTTCATCTTTAAACTCTAAACCGAGGGCAACAACCCTCTATGGCACACTTAGCTATCCAATAACAATCAGAAAAACTCATCATCAACACAAATAGGCCTTGCAAATGAAACATATCCACAAGGGAATAAATGATCACCACCCAAAGAATACATGGTTACTGATAAGGGGGGTAGTTGGAAATGGGAGATCACACTGTGATTACCATCCACATGCACTTGCCTTTTACTGCCCGATAGAGTGAACTCGAAACTCAATCAACAAGGCAAAGCGCATTCACCTGTTAAGCAATAATATATAGATCTCAAAACATTGCACAAGTAATCATCACGAGAAAACAAACAAAATCACCACTCCTACGCGCCATCATCAATCTCTTGGTATTCCATAAAGTTTATCCTGAGCTCAAGCTTCCAGGTTTCATACAAGAAACATTTTATATTCTGGAACATAAATCAATGCCTTGACAACTTTGACTATAAGGCAATTTTCAAATGAACAAGATTAACCCATCAGTTTTAGGTATTTATGTTACCATGCCCAAAACAGGACAGACCTAGTGTAATTCGCAAGTAAAAACTATCCTATAACTCGGAACATGAAAAAATGTATCATTAAGGACATCTACAGGAAATCATGTATACCCAAGATGCTGAGAAAATTGTTATAACTAGACCTAGGAATATTGTTAGTACCCGACAGAAAGTTACTGCACGTTTCTGAAACTACTCACAACATAGCATCACTGTAAAGACCATAGTTTCCAAACCACTCAATGGAAAAACGCAAATGCCCACTCTATGGAAAGCTAAGAACAATACCTACAAGATTGCTTTTGTACATACTATCAGATTTTGCACAGTTTAAGAGCAGATTGGTTTGAACTATACTGCAGTACTGCATCAGTAGATAAAATAAATTTGCCTCTAAAAAAATCGCAGAATATCTAACGAGTCCTTCACAATCAATATTTCGAATTGAAACTTGAACCAAACGATGATATTACAATTTAATAACCCAAAAGCTAACAGATCAGTATTATAAGAATCCAATGGATTTCGTTCGTTACCCTCAACACACGACATGACATTGACTGGATGAACGCGGCGTGGCTGTCATCAGTCGAGCAGATCCTTCCCGTATCCTTTCTTCCTCCTCCAGGTTGTCTCTATCCAAATCTCTCCTGGCCTCTCGTTCATAGGGGAGATGGAGATGGGGAAGGGAAAATCAGATTGGCCAGAGGTGGCACCGGCGGATAGCGGCTGTGCGGCGGCGCAGGCAGGGGCGCTGATTGGAGATGCCCCGCTGCTAGCAAGGAGAGAGGCGGGAGGCTGCACACGCAGATGTGTGGCGGCTTGGTGCTAGGATTTGGGAGCAGGGAAAGTTTAGTTGGATCCTAAAGAATCGGGCTTGAAGAATAAAGGCTGGAGACAGGTCATAGCTTCCCTTTTCCAACTTACCAAACGGTTCAGCTCCTAAGGTAAATACAGTACCCATGTCAACAACACAAGGAAGCACATTCTCTAAACATGGAAATGTCACGTGGCTTCAAAATGAACCTAACATCTTTTATATCTAATTTTTATTATCCGTGTATTATTGTACTAACAAATTCTGGATATAACCCAAAGACACGACACATGTATTTATGTTGTCCGATGTACTGTCTAATTACAGTTTCTAACTAATGTACCATACCTCTGCGGAAAAATGGTCGTAGTTTTTCATTCTCCTCTGCAAAATAGAAACGAGTGTGTAATGATCAAATTTGGGGTATTATACTCAAGATCAAACCATTTGCAAGCATTGAAAGCTGGGATCAAAGAACTCTAAACATAAACATGAAAGATGGAGTTCTAATAGTAAGACAAAGTAACTATGCATGCAACATAAAAGGTTACAAACAAAGATCATGAATAACATGCATTGAAAAACGTTTGTTTGTTTGTTTCACATACAGAAAACATGGCATAGTGGCATTCAACTTGTCCCTCATGGAGTAGCAAATAGATGCATAGGACACCTTCAAAGTTCATAAGCGTGACTAGATACAAATAGCACAAGAACATGTAATATCTGTTGGAGATATGCCCTAGAGGCAATAATAAATATAGTTATTATTATATCTTTGTGTTTATGATAAATGTTTACATTCATGCTATAATAGTATTAACAAGGAAAAATTGATACTTGTGTGATTTGTAAACTTAATTTGAAGTTCCTAGTATAGCCTCTATACAACACTAGCTTGTTGGTTGATATATGATTATGGTTTCCCTATCATGAACATTGAGATGTTATCAACAACAAGATCATATCGTTAGGAGAATGATATGATGGACATACTCCTATAGATAAGCGTAGCATAAAGATCAAGTCATTTCAATAGTTCAATTGCTATATGCTTTCTGATACATAGTAACCTAATTCCTTCGACCATGAGATCATGCATATCACCTTTACCGGATGGATGCTTTGATGACATCAAACACCACACCGTAACTGGGTGGCTATAAAGGTGGCATTGAGTGTTCGGAAAGTATTGGTTGAGACACATGGATCAAGAGTGGGATCTGTCCATCCATATGACGGATAGATATGCTCTGGGCCCTCTCGGTGGAATGTCATCCAATTAGCTTGCAAGCATGTGACTAGGTCACAAGGGATGACATATCACGGGAACGAGAAAAGAGTACTTATCGGTAACGAGGTTGAACTAGGTATGCAGAGATACCGACGATCATAACCTCGGATAAGTAAACTATCGTGAGACAAAGGGAAATTGGTATCGTATGTAAGTGGTTCATTCGATCGCAAAGTAATCGTAGAAATATGTGGGAGCCATATGAATTTCCAGATTCCTCTATTGTTTATTGTTCGGAGAAGTGTCTCGATCATGTCCACATAATTCACGAACCGTAGGGAGACACACTTAAGGATTGACGTTGTTTGAGTAGTTATGGTATGAGAAAGATACCGAATGTTGTTGAGTCTCGAATGGGATCCGGATATCACGGTGATCCGAATGGTCCGGAGAATAAGATTCATATATGGAAAGTTCCGCTTTGGAGTTCGGGAATGATTCGGTGTTTTCATCGAATGTTCTAGAAGGTTCCGAATGTCCCAAGACTGGAGGAAGGGTACATGAGTGTGTCATTGCAAGTTGGAATGATTGCATCATGTACTAAGTGTATTCGCTGTCCAAAATAAAGGGTTTATTCAAATCCTAAATTGAAAAGTCAAACGGCTAGTTTGAAAGTCAAACGACAAGTTTTTGGAAAGTGGAAAGAGGAGGAAGGAGGGAAACCGAGTTGGGGAGGGAATCCCTCCTCCAACCGGCGGCCCACCTCCAAGCCGAGTTGGGGAGGGACTCCCCTCCCTCCCCTGGCGCGCCGGCCCCTCCACCTATATAAGGAGGGGCAGGGCTCCCTCCTCTAGACACACAAGTTCCTATCCTCTAAATCTAAACCCTAGCCACAGCCTCCGGTTTAGAGCCGTTTTGGTTTAGAGCTTCTAATTGCCCTAGCCTTCGGATTAGAGCCTTCTAATTGGTGTGTCTAAACCCTAGACCACTAAATCTCTCTCATACTCCACCATACTCGCAAATTAAGGCGAAGCCTCAGGATCTCCTCTACTTCCTACCACGCCAGTTGTCTGCGGAATCGCGAGGAGAGTGCTACAACCTCCGCTGCCTTGGAACAAGGGAGAGGAAGGTCTTCGCCGAAATCGAACGTGTGACCGACGCGGGAGCGCCGCCGAACGCAGCGGAAGGATCGCTCACGCGATCTTGAGATCGGGAAGAGTACGACTACATCACCCACGAGAATCCGCCTCGTTAAACACTTTGGAATCTTCGAGGTAAGTTATTCCATCGACTCGTTGCTGCAATCTAGTAGATAGATCTTGGCTTGTTTGTTTTTATGCGATAGAAATTTTTGTTTTCCATGCTACGAAACCCTACAAAGGGTATCGAGCCGTGTCTATATGTAGATCTCAGACGAGTAGAACACAATGGTCATTGTGGGCGTTGATGCTTTATTGTCGATTGCTTCTTGTACTTTGCATCTTGAGGTATGTTGGGATGAAGCGGCCGGCTAACCTTACATGACATCGTTCATGAGACTTGCTCCACGCTTGACATGCAACTTGTATTGCATAAGTGGCTTTATGGGTGCTGTTTCTCCTAGCATAGTTAAGATCCAATTTACAACGGGTGATTAACAATACTAGTATCAATGTTGTGGTTCTTGTTCGTAAGTTAGAACGACACTTATTGAAAGCCCCAAACCACGTAAAATATGCAAAGAAAGTAGAGGCGTCTAACTTTGTTTTGCAGGGGTGTGCAGTGATGTGATATGGACATGATTGTGATTATATTTGATGTATGCAATGTTCCTTATTGTAAGTTGGCAACCGGCAGGAGCCATATGGTTGTCTTTAATTTATGTTAAGACCCGCGTGTCTATTCAAAGTAGTTGTAATAGTTGAAGCCGGTGGACGACAACCATGGAGAGGCGTCATTGACCTTGATGCAATGCCGGTGATGATGAAGATCATGTTCGTGCTAGAAGATGGAGATCGGAAGCACAAAGAAGAAAGGCCATATCATATCACATATTATGAATTGCACGTGATGTTAATCCTTTATGCATCTTGTATTGCTTAGTAGACGACGGTAGCATTATAAGATGATCCCTCATGCACATGAATTTCAAGTCATAAAGTGTTCACCCTTAGTTAGCACCGTTGCTAAAGCTTGTTGTTTCGAAGCACCACGTGATGATCGGGTGTGTTAGATTCCGCAAGTGTATACAACGTGAGCAAGCCAGATTTGCTCATGCGGAAACTAAGGTTTGATCTTGACGAGCCTAGCATGTACAGACATGGTCTCGGAACACGGATCACCGAAAGGTAAAGCATGAATCATATAGTAGATATGATGATCATGACGATTGTTCGCCATCGAAACTATATCAACTCTCGTGATGATCGGTGTTGATGTAGTGGATTTGGTTCGTGTGATCACTAAAACAATGTGAGGGATATTGTTTTGAGTGGGAGTTCACCTAGATTAACTTTATTAATTAATTTGAACTCAATTTGTCATAAACTTAGTCTAAACTATTGCAAATATGTTGTAGATCAATGGCAGCCCCTACCATCAATTTTAATGCGTTCCTAGAGAAAGAAAAGTTGAAAAACAATGGAAGCAACTTCGCGGATTGGTTCCGCAATTTGAGGACTGTCCTCACAGCTGGTAATTTGACCTATGTGCTGGATGCACCATTGGTGACCACTGCACTGATGCTTCCGATGAAGTAAAGAATGTTTACCTCGCTTCTAAGAATCAAGACTCCATAGTTCAAAGTGTGCTATCTTGTATGGTTTGGAATCGAGCTTCGTAAAAGGTTTGAAGATTCAGACTATGATATTGTCGAGGATCTCATATTGATTTTTGAGACTCATGCGGCAATTGAAAGCTATGAGGCTTCAAAAGTTCTTTAACGCAAGATGGAAGAGGGCAGCTCTGGGTGAGCATGTGCTTAAGATGTCAGGGCACGCAAACAAACTTCAAAGCTTGGGTATAGTGATTCCTAATGCTTTGGGGATTTACCGTGTCCTCCAATCACTACCACCAAGTTACAAGAACTTTGTGATGAACTACAACATGCAGAACATGAACAAGACGTTGCCAGAACTCTTTGCCATGTTGAAATCTGCAGAAGTGGAGATCAAGAAAGAGCACCAAGTGTTGTTGGTCAATAAGACCACCAAATTCAAGAAAGGCAAGTCTAAGCAGAAGAGACACTTCAAGAAGGGTGGTAAGAAAGTTACCACGCCGACGAAGAAGACCAAGGCTGGACCTAAGCCTGATACTGAGTGCTTTTACTGCAAGGGAGAAGGTCACTGGAAGCGGAATTGCCCAAAGTACTTGGCGGATTTGAAGAACAACAACATCAAGAAGAAAGGTATATCTGATATACATGTTATTGATGTGTATCTCACTAGTACTCGTAGTAGTGCCTGGGTATTTGATACTGGTTCGGTTGCTCATATTTGTAACTCGAAACAGTGTCAGAATAAACGGAAGCTAGCGAAGAACGAGGTGACGCGCTGGGAAACGGATCAAAGGTTGATGTGATCGCGGTCGCACGCTACCCTTCATCTACCATCGGGATTAGTTTTATACTTAAATAATTGTTATTTGGTGCCTGCGTTGAGCATGAACATTATATCGGGATCTTGTTTATTGCGAGATGGTTACTTGTTTAAGTTCGAGAATAATGGTTGTTTGATTTATATGAGTAATATGTTTTATACACATGCACCTTTGATAGATGGTCTATTCTTATTGAATCTCGATAGTGGAAATACACATATCAACAACATTGAGGCTAAACGTTTGAAATCAAGCGATAATTCGACCTATATGTGGCAATCGCTGCCTTGGTCACATTGGAGTGAAACGTATGAAGAAACTCCATTCGATGGACTTCTTGAATCACTTGATTTTGAATCACTTGAAAGATCTGAAGCATGTCGATGGGAAAAATGACTAAGACTCCATTTTCGGTATGATGGAGCGAGCCAGACTTATTGGAAATCATACATACCGATGTATGTGGTCCAATGAGTGTAGCATCGCACGGTGGTTATCGTTATGTTCTTACCTTCACGGATGACTTGAGTAGATATGGGTATATCTATTTCATGAAACATAAGTCCGAAACTTTTGAGAAGTTTAAGGAGTTTCAAAGTGAGGTAGAGAATCAACGTAACAAGAAGATTAAATTTCTACGTTCTGATCGTGGAGGTGAATATCTAAGTTACGAGTTTGGTGAGCATTTGAAGAAATGCGGAATACTTTCACAATTGACACCGCCGAACACCAGCGTAATGGTGTGTCCGAACGTGTAATCGAACTCTCTTAGATATGGTTTGTTCTATGATGTCACTTACAGATTTACCGCTATCATTTTGGGGTTATGCATTAGAAAGCCGCATTCACTTTAAATAGGGCACCATCTAAATCCGTTGAAACGACACCGTATGAATTATGGTTTGGGAAGAAACCTAAATTGTCGCTCCTTAAAGTTTGGGGATCGAAGCCTATGTAAAGAAGTTACAAAGGACAAGCTTGAACCCAAAGCGGAAAAATACGCCTTCATAGGATACGAAGGAAACTATTGGGTATACCTTCTATCATAGATCCAAGGCAAAATCTTCGTTGCCAAGAATGGATCCTTTCTAGAGAAGGAATTTCTCTCAAAAGAAGTGACTGGAAGGAAAGTAGAACTCGACGAGGTTGTCGAACCTTCTCTCAAATTGCGAGTAGCGCAAAGACCGGAAGAAGTTCTGTGGTGCCCGCACCAATTAGAGAGGAGCTAATGATGGTGATCATGAAACTTCGGTTGAAGTTGCTCAGAGCCTCGGAGGTCAACGAGAACTTGTACCACTCCATTGGTATGATTCCGTTATGAATGTCATGTTGGTGGACAACACCGATGACCCCAGACATATGAGGAAGCGATGATGAGCCCAGATTCCAATAAATGGCAAGAAGCCATGAAATCCGAGATTGGATCCATGTACGAAAACCAAGTATGGACTTTGGTGGACTTACCGGATGGCCGGAAGGCTGTCGAGAACAAATGGATTTTCAAGAAGAAAATAGATGTTGATGGTAATGTTACTGTCTATAAAGCTCGACTTGTCGCAAAAGGGTTTCGACAAATTCAAGGAGTTGACTACGATGAGACTTTCTCACGATGTGAAGCTAAAAGTCTGTGAGGATTTTGTTAGCAATCGCTGCATATTATGATTATGAGATATGGCAGATGGATGTCAAAACAGCATTCCTCAATGGAGACATTGATGAAGAGTTGTATATGATGCAACCCAAAGGTTTTGTTGATCCTAAAGATGCTAACAAGGTATGCAAACTTCAACGATCCATCTATGTATAGAAGCAAGCATACCGAAGTTGGAATCAACGTTTTGATAAGGTGATCAAAAGTTTTGGTTTTATACAAACTTATGGAGAAGCTTGTATTTACAAGAAAGTGAGTGGGAGCTCTGTAGCATTCTTAATACTATATGTGGATGACATATTGTTGATTGGGAATGATGTAGACCTTCTTAATAGTGTCAAGGAATATTTGAATAATAGTTTTTCAATGAAGGATCTTGGCGAAGCAGCTTACATATTAGGCATAACGATTTATAGAGATAGATCGAAACGCCAAATATCATTGTCACAGAGTACATATTTGGACAAAGTTCTAAAGAGGTTTGGAATGGAATAAAGCAAGAAAGGGTTCTTGCCCATGTTGCCCAATACGACCTTGAGTAAAACTCAAAGTCCGACATCAGCAGAAGATAGAGAAAGGATGAGTAAGACTCCCTATGCCTCAGCCATAGGATCTCTAATGTATGCCATGCTATGTACTAGACCCGACATTGCATATGCTGTTAGTTTAACTAGGAGATATCAAAGTGATCCAGGAGTGGATCATTGGACAACGGTCAAAAACATCCTTAAGTACTTGAGAAGAACTAAGGATATGGTTCTTTCTTATGGAGGTGATGAACAGCTCGTTGTTAATGGTTACACCGATGCTAGTTGGAACACCGATCCGGATGATTCTAAATCACAATCTGGATACGTATTTATTTTGAATGGTGCAGCAGTTAGCTGGAGGAGTGCAAAGCAAAGTGTTGTGGCGAGATCTTCAACTGAATCGGAATACATGGCTGCTTCGGAGGCTTCACAAGAAGCGATATGGATGAAAGAGTTCATTACAGAGCTGGGTGTGGTTCCTAGTGCGCTGGACCCAATGTCTATCTACTGTGATAACATGGGCGCCATAGCCAATGCGCAAGAACCAAGGTCACACAAGAAGCTGAAGCACATCAAGCTACATTTTCACGCTATTCGAGAACATATCCAAGATGGGGATATAAAGATTTGCAAAGTACACACAGATCTGAATGTGGCGGATCCGTTGACTAAACCTCTCCCGAGGGCAAAACATGACCAACACCAAACTGCCATGGGTGTTCGGTATATTACCATGTAATCTAGATTAGATGACTCTAGTGAAAGTGGGAGACTGTTGGAGATATGCCCTAGAGGCAATAATAAATATAGTTATTATTATATCTTTGTGTTTATGATAAATGTTTACATTCATGCTATAATAGTATTAACAAGGAAACATTGATACTTGTGTGATTTGTAAACTTAATTTGAAGTCCCTAGTATAGCCTCTATACAACACTAGCTTGTTGGTTGATATATGATTGTGGTTTCCCTATCATGAACATTGAGATGTTATCAACAACAAGATCATATCGTTAGGAGAATGATATGATGGACATACTCCTATAGATAAGCGTAGCATAAAGATCAAGTCATTTCAATAGTTCAATTGCCATATGCTTTCTGATACATAGTAACCTAATTCCTTCGACCATGAGATCATGCATATCACCTTTACCGGATGGATGCTTTGATGACATCAAACACCACACCGTAACTGGGTGGCTATAAAGGTGGCATTGAGTGTTCAGAAAGTATTGGTTGAGACACATGGATCAAGAGTGGGATTTGTCCATCCATATGACGGATAGATATGCTCTGGGCCCTCTCGGTGGAATGTCATTCAATTAGCTTGCAAGCATGTGACTAGGTCACAAGGGATCACATATCACGGAGCGAAAAGAGTACTTATCGTACGAGGTTGAACTAGGTATGCAGAGATCACGATCATAACCTCGGATAAGTAAACTATCGTGAGACAAAGGGAAATTGGTATCGTATGTAAGTGGTTCATTCGATCGCAAAGTAATCGTAGAAATATGTGGGAGCCATATGAATTTCTAGATTCCTCTATTGTTTATTGTTCGGAGAAGTGTCTCGATCATGTCCACATAATTCACGAACCGTAGGGAGACACACTTAAGGATTCGACGTTGTTTGAGTAGTTATGGTAGTATGAGAAAGAGACCGAATGTTGTTCGGAGTCTCGAATGGGATCCGGGATATCACGAGGTGATCCAGAATGGTCCGGAGAATAAGATTCATATATGGAAAGTTCCGTTTCGGAGTTCGGGAATGATTCCGGTGTTTTCATCGGGAATGTTCTAGAAGGTTCCGGAATGTCCGGCACTCCGGAGGGGAAGGGGTACATGAGTGTGTCATTGCAAGTTGGAATGATTGCATCATGTACTAAGTGTATTCGCTGTCCAAAATAAAGGGTTTAATCAAATCCTAAATTGAAAAGTCAAACGGCTAGTTTGAAAGTCAAACGACAAGTTTTTGGAAAGTGGAAAGAGGAGGAAGGAGGGAAACCGAGTTGGGGAGGGAATCCCTCCTCCAACCGGCGGCCCACCTCCAAGCCGAGCTGGGGAGGGACTCCCCTCCCTCCCCTGGCGCGCCGGCCCCTCCACCTATACAAGGAGGGGCAGGGCTCCCTCCTCTATACACACAAGTTCCTATCCTCTAAATCTAAACCCTAGCCACAGCCTCCTGTTTAGAGCCGTTTTGGTTTAGAGCTTCTAATTTCCCTAGCCTTCGGATTAGAGCCTTCTAATTGGTGTGTCTAAACCCTAGACCACTAAAGCTCTCTCATAATTCACCATACCGCTCGGCTTAAGAAGCCTCGGGATCTCCCTCTACTTAGGTACGCCGTTGTCTGCCGGAATCGCGAGAAGTGCTACAACCTCCATTTTCTTTGTAACAAGGAGAGGAAGGTCTTCGTCGAAAATCCGAACGATGTGACATCAGGAGCATCAAAGCCTTGGCCTTGGAAGGATCGTCTACGCGATCTTGAGATCGGGAAGAGTACGACTACATCACCCACGAGAATCCGCTCTCGTTAAACACTTTGGAATCTTCGAGGGTAAGTTATTCCATCGACTCGTTGCTGCAATATAGTAGATAGATCTTGGCTTGTTTGTTTGTATGCGATAGATATTTTTTGTTTTCCATGCTACGAAACCCTACAATATCAACAATATGCATTAATCAATAAGTTTTGGGACAATGTACATAGAACTAAGAATGGAAACTATGCTCTCTTAACTGGTGCCTAAGGATAGAAGGTGGAGACTCAATATAATGGTGGAAGAAAGGCCCTTCATAAAGGGAAGTAGGGATTTCAAGTCTCAAAAATAGCTTCCAAAAATTATGGTACTTCTTAGCTTTCAGCCCTCATTGCCCTATCATAAGCATCTTGAAGTGATTAAGGTTAAATTGAACAAACTATGGAGTATATGCTTGACAAAGTATAAGTTGGCAATCTCATGTCCCTTGAATACAAGGGCCGCACCTCATGCTACTCAACTTTAGTCACCTGTAAGTTCTTGTCATAGTAAATACATGTGTATCATAGAGAACCACCAATGGGGTACCCCTTGCACATGATACATGAGCTATCCCATAATAAAAATGACAAGGCAAGCAGACAATGAGAATCTCAGCAATCTTCTTATTTACCATGGGAATATGGTGCCTTTTTATCTCTTTCCTCTTTTCAATATGTCTCTTTTTTATATAAGAAGAAAGATTCATAGATGTCATTATGGTGATGCTGCAAGTTTCCACCATGATTAGGTATGGCTTAGGCTAGCGGTCCAGGCGTTTCTCTAACACACATACATAACTCCATGGACTTACAAGCTCCCCTTTTATTTCACACTGGCAACATCCATGGACAAAAGAGCATGATATCAACTGTGTACAAAGTACAAGTGCAATGTTGAAAGCATTCCCCGTGACAGCACGGTTCTGCTAATTCCAACGTATAAGTGCAAGCATATACAACATAGATGACACAATGGTTCAAGTTTACTAGGGGCAAGAAATATAAGGTGTGCCATCAAGTTCGTGAGAGCTTTAATCACTAAGTTTTCACAGAACAAAATACTTTTTAATTGGACGATAGATGAAAACAAGAATATACTTGGAATGGTGTAACACACCATGCATAGAAATTTATAGTGGACACTTTGTAATAACTTGGTTTCTTGGGAGTTGGATGCATGAGTAGAGCTTACTCATACAAGTGGAGGCTAGCAAAAGACTGGGAGCGACCAACTAAGAGAGTAATAATGGTCATAATCATGCAGAGCGACAAAACATTACTAATCAAATCATAAATTGGTACTACAAGTCAAGGACTAAATGATCATAGAGGCTATGGTGACTTGTTCATAGTCATAACATGGCGTGAGCATGTGCCAAGGCAACCCAAACAAAGCATCAAAGGAGAATACCACAATACTATGCTTTTGTATGCTAAAACAACACATGATTCCTTCAAGGCACATTAAGCAATCCCAATTGTTTTGAACAAGTCATGCTAAAGCAATAATCACTAACATAAGGTCAAAACAACACCTAGCATGACATGCTAAAGTCTAAGTCACAATCAAAGCAAGCTCCTCTTGTACCACTATAAGCATGAACTTTCTACTCCTTTCCAACACTAATCAACTTATTTGAAACAACACAGCGAGAACGGGGGTCCAAACTACTTTATTCAAGCAAACTAAGTAAACTAAGCAAACCAAACGAAAACTAAGACGCTCCAAGAACAACACAACTGTGCATGAAATAATAAAAACGAAGTGTCTAAAAAGACCTGATCTTTTTATTGATGTAGAAGGGGATGCCTTGGGCATCCCCAAGCTTTGACGCTTGTACCTCTTGGATATTTCTTGGGGTGACACGGGGTGGCATCCCCAAGATTGAGATTTTGTCCATTCTTCATCTCATTACATCATTCTTTCTCTACACCTGAAAATTTTCCTTCATACAAAACTTCACACAATCTTCATTAGCAACATTAGTGTATTCAAAAGATAATGGACCTTTGGGTTTAGCTTTAGAACAGAAAAACTTTCACTAAAAACACAAGCTACTGTAGAAATTCCCTCAGTAAGTTCAATTTCCCAAAAAGAACCCAAAAAGGAATCAATAAGAAGCAAATGCAAATAATGGCAGAAATCTGTCAAAACAGACCAGTAGGTAGAAACCTATTTTTTGAAGACCTTATGTTGCTCAAATCAAAAAGTGCTGAACTAACGAAAGTTATATAACATACTAGGGGATTTATTCGCAAAATATCAGCTCATGAATTTTAACGGTGGAGCACAAAAATCTGTTTCAGGACAGCAACTCCCCAAATCTTACTTTTCATTCTTGGCACAAAAAGCAAACAAAAAGGATAAGGAGAGGTCATTACTGAAGTAATAACTTCCAAGACTCAAGAAAACTCTTGGATTATCTCCCAACAAGTACTTTTCTTTAACGCCTTTAAAGGCACAAGAAGCAAGAATCAAGTGTTTTCAAATGAAGAATTAAGATCAAACTTGAAATCTCTTCAACTAGGAAAGGTATCTCATCCAGATGAGTTTTGGAGGATCCCTTCTCATCTCTCCTTGGTTCACTACTTTCGTCAAAAGGATTTTCAGGAACAATCCAATCAATTTTTTTCTAAGGCCTCATGCATTCCAACAAGTTTAAAGGGTATGGGTATCCTAATTTCCTCTCTAGGTTTGGTTTTATCTAAAGTACCCATAACATATACACATGAGCCTAGCATATTAAAACATTGGAAGACCTTTTTGGCTTCCTTAGCAACATCATTGAACTCTTTTAGTAAAGTTTCTAGGATAAAATCTTTCTTTTCAGGGTCCTCTTCTTCTTTTAGTTTGAGAAACAAAATTTTCATCATGGGGTTAAGGTTAACAAACCTAGCCTCCAACATATGAACTAAAGAAGCTGCAGCAATTTCATAATTAGGAGCAAGTGCTTCTATAGATCTATCCTCAATATCCTCATGTTTGCTAACATGATTAAAGAATTCTTCAATATTTTCTTTCCCAATTATGGAGCCACTACCTAATGAAAGGTCTTTCAGGGTGAACTTGGGGATCAACATGGTGAGCTAGAGCAAGGTGACAACTAGAGTAGGAACTAATTTTTTTGTGTTTTTTGATAAGAGAAACAAACCAAACTAAACTAGTTTTTTTGGAGTTTTTGATAAAAAAGGCAAACAAAACCAAGCAAAAGAAACTAAGCAAACCAAAAACAAAGTAAAGAGAAAGGTTGTGAAGGAGTACCCTTGTGAAGACGTCCTTATCCTCCTCGGCAACAGTTCGAGAAAAAGCTTGATGATGGGCGTGTTGATGACGCCTTGTTGGGAGACCCCAAGAGCAAGGTGTGATGAGCACAGCAGCAAGTTTTCCCTCAGTAAGAAACCGAGGTTATCGAACCAGTAGGATGAAGGAAATGACTCAAAGGTGTTGCTAGCAACTTGAGGACCTGCACAACACAAACTCAAGACTTTGCCCCAACAAACAGTAAGGTTGTCAATCTCACCGGTTTGCTGTAACAAAAGATTAACTGTATGGTGTGGAGGTAATGGTGGTTTGCAGTAAGGAAACAATAACTATGGAAGATGTATCAATGGTAAAGATTGGACCGGGGTCCATAGTTCACTAGAGGTGTTCTTCTTAGATAAACAAACATGGCATGCTGGGTGAACAAATTACAGCAGGGCAATTGACAGGACTGATCAAGGTATAACAATGCAATACTATACATTCATGATCCTATGAGATTCGATTGGGAAATACAATAAGATACATAGACCGCCATCAAACTAAATCTATGACTAGAAATCCACCTTCGGGTTATCATCCGAACCCCCTCCAGTATTAAATTGCAAGCAACAGATAACTGCTTTAAGCAAAGTGTGTAAGGTAAACAATCCACTTGTTTTCCATGAACAAGAGACCGTTGTTTTCTCTCTAATGGCAATAACACATCTACAACCTTAGAGATTTATGTCACTTCCCTTAGATTAAATAGAGGCATGCACGCACTATCGAGCATAAATACCCCCTCTTGGAGTCACTAGCATCTACTTGGCTAAGATATCTACTAGAAACGGAGAGCATGCAAGATCTCAAACAACATAGACATGTTAGAATCAATAAGATAAAACCACTAATCAATCTGACATAGTAATCTCAATATCCATCGGATCCCCGCAAACACAACATGCATGATTACAAATGATGAGATATTGATCATGAATGGAGCTCACAAGATCTAAACATGATAGCACAAAGGAGGAGATACAACCATCTAGCTACTACATGGACCCGTAGTCCAAGGTGGAACTACTCACGCTTCATACCGGAGGCTGGAACGATGAAGAAGAAGGCCTCCGGGATGATCTCTCCTTCGGCAGGGTGTCGAGAAGAGCTTCAGATCCCCCGATCTAGGGACGATGGTGGTGGCGGCGTTTACAGATGGTTTCGTGGAATATTGATCAGGTACTTAGGGTTTAGGCATCGGGGGGTCTTTATAGGCGAAGAGGCAATGCAAGAGTGTCGCCAGGGCGGCCGCACCCCCCAGGCCTAGGCCCACCTTGGCCGCGCGGCCAGGGGTGTGCCCCCTGGTGGCTCTCCTCCGTCTCATATTCAGGCTTCGTGTTCCCCACGGTAAAATATTTACTTTGGATTTTGTCCCGTCCAATTCCGACAATATTGATTTTCTGCCTTTCTGGAACCAAAAACCAAAGAAAATAGGCAACTGTCACTGTGGCATCTTGTTAATAGGTTAGTACCAGAAAACATATAAAAACACCTCAAAGTGTAGACAAAGAAAAGCAATGTAGATACTAAACAAGCATGGAACATCAAAAATTATAAATATGTTTCCGATGTATCAATTGGCATATCCGTATTTTCTATTGTAGCCAGTGCTATCTCTTCTTTTATTTCTAGATAAAAATCATAAGATATAACATTAACTTTGGTGCCAAGAATAGGCTTACCCACCGATGATCTCAGATCACTGTAGAGCTTCGTTGGGAAACCCCAAGAGGAAGGTGTGATGAGCATAGCAGTAAGTTTTCCCTCAGTTATGAAACCAAGGTTATCGAACCAGTAGGAGGAAGGAAATAACTCCAAGGTGTTCCTAGCAACTTGGAATCCTGCACAACACAAAATCAAGACTTTTCCCCTACATATAGTGAGGTTTTCAATCTCACTGGTTTACTGAAATCAAAGGATTAAACGTAAATGGTTGCTTGTAGAAAGTAAAAAATAACAGTAGAGATGTATGATACGTCCAAAATGTATATACTTTCTCGAACACTTTTCTATTGTTTCTGCTCTAAAATTGTGTTATTTGGATACAACTAACACGGGCTGACGCTGTTTTTAGCAGAATTACCTTGGTGTCTAGTTTTTGTGCAGAAAATCAACTATCTGGAAAAATGCCGGAAAATATGCCAAAAATCCTTTTTCACCAGAAGATCCATGGAGCTAGAATACGAGACGAAGTGGATCCCTGGGGGTCCACACCCCCCTGCCGCGCGGGTGGGCCGAGCCCGCGCCTGGAGGGGGTGTGGCTGTCCCAGGCACCCCCTCGGGCTCCCTCTTTGCCTATAAGATGCTTCTTGACCTAAAAACCGAGGGGGGTTTGATGTTTTCTAGAAAGAGTTCCGCTGCGCCACCACCATCAGAAACCGCGATTCAGAACCAGAAACTTAGTTCTAGCACCCTGACGGGACGGGGAATTTGGAGATGATCATCGCCACCATCATCACCAACGCCTCTCCATTAACCATCCATGTTTCCCTCATCCATGAGTGAGTAATCCCCCACTATAGGCTATGGGGATGGTAGGGATTGGATTTTTTTTTGGAAATGGGCGCTTTATTACTTAATAGTAAGTTTACACACGGCCTCTGCATAGCTAGGATGCACACAGCCGATCAACCACACAGTCTTGGACGAAAGCAATAAAACGGCACTACAAAATAATGTAAATCAAAAACACAGTTCTCCAAACTAGCTAAGAAAGATCTATCCGCAGCGGTTGCTGCCATCCATGCCGGGAGAAGAAATCCCGCGCCGTATCCTCCAACCGCCTACATCCCTCCGCAAACAAGTCGCGGAACTCCATAGGTTGTAGAGAAGTCCATGATCGAAGGATCGCCGTGGCTCGATAGATAACCTGCAAGGGAGAAGATACAACGTTATTAAAATTCTTGTCATTCTACATAGCCAAAGCGACCAAATAATGGCAAGCGCTCCCACCCTAAATAAAGTCCCATATTTATCCTCAATTCCATTCATCCAGTTGCCAAATACATTGACTACCGATCGAGGAGGAGATGAACCAGGGGCTATTTGGATGATTGACCATATAGCACGAACAAATTTACAATGGAATAATAGATGTCGTATTGTCTCATTTTGGTGACAAAATACGCATTCAGTGCTACCATGACAATTCCTCCTAATAATATTATCTTTTGTGAGAATCACCCCTTTACGGAGATACCAAGCGAATATCTTCGTTTTAAGGGGTATCCTCATCTTCCAAATTTTACTATTATCATCGACTGGAATATTAGGTTGGATCAAAGCTCTATAAAATGAATCAACGGAAAATTTACCACTATGTAGTAATTTCCATTTGAATTCGTCCATGCCCTCAGAAAGTTGTATCCTAGATAATCTTACTAGAAGATTATTCCAAGACACTAGTCTAGGATCTAAGAAGCTTCTTCTGAAAGACACATTAGGAGGATTGGTTTCCATTACCTCAGTGAGAGTATCCCCTTTGTGCCTAACTATCGAATATAGAGCTGGATATTGTTCACGAAGAGAATTTTGGCCAAGCCATTTATCTTCCCAGAACCTAATCTGTGAACCATCCTTAATATTAAAATTTCCAAACAGGAAGAAATGCTTTTTGGAAGCCATTAGCCCAGCCCAAAAGTGTGAATCACCTGGTTTCCAAACCAGTTTAGACACTGCTTTTGAGCCAACATATTTCCTCCATAGAATGGTTTGCCAGACCCCTTCTTCTGTAAGAAGTTTGAATAACCATTTACCCAGTAATGCGGTGTTTTTGACTTTTAAATCATGTATGCCCAATCCACCATATTATTTGGGTCGGCAAACGACATTCCATTTGGTCAGTCGATATTTCTTTTTCTCACTATCCCCCTGCCAAAAGAATATAGAGCGGAAATAGTCCACTTTTGACAAGACACCTTTTGGTAACTGGAATAATGAGATCGTATACAGTAACATGTTGGTGAGTACTGAATTAATGAGTAACAGTCTTCCACCAAGGGATAGCAATTTACCTTTCCAACTATTAAGACGTTTTTTAAGTCTTTCCTCAACGAGTTTCCATTCAACAATCGTGAAACGCCAATAATGTATCGGTATTCCTAGATAATTGATTGGAAATTGCCCCTAACCACAGCCAAAGAGATCGGCATACAGGTGGGCCTCATCTTTAGCCTCGCCAAAACAATACAAGTCACTCTTATGGAAGTTTATTTTCAAACCAGAGAGCTGCTCAAATGCTGAAAGTATCAATTTCAGATTCTTGGCTTTCTCCAGATCATGTTCCATAAAAAGTATTGTATCATAGGCATATTGAAGAATAGATAGTCCACCATCAACAAGATGTGGAACCAAACCTTCAATTTGGCCATCAACCTTTGCTCTCTCAATAAGGATAGCCAGCATATCTGTCACTGTATTAAATAGTATAGGCGATAGAGGATCCCCTTGTCGCAACCCTTTTTTGGTCTGGAAGTAATTACCTGTGTCATCGTTGACATTTATGGCAACACTTCCACTAGGCACAAAAGACTGTATGAGAGCACACCACTCTTCTGAAAAACCTTTCATACGGAGTGTTTGCTGTAGGAAAGACCAATTAACTTTATCATATGCCTTCTCAAAATCAATCTTGAACAATACACCATTTAGTTTTTTGAGTGCAGTTCATGTATCGTTTCATGCAGAGTTACAACTCCATCTAAGATGTTTCTCCCTTGCATGAAAGCAGTTTGAGAAGGGCGAACAACATGATCAGCCACTGAATTCAGTCTAATCGTAGCAACCTTTGTAAATTTTTTAAAACTAACGTTAAGTAGGCAGATTGGACGATACTGTTGTATACGTTATGCGTTATTAACCTTAGGTAGTAAAATTATGTTGCCAAAATTTAACCTGAAGAGGTCCAGCTGACCTACTTGCAAAAACTCAAACAAGCGCATCAAATCCACGTTGATAACTTCCCAGAACTTTTGATAAAACTCTGCTGGAAAGCCATCAGGCACTGGCGCTTTGTTATGTTCCATTTGGAATACAACCTTCACTAGAGGAAAAAGGGCCATCCGTTCGCCACCCCTGGGAGCATTAGTCCCGGTTGCGCCACCAACCGGACTAATCTCGCTGTCCCGATTGGAGAGGCAGGGGCCAGGGCATGGGTCCCGGTTGGTAAGGGGCATGCGTCCGGTTGGAGCCACCAACGGGACTAAAGGTTTGGCCACGACCACGTGGCGTGTACGCACTTTAGTCCCGGTTCTTGGCTCCAACCGACTAAAGACCCTTGCCCTCTATAAATGCCTTGACCCCTCTGCCTCCACTGTTTTTCGAATGGTGTAAGGTGTGAGGGTGTGTGCTAGTTTTTCTCATGCATGCATTGAAGGTGTTTGTTGAAATGTTTGAGTGAAAAATCCGTTGAATTTCTCATAGAACAAAAATATAGAAGGTGTCCGACGCACTTGAGCTTTCTCCTCTTTATTTCCCTCGATCGAGGTTAGCAATCCTATCTTTTCTAGGTCATTGATACAATTCATGTGTCGGTGTGAATTGGTTATTTCACTATTTATGATGTCCTGTTTTTGATAAAATTACTTATATGATGCGATGAGCGATCGGGAATGGATGTATACGGTGACGGCGGGTAGCGGTATATCAAAGGGTGGATAAATTTATCGATGTGGCTACGGCAAACAAAGAGAATGGATTTATACGTTGTCCATGTGTTCAATGTCGGAACAACAAGGAGTACTCTTCCTCGAAAATCATTCGGCCACCGATTATGAAAGGTTTCATGCCCAACTATAATTGCTGGACCAAGCACGGGAAAGAGGGGTTATGATGGAAGATGGTGAAGAAGAAGATGATGATAACAACTATCATCATATGTTTCTGAATACGGTGATACCGCTATGGAAGACAATGGAGAGGAAAAAGGTGAAGAACGGGCATCGGATGAGCCTTTGATGAACTTGGTAGGGTCATTTCGATGCAAAGCGAGACTGAAATAGAAAATGAGAAGTTGAAGTTAGAGGGCATGTTAGAAGATCACAAGAAATTGTTGTACCCAAATTGTGAAGATGGCAGCACAAAGCTCGGTACCACCTTTGGAATTGTTGCGATGGAAGGCGAGTGTGGTCTAAATGACTCCTCATTTGAAAAGATCTTGAAAATAATGAAGTCAAGTTTCCAAAACATAACGAACTTCCGAGAGTACCTCTGAAGCAAAGAAGACTCTCATCTCTGGGATTAGATGTGCAAAAGATACATGCATGCATTAATGATGCATCCTCTACATGTAAGGAGTATGAGAATTTAGATAAATGCCTCAGTATGCAGCGTTGCAGTATAAGATCGACGAGATGACCACGTGATGTTGAGGGAGCCCCTCGGAAGAGGGTTCTGCTAAGGTTATGTGGTATGCTCCTATAATACCAAGGTTGAAACGCATGTTCGAAACAAAGAGCATGCCAAGTTGTTGCGATGGCACAAAGACCGTAAGAAAGGCGGAGAGTTGAGACACCATTGATGGGTCAGTGGAGAAAAATCGAGAGACTTCCCGGACTTTGCGGTGACGCAAGGAACTTATGGTTTGGTCTAAAACGGATGGAATGGATCCTTTTGGGGAAGCGAGCTGCAGATCCAGCACGGCCCGTGACTCTATGTATCTACAACCTGCCTCCTTGGTTGTGCATGAAGCGTAAGTTCATTATGATGCGGTGCTCATCCAAGGCGGCAGCAACGCGACATTGATGTGTACCTTAGGCCATTAGTTGAAGAACTCTTACGGTTGTGGGGCAAACCAGGTGTACGTCGTGGGATGAGAACAAAGGAGCCATTTAATCTCTGAGGGTTGTTATTCAGTAACCATCAATGATTGGCCTCTTAGTAACCTTTCGTGACAGACAAACAAAGGATATAAGGCATGCACCCACTGTTTAGATAAGACCGAAGGTACATATTTGCATAAATGCAAGAAGGTTGTGTACCTAGCGAATCGATGATTTCTTCCGACCAATCATCCGTAAGAAAGAAAGGCAAGCATTTTAAAGGTGAGGCAGATCACCGGAAGAAGCTGAACTCCTATTTGGTGATGATGTATTTGGTATGGTCAAGGGCATAGAAGTAATCTTTGGAAAGGGTCCCGTGATCAATCAGTTCGAACGTCGCTTCTGAGACACGCACCCATGTGGAAGAAGAAATCAATATTTTGGGAGCTGCCATATTGGAAAGTCCTGCGTGTCCGCTCTTCAATCGACGTGATGCGTGACGAAGAATCTGCGTGAGCTGCTAGGATTCCTAGGCGTGTATGGTAAGACAAAAGATACACCAAGCACGAGAGGACCAACAAATTATGAAAGACCCAAAGAACATGCATACAGATAACAAAGGCGGATAAAGGCGTCACTTAAGTCGTACAGCTATGCTCTTACCAAAGCGAGAAGGAAATCTTTTTGAAGTCCTTTACGGTATCAAGGTGCCGGGCTTCTCATCTAATATAAAGGGATAATAAATATGGCGGAGAAAAAGTTCCAAAACCTGAAGTCTCATGGTATCACGTGATTATGAGTGATTGCTTCCGATTGCATTGAGGGGCTTCTACCGGAAAATGTTCGAGTACCCATTGTGAAGCTGTGTGCATTCCTCAATGCAATATCTCGAAGGTAATCAATCGGATATTACGCCAAGGTTCTGAAGGATGTGGTACAATGTCTTGTTAGTTTTGAATTGGTGTTCCCACCATCCTTCTTCAATATTATGACGCATCTCTGGTTCATCTAGTGGAAGAGATTGCCATTCTCGGTCCGGTATTTGCACAATATGTTCCCCTTTGAGAGGTTCATGGGAGTCTTAAAGAAATATGTTCATAACCGTGCTAGACGAAGGAAGCATCTCCAAGGGATATGGAGCAGAGGAGGTCATTGAGTTTTGTGTTGACTTTATTCGACCTTAAGCCGATTGGTGTTTCGACTCGCGGCATGAGGGAAGACTAAGTGGAAAAGGCACGCTGGAAAGAAAGCAATGATATGTAGGGGGGATTCTTTCACTAAAGCACACTACAGTTCTACATAATTCCACCTTGGCAGCTCCGTATATCGAGGAACACAAGAATATTGTACGCTCAAAAACCGGGAAGCTCGAATCATGGATTCAGATGAACACATGAAGTCTTTCGGTGGTTGGATGCGGACACATCTCTTGAATGACACCTTGTTGGAGATCAGCTATACTTGTTGGCGCGTCACCATCTTCTCTGTATTGAATTTCCAAGAAGTGAAATAAATGGGAATACATTCTACGATCGCCCAAGATAAAAGAGCACCAACCAAAATAGTGGTGTCCGCTTTGATGCAATAGACGAGAATGGACAAAAGGACACATATTATGGTTACATAGAGGAGATATGGGAACTAGACTATGGAGTCTCTTTTAAGGTCCCTTTGTTTACCGCAAATGGGTCAACTGAATGGGGAAGGGGTAAAGATAGACCGGTTATGCGGAATGACAACATGGATCTCAACAATCTTGGTTATAGAGATGAACCATTCGTCCTAGCCAATGATGTGTCTCAGGTTTTCTATGTGAAGGACATGTCCTCCAGACCGAAAAAAAGAAAAATATGCAAACGAATACATCATATGATGAGCCAAAGCGTCACATAGTTCTTTCAGGGAAAAGAAACATCGTGGGAATCGAGGACAAGACAGACATGTCAGAAGATTATAATAAGTTTGATGAAATTCCGCCCTTCACAGTGAAAACTAACCCAAGCATTCCGTTAAGTAAAGAAGATGCTCCATGGTTACGTCTGAAGCGGTCATAAGGAATGACATATGCCAAAGTTCATGCTCATATTATGTAACTCTAGTTCATGTCTTTCGCGGTTTGTGGCTTGACCAAGGATATCTTTCATGTTTGTGGCCTTTAGTCCCGGTTTTGTAGTCTCAGTTTTAAATATTAATAAATGTCTTGAGTGTTAGTCCCATTTTGTGGCTGGAGCGGAGTGCCTCTATGACCAGTTCTCGGAGATCTTGGACGGCGGGCTCCGTCGGCATCTCCACATGGCCTGATGGTGTCCCTGCTCTCGAAAACCATCTTGCGACTTGTAACTTCACTAACTAGATCAATCGCCTCGGAGCTAACTAATTTCACATATTAGGGTGCCTCTATGACCGATTTCGGAGATGCCGGAGGCTGGGCTCGTCGGCATCTCCTCGAACTGGCAGCGATGGTGTCCCTGCTCTCGAAAACCATCTTGCAGCTTGTAACTTCACTAACTAGATCAATCGCCTGAGCTAACTAATTTCACATATTAGGAGTGCCTCTATGACCGATTTCTCGGAGATTGGGAGGACTGGGCTCGTCGGCATCTCCTCGAAACTGGCATGATGGTGTCCTGCTCTCGAAAACCATCTTGCAGCTTGTAACTTCACTAACTAGATCAATACGCCTAGGAGCTAACTAATTTCACATATTAGGAGTGCCTCTATGACCAGTTCTCGGAGATGCCGGAGGATCGGCTCCGCAGATCTCTCGAACTGGCCGCAGTGGTGTCCCTGCTCTCGAAAACCATCTTGGAGATGCCTCAAACTGGCTGGAGGACTGGACTCACAAGGATGCATATTTATAGTACAAGCGGCTCGACATAATGTCGACACTCACGACATAATGTCGACACTCACCTATTATTAGTCTTGACTCATCTTTAGTCGGTTGGTGTCTCAACGGGACTAAAGGTTCATCTTTAGTCTGGTTGGTGACACCATCCGGGACAAGGTACAAGCCGCACGACATAATGTCGACACTCACCCCTATTATTAGTGTTGTCAGCCCACTGTCATAATCCCTTTAGTCGGTTTGTGACTACATCCGGGACTAAATGTGTCTTGAACAATGATCATGTTTCGCAAAATACCAGACTTGGTATATTGATCATGTTTGAAAAACCTTCACAAAATGACCTATCATGTTCGAGGTTTCATGGCTTTCGTGCAAATGACCGATGTTATGTCTGAATCACGGCATAGTTTGTGATGTTGTGCCCATATTATGCATGTGTGTGGACATTGGTATGTAGAACAATGTTGCGGGAGGAAGTTTTCCTTTTGTCGCACGGAAAATCCTTTTCCATTTTCGGCCAAAAACGGGTCGTTTTGTAAAGTAACCACCAAAATGCCGTTTCAGATTGCTACCGTTCTATTTTCCTAAAATACTAGACCACCTTACATGGACTATATCCCAACCGGTACATCTCAAACCTTTTCGTCCATCCCGGGTAAAAAGGAGAAATGTCTTAGAATCGGCAGGAAGTGGGTCCGGTTTGTACTACAGGTACATGATCTATCGCCCGTGATTTTTTCAAAAAAATCATTTTTAGACTCGCAATATGTGGTTTCTTCAGAGATCCAATGCAAGTTCTAACGATGCCCGTCCCCTATCTTCATGCACAGCAGTTCGACCATAGTTAGAAATTCAGATAATTCAAAACGGGCATAATAAATTCAAAAAAACCGAACAATGAAAATCCTTGGCGTGGTGTCATATTATGTTACATAGTTGAAAGGAAAAATACTGGACTTGGTATATTGATCATGTTTGAAAAAACCTTCACAAAATGACCTATCATGTTCGAGGTTTCATGGCTTTCGGTCCAAATGACCGATGTTATGTCTTGAATCACGGCATAGTTTGTGATGTTGTGCCCATATTATGCATGTGTGTGGACATTGGTATGTAGAACAATGTTGCGGAGGAAGTTTTCCTTTTTCGCACGGAAAATGCATTTTCGGTAAAGCAATGGTCGTTTTGTGAAGTAACCACCAAAATGCCGTTTGAATGCTACCGCCCTATTTTCCTAAAATACTAGACCACCTTACATGGACTATATCCCAACCGGTACATCTCAAACCTTTTCGTCCATCCGGGTAAAAGGACAAATGTCTGTAGAATCGAGAAGTGGGTCGGTTTGTACTACTGGTACATGATCTATCGCCTGTGATTTTTGAAAAAATCATTTTAGACTACGCAATATGTGGTTTCTTGGAGATCCAATGCAAGTTCTAACGATGCGTCCCTATCTTCATGCTGCCGGTTCGACCATAGTTAGAAATTCAGATAATTCAAAACGGGCATAATAAATTCAAAAAAAACCGGCATATAAGTTCAAAATCCAAACACTTCTTATGTTTAAAGTTTTTCTAAATTCCAAATTGATATTAAAAAAATATAAGTTAATTCATTTTTAATTGTAAATGGTTCATATTTTAAATGGTTACATTAATTACTTTTTAAAATAGAAAATGTTTTTGAATTATTTATTTAAATCCAAACACTTTTTATGTTTAAATTTTTTCTAAATTCCAAATTAATATTCAAAAATATAAGTTAATTCATTTTAAAAGGTTACATTAATTATTTTTTAAAAATAGAATATGTTTTTGAATTATTTATTCAAATCCATACACTTCTTATATTTAAAGTTTTTCTAAATTCCAAATTAATATTCAAAAATATAAGTTAATTCATTTTAAAAGGTTACATTAATTATTTTTTAAAAATAGAATATGTTTTTGAATTATTTATTCAAAATCCAAACACTTCTTATGTTTAAAGTTTTTCTAAATTCCAAATTGATATTAAAAAAATATAAGTTAATTCATTTTTAATTGTAAATGGTTCATATTTTAAATGGTTACATTAATTATTTTTTAAAACAGAAAATGTTTTTGAATTATTTATTTAAATCCAAACACTTTTTATGTTTAAATTTTTTCTAAATTCCAAATTAATATTCAAAAATATAAGTTAATTCATTTTAAAAGGTTACATTAATTATTTTTAAAAATAGAATATGTTTTTGAATTATTTATTCAAATCCATACACTTCTTATATTTAAAGTTTTCTAAATTCCAAATTAATATTCAAAAATATTAGTTAATTCATTTTAAAAGGTTACATTAATTATTTTTAAAAATAGAATATGTTTTTGAATTATTTATTCAAATCCATACACTTCTTATATTTAAAGTTTTCTAAATTCCAAATTGAAATTAAAAAATATAAGTTAATTCATTTTTAATTGTAAATGGTTCATATTTTAAATGGTTACATTAATTATTTTCAAAGCAGAAAATGGTTTGAATTATTTATTCAAATCAAACACTTTTTATGTTTAAAGTTTTCTAAATTCCAAATTAATTATCATTTAAAAACATTACAAATTTAAACCCCAAAATAAAAAAGGCGGGAGCAGAGAAAATAATGAAAAAATTTGAAAGCAGAATCGTCCGGTTGGAGCCACCAACCCGGAAGAGTCCCTAGCACGCGCCTTCACTGCTGAAAATTGGACTATAGGTCCCGGTTGGTGGCTCCAAGGCCGTGTTTTCTATAGTCGGTTGGAGCCACCAACCGACGATATCTCCTCCCTTTATAGGGGTTCGTAGCATGGAAAACAAAAATTTTCTATCGCATACAAACAAACAAGCCAAGATCTATCTACTAGATTGCAACGAGTCGATAGAGGAACTCACCCTCGAAGATTCCAAAGCGGTTAACGAGCGATTCTCGTGGGTGATGTAGTCAGACACTTCCGATCTCAAGATCGTAGACGATCCTTCCGGCGCCACGTTCAACGGCTCATGATCGGTCACACGTTCGGTACTCGACGAAGACCTTCCTCTCCCTTGTTCCAAAGAAAATGGAGGTTGTAGCACTCTCCTCGTGATTCGAAGACAACGCGTGGTACCCAAGTAGAGGGAAATCCCAGGCTTCGCCAAGCCGGTGCGAGTATGGTGGAGCTTATGAGAGAGGCTATTAGTGGTCTAGTAATTAGACACACCAATTAGAAGGCTCTAAACCAATTAGAAGGCTCTAAACCGGCTAAAGCAATTAGAAGCTCTAAACCAAACGGCTCTAAACCGGAGATCTAGAGTAGAAAGTTATGTGTCTATGGAGGAGCCCTGCCTCCTTATATGGGAGGGGTTCCTTGGCGCAGAGGAGGGAGTCCTCCCCAACTCGGACCAGGGCTTGGGCGCCGGCCTGGAGGAGTCCAACTCCTCCTCCAGGTTGGTTCCAACTCCTCTTGCTTGTTTCCCACAGTTTCTTGTTTTGGCAGTTTGACTTTCAAACTGGACATTTGACTTTTCTGTTTTAGGATTCAATTTAATCCTTTATTTGGGACAGCAAGAACACTTAGTACATGATGCAATCATTCAATGAGCAATGACACATTCATGTACCCTTCCCCTCCGGAGTGCCGGACAATCCGGAACCTTCTAGAACATTCCCGATGAAAACACCGGAATCATTCCCGAACTCCGAAACGGGACTTTCCTTATATGAATCTTATTCTCCGGACCATTCCGGATCACCTCGTGATATCCCGGATCCCATCCGAGACTCCGAACAACATTCGTTCTCTTTCTCATAATACCATAACTACTCAAACAACGTCGAATCCTTAAGTGTGTCTCACGGTTCGTGAATTATGCGACATGATCGAGACACTTCTCCGAACCATAACCAATAGCGGAATCTGGAAATTCATATGGCTCCCACATATTTCTACGATTACTTTGCGATCGAATGAACCACTTACATACGATACCAATTTCCCTTTGTCTCACGATATGTTACTTATCCGAGGTTATGATCGTCGGTATCTCTGCATACCTAGTTCAACCTCGTTACTGATAAGTACTCTTTTCTCGTTCCCGTGATATGTGATCCCTTGTGACCAAGTCACATGCTTGCAAGCTAATTGGATGACATTCCACCGAGAGGGCCCAGAGTATATCTATCCGTCATGTGGATGGACAAATCCCACTCTTGATCCATGTGTTTCAACCAATACTTTCCGAACACTTAATGCCACCTTTATAGCCACCCAGTTACGGTGTGGTGTTTGATGTCATCAAAGCATCCATCCGGTAAAGGTGATATGCATGATCTCATGGTCGAAGGAATTAGGTTACTATGTATCAGAAAGCATATAGCAATTGAACTATTTAAATGACTTGATCTTTATGCTACGCTTATCTATAGGAGTATGTCCATCACATCATTCTCCTAATGATATGATCCTGTTGTTAATAACATCTCTATGTTCATGATCAGGAAACCATGATCATATATTAACCAACAAGCTAGTTTAACAAGAGGCTTTACTAGGGACTCTTATTTTAGTTTACAAATCACACAAGTATTAATGTTTCCGGTTAATACAATTATAGCATGGTATGTAAACATTTATCATAAGTGTGAAGATATGATAATAACTCACTTTATTATTGCCTCTTGGGCATATCTCCAACAGTCTCCCACTTGCACTAGAGTCAATAATCTAGTTTCAAACCTTTGTGTATTCAACACTTATGGCTTTCGGTGTTGTATGTACCACGATTGCTAGTGGTCAATCGATCTCCGGATCGACACTTCGGTCCGGTGTAATTGCATGTCTTTGCGTCTCACGCATCACTCATTCTCTAATGAGATGGCTTTGTATAAATTTGGTCTTCGGTGTGACCTTTAGTTCTTTGGGGTTAAAACATGTTGATAATATTGTCACACAATATATCTTCATAGTATTATCCCTCTGTGAACTACACCTAGTTTGATAACAAACTACTTGACACAAATGCCCTCTTTGCTGTTATAATAGCAGTCATATACTTAGCCTTTTGTTGTAGTATCTGTCACAATGTCTTAACTATGGAACTCATCCAAAACCATTATGGAACTCACTTTCCATTATATTGTGCCACCCTTAGTTTAGATTGAGATAAACTTAATTTGTACTTTGTGACAAAACTAGTATCAATGTAGTACTTTTACAATGAACTAACCATCTATTTGTCACTTCTACAAATAATATACTCTTAGTTCTTCCAAAAGATCATAAGAATATCCTTACTATTGTCCAATGATCATCTTACAAATCATTCTGGTATATGCTCACAACATTTAGAGCATAGGACATATCTGGATTTGTACATATCACAGTATGATTGATATAAATACTCTTTGTGATTTCATACATCAAGTATCAATCTATACTTGATTATTTGTTTCACTTTACCAAATGTCAATACACTTGAATATATCATCAACATTGAACTCTTTCGATCCTTTCTGTGCGACAAGAACCTTTCTTGTAGTTTCTATATTGAACTCATTCAATATCTCGTCTATGTACTTCTGGCACAACCATATTAGCATCTATTGATGCTAAATATTTGGGTTTTGCCTAAGTCTTTCATCGGGATGAAATTCTTAATATGTGTTAATAAAAGATACATTATTTCCAATCAACAATATGTCTTCCACATAATGTATTAGAAACATGTCTTAGCGCTCCCACTTAATTTCTTGCAAATGCAAGCATCTTCATTGTCTCTGATGAAATTAAACTCTTCTAACAGTTTCATCATAGTGAAGATTCCAACTCCGCGATGCTCACTTCAACCATTGAAGTTTGCATATGCTTTTAGCATCCTTTGAATTAACAAAACCCTATGGACCGTGTTATGCACATGTCCTAGGTAACGATTCTATTAGAAGAACTTGTTTTGTTTATTCAACTACCATATAACAAATTATATGTAGTGGTTGCTACATTAATCCGTCTAGACTAAATATCGCTATGACAGATCAAATCTTGTCATAGTCAACCTTTGAACATTGTTGTGAACTCTTTCCCAACATGTCGACTATTTCATAGATGTGAAACATCCATGTCTATTTCTTTATAGATCCAGACACAACTATAAGGTCTTACACCTTTCTCGAGGGTCCTTCAAGTTCAAAACTTGACTTTCTCGTGTATGGAACTATCACGGATTTTATGGCTTCAAGCCATTTGACGGAGTCAGGGCCCATCATCGCTTCTTTGCATGTAGTCGGTTCATTATTCTCAAATAATGATTCAACCCTCAAATCTTGGTATTTGATTGTTTACCCGATCTACTTGTTTCAATAGGAACTTAGATCTCCATGACCACAACCTTTGAGGTACGTGAGCCATGAGCTTTGTTGCTGCCCTGGAACACTTTTCGGTCTGCCAACTCTGCACATATAGCTAAGGTTCTTTCAACCTTATCAAAGTTCTATTGTCCTCCCACTTAACTTTTCACGAAAAATTCCTTCTTAAAGAAACTTGGCGTTCTAAGACAAACACTTTTGTCTCCGGTGTTATGGAGAAATACTTAACAAAGAGATTCATCCGACTTTGGTTGCAAACATCTTTCTTATGTATAGCATACCAGTGTTTAAGAAAGGACTACTTGGGTTTTATCCCAAACCATAACCTTATATGGTGTCATTTCAACGGATTATGATGAAGCTCTTTTCAGTGGAAAAACGGTAATCTCTAAAGCTTTTAATCTTTAAAATATAATGGCAGTTTTATGAATTACACCTTCGATCTTACCATGTCAAACAAGGTTTAATTACATATCTCGAACACTCCATACTCTTATGGTGTTTCGGGAAAATGCAAATCCACTTTAACGATTCCTTTAAATCTTAGGTATTATGCTAAACTTGTAACTCAAATATCTTCCTTTATGATCTTTATCATAAACTATTTATATTCTTGTTACTATGATTTTGCACTTCATCTTGAAAGTCCTTGAACTTTTCAAATGTTTCACACTTCATCCTTATTAAGTAAATATTCATATATTCACTTAAATTTTCGGAGAAAGCATACGAAGTTGAAATCCATCGCTCTTGACTACACATAATGGACTTCGTACAACAATATGTACAAATTCCAATAAGCTAGTCTTTCGTTCCCTTTTGGCCTATGAACGAAGTTTTAATTATCTCTAGGAAAGTTTCACAAGCGTCATTTGATCAAAATCAAAAGACTCCAAAATTCCATACATATGGAGTTTCTTCATGTTTTCTTTCCAATATAATTTAAACGGCGATGTCACTTCCTAAGTGATCTTTCAATCAATTTGTCTTTCGACATTTTTAGCATTAGCTTTATGGATGTGATTTTTCCAACGAGATTTGTGAATCATCCATCTTTTATGGATTACGGCAATTATTTGAACAACCCTTTTGTTCTCATAACACCTGATAAAACAAATCTTGAAGGCAAGCTTTGATGTTTAACGAGCAACACAATAACCCTTTATTTTGTTCTCGATGAACATCATCACATATTCTTTTGCTAGTTACTTAGGCCACTGTAGTTCATGAATTCTGTTGTTTTGTATGACGATTCATACCAACAAATTCAGTATCAAATACTTAAGAACCACACTGTTTAATAAGCAAAGAATATAGCCATAACATGTATATCATCTATATACTTAAACTGAACAATTCTAGTCTTTTCTTTTCTGCCATATATTTATGAGATTCTCTTCAAGATTTCCTTTTACATTTGAAAGAATCTATCAACATCAACAGTGGAGTCATACATATGACACATAGTCCAAAGCGTATAGTTAAATACCAATGTCTTTGGACTTGCACTTTGAAGTAGATCACCATCATCAAATGTTTGGTGTTCTTTCAAATTCCTTTCTAGTAATCTCTTGGTGTAGTAAACATTTTACCTTCATCAAATATTCACCCTTATCATGGATTTGTCCATGATCAAGTTACTTTTAGCTTGTAACGGTGAATCATGAGTATAATGTTGTTCTCCAAAACCTTTTGGAGGATTAGGACAACTAGTGTCTCCAACCTTTTGCAAATTCTCATCAAATATGAGAACATGACTTTTGTCATATTATACTCTATCATGTTGTAACCAAAACTTCGTTCAGATATCACAATATCTTCCACACATCATGGTTTCTGAAACAACTCTTTCAGATCCTAGATAACCTTGATATTAAGACAATCCTTTGAATATCAAGAATCATGGAGACAAACATGATACTTATATACTAACATTGGAATTGTTACTCTTGTTTTAATACAAATTATTAAACTTCATCGAGTAACCGGAACTTACTGAAAGTTTGCAATAGGACTTTTAAACTTTAGATTAACACTTCAAAACAATACGATACCAGTTCATAAAGTAACTAACCAGAATTCTATAGTTCTATCATCTCAATTATAACTAAGCGCACGGTGGTAAACGGATGCCAATGACTACAATAACTATGCAAATTCACTTTGATTTAGTTTATGATAAATTGAGTTCTAATTAATAATTAAATTAATCTAGGTGAACTCCCACTCAAAACAATATCCCTCACATTGTTTTAGTGATCACATAACCAAATCCACCACATCAAACCGATCATCACGAGAGTTGATATAGCTTCAATGGCGAACAATCAACATGTTCATCATATCTACTATATGACTCATGCTCTACCTTTCGTAATCCGTGTTCCCGAGGCCATGTCCGTACATGCTAGGCTCGTCAAGATCAAACCTTAGTTTCGCATGAGCAAATCTGGCTTGCTCACGTTGTATACACTTGCGTAATCTAGCACACCCGATCATCACGTGGTGTTTCAAACAACAAGCTTTAGCAACGGTGCTAACTAAGGGTGAACACTTTATGATTTGAAATTCATGTGCATGAGGGATCATCTTATAATGCTACCGTCGTCTACTAAGCAATACAAGATGCATAAAGGATTAACATCACATGCAATTCATAATATGTGATATGATATGGTTTTCTTCTTTGTGCTTCCGATCTCCATCTTCAAGCACGAACATGATCTCCATTATCACCGCATTGCATCAAGGTCAATGACGCTTCTCCATGGTTGTCGCCCACCGGCTTCAACTATTACAACTACTTTGAATAGACACGCTGGTCTTAACATAAATTAAAGACAACCATATGGCTCCCGCGGTTGTCGACTTACAATAAGGAACATTGCATACATCAAATATAATCACAATCATGGCCATATCACATCACTGCACACCCCTGCAAAACAAAGTTAGACGCTTCTACTTTCTTTGCATATTTTACGTGGTTTGGGGCTTTCAATAAGTGTCTTCTAACTTACGAACAAGAACCACAACATTGATACTAGCATTGTTGATCACCCGTTGTAAATTGGATCTTAACTATGCTAGGAGAAACATGCACCCGCAAAGCCACTTATGCAATACAAGTTACATGTCAAGCGTGGAGCAAGTCTCATGAACGATGTCATGTAAGGTTAGCCCGGGCCGCTTCATCCCAACATACCGCAAGATGCAAAGTACACAAAAAGCAATCTACAATAAAGCATCAACGCCCACAATGACCATTGTGTTCTACTGTGCAATGATCTACATATAGACACGGCTCGATACCCTCGTAGGGGTTCGTAGCATGGAAAACAAAAATTTTCTATCGCATACAAACAAACAAGCCAAGATCTATCTACTAGATTGTAGCAACGAGTCGATAGAGGAACTCACCCTCAAGATTCCAAAGCGTTAACGAGAGCAGATTCTCGTGGGTGATGTAGTCGACACTTCCGATCTCAAGATCGTAGACGATCCTTCCAGCGCCACGTTCGGCAGCGCCCCATGATCGGTCACACGCTCGTTGATTTCGGCGAAGACCTTCCTCTCCCTTGTTCCAAAGGCGGAGGTTGTAGCACTCTCCTCGTGATTCCGCAAAGACAACGGCGTGGTACGGAAGTAGAGGGAATCCGAGGCTTCGCCTTAAGCCGGTGCAGTATGGTGGAGCTTATGAGAGAGGCTATTAGTGGTCTAGTAATTAGACACACCAATTAGAAGGCTCTAAACCAATTAGAAGGCTCTAAACCGGCTAAAGCAATTAGAAGCTCTAAACCAAACGGCTCTAAACCGGAGATCTAGAGTAGAAAGTTATGTGTCTATGGGAGAGCCCTGCCTCCTTATATGGGAGGGGGTTCCTTGGCGCCAGGGAGGAGGAGTCCCTCCCCAACTCGGACCAGGGCTTGGGCCGGCTGGAGGTCAACTCCTCCTCCGTTGGTTCCAACTCCTCTTGCTTGTTTCCCACAGTTTCTTGTTTTGGCGTTTGACTTTCAAACTGGACATTTGACTTTTCTTTTAGGATTCAATTTAATCCTTTATTTGGGACAGCAAGAACACTTAGTACATGATGCAATCATTCAATGAGCAATGACACATTCATGTACCCTTCCCCCGGAGTGCGGACAATCCGAACCTTCTAGAACATTCGATGAAAACATCAAATCATTCCCGAACTCAAACGGACTTTCCTTATATGAATCTTATTCTCGGACCATTCCGGATCACCTCGTGATATCCCGGATCCCATCCGAGACCAACAACATTCGTTCTCATTCTCATAATACCATAACTACTCAAACAACGTCAATCCTTAAGTGTGTCTCCCTACGGTTCGTGAATTATGCGGACATGATCGAGACACTTCTCGAACAATAACCAATAGAGGAATCTGGAAATTCATATGGCTCCCACATATTTCTACGATTACTTTGCGATCGAATGAACCACTTACATACGATACCAATTTCCCTTTGTCTCACGATATGTTACTTATCCGAGGTTATGATCGTGGTATCTCCGCATACCTAGTTCAACCTCGCATCGATAAGTACTCTTTTCTCGCTCCGTGATATGTGATCCCTTGTGACCAAGTCACATGCTTGCAAGCTAATTGGATGACATTCCACCGAGAGGGCCCGAGTATATCTATCCGTCATGTGGATGGACAAATCCTCTTGATCCATGTGTTTCAACCAATACTTTCCGAACACTTAATGCCACCTTTATAGCCACCGATTACGGTGTGGTGTTTGATGTCATCAAAGCATCCATCCGGTAAAGGTGATATGCATGATCTCATGGTGAAGGAATTAGGTTACTATGTATCAGAAAGCATATAGCAATTGAACTATTTAAATGACTTGATCTTTATGCTACGCTTATCTATAGGAGTATGTCCATCACATCATTCTCCTAATGATATGATCCTGTTGTTAATAACATCTCTATGTTCATGATCAGGAAACCATGATCATATATTAACCAACAAGCTAGTTTAACAAGAGGCTTTACTAGGGACTCTTATTTTAGTTTACAAATCACACAAGTATTAATGTTTCCGGTTAATACAATTATAGCATGGTATGTAAACATTTATCATAAGTGTGAAGATATGATAATAACTCACTTTATTATTGCCTCTTGGGCATATCTCCAACATTTATAACTTCTCTTCTTCTCTTCTCTGCTTCTTGACCACATTGACCACGCCTGCCGCTGCGCCTGCGTCGTCAACGCCTCCGCCTCCCCGCCACTGGCGCTCCCGTAGAGGCTCCTCCTCCGCCACCGGCCAGCTCCGTGGCTCCTCCTCCTCCCGCCTCCTCCGGCCGCACCTCCTCCGGCCGCACCTCCTCCGGCCTCCGCTCCTCCGGCCACACCTCCTCTCCTCCGGCCGCACCTCCTCCGGCCTCCGCTCCTCCGGCCACGCCTCCTCTCCTCCGGCCGCACCTCCTCCGGCCTCTCCCCTGTCCCCTTCCTCGGGTATGTCTCCCGGCCCGCGCGCCCTTCCCGCTCTCACTCTCCCCCAAATTTCCGCAAATTTGTAGTATTAGGTTGATTGGTGTTTGTAATGTAGATTGATATTGTTGTGTTGAAAGAATTTGCAATATATGTGAGTGATATTGTTGTGTTGAAAGAATTTTGCTAGTTTGCTTGTCGTAATTATGTCTAATAGTTATTCTAATAATTATGTAATTTGTCACAATTTGTTGGATAATGCATTTGATAATGGATTCTTTGGTATTTTTTGCTATTAATATAGATGGCTTACGCAAAGTTCTTCATGTGCATCACGTTGGGTATGTTGTGCAATCGAATTGTGGTGTTCAGATTGTGGACGTGGCAAATACTATAATATTTTTTCCCGACTAGTCCTAGTCTTAGACGGCGGTCGGCGGCTCGGGAAAAGGGGATGTCACGAACCGGGACTAAAGGCCCTTTAGTTATAACCGTGCCTCCTCTTCTTCTTCCCTTCCCCACTCACTTCTCTGCCTCTTCTCGAACCCTAACAGTGATTCGGAGTTCCTTGAGTTAGGGTTGCCTCGGAACCCCGATTAACTTGTCGAGAATGCTTTAGGGTTACATTCCAATGCACATTAACTTGTTGTATCATCATCATTGCTTGAGCATTGCATCGATGCCATGTGTTGATTGTTTCCCTTTCTTTCCGGTGATTTGGTTCTTCTCGGTAGAATACGATATCGAGATTGAGATTGAAGACCGAGATCAAGACCATAGATAGATCGAAGACCTTTTGTAGCCTTATACTCATGTTCCCCTCTCATAGCCTTAGGGTTTAGGGTTTCTCTTCATTTTTATTATTGTGTATGTATATATTAGGGTTTCACCTTCGATCCGGAAAATATTCGTTAGCCGCTTTGACTTATTCGTAACTTTCTCCTTTAGCCGCTTTGACTTATTCGTTTTTCCACCTATGCAGAAAATATGGACCCACACGTCAGAGACGAAGAAAAGGAAGAGTTGATCCAAGGTGTGATCCGTGGGGAAGATAATTTAGACGTATCAACGTTTCTGAACAACTCCGGTGAGGGTGATCCTCTTTTTACCGGAGTAGACAACTTGTTTGAGGTTGAAGGTGTTGCCTTCCGCGAGGGAGAAGGCGATGCCTTGTGTAACCGAGAAGACGATCGCCCGGTAGGTGCATGTAATATAAATCAATTCATTAATTAATCATCTGCTATCTATATAGAAATAGTAACGACGATCTTTCTTCTTTTAGCCCTCGGATCGAAGGAATCTCTTGAAAAGAGCACGAGGCCCAACCAAAAGTTGCAAGACCATGAGAGGTTTAGGATCAAGATGTCGCTGAAGGCAAGACGGCTCGAAGTTGTCGCAACCAAATTTGTGGCACAATGCGGAGTAATCGTTAGGGACTTAATCCGATCACCATTAGAAATTGGAATAGGCCTGCAAAAGCGGATGAAGAGGGAACATGTTTATTTCTCCCTAACCACGCCAAGATTTACCGTGGAAGAGGCTCATGGTTAATTTCAAACTACGAAGATAGAGCTGGATCCAAATGCGGAGGATCCAGTTGAGGACGCTTACAACATGGGAGAGCCATGGAGGCTAAGGTCAGGAGTGGGCTTTGAAGAAGATGGCCCATGTTTCACCAACTGGAAGAAAAGATTGCACCTTGACTATGTCGTGAAAAGAAGACTCGATTTCAAGAATATTCAGTTTGAGAAGATAAAACCATTCGGGATGAGTTTGTGGAATACAAGAAATCAGAAAAAGCTAAGAAAATGTAAAACGAATAAGGTGAATGTGCGAAGAAGAAGTATCACCATACTATGGGGCAAGGTGGCTACAAGGTTGGCATTCCTAAGTGGGAGAAACTTGAGGAACTGCGTGATAAAAATATCACCCCAGAGATGACGATTGGGTAGAACGTGCAAGGAATTGGTTTTACGGGCATGGGGCACGTTGAACTCGGAAGGAGGTGTATATATAACATACGACATAAAGAAGACCCTTGCCAATCGAGAGGATGAGAAAAGCAAGAAAGGCATTAAAGATGGGGACTTCATTCCGATAGAGAATGATGAGCTCACACTCGCCTTGGAAATAAGGAACATGATGGACGAACACGAGGCACAATAGGCTCCCAATCATGGAGGACTGGGTTTCAAGAGAGGAAGAAATATCCCGATAGAAGCCGTCGGAGGAGTAAGGACAGGCAGCTTGAAGCAGAAGTCGAGAAAAGAGCGAATGCGTTTAATTGAAGAACGATTAAAGCAACAACAAGATGAAATTAACTCACTTAAAGAGCAAAGTACTACCGCCCATCTCAGCAACAATAATCGCATTCGATGCTACCGGCCTATCGAATAATCGAAAAGCGATGTGGCTTCCACCGAGGTCGGGTGATGACAATGGCGATGCCGATGATGCACCGACGATGGCTCTGTTGGCTACCCATGGATGATATCACGTAGATGACACATCGCGAGCTACATGTCAAAGTTGTGAACATATCAATGAAGGTGGCGGTCGGCTATGCCTTACCAATTGGACCCACACCAACTTACCACGGCCGTCCGGTTCCGGAGGGCTACGCTGTTGTCGGCGTGGATGAAATCATGCCCACCTTTGAGGTTTTGGATCTTCACTACCTGCTGGTGAAGGGGATGTGATCGTCTTGGGTGACGAAAAAACGTCACCATTCTATGGCGTCAAGGATTGTATCATGCTTAATCACACTCAGGCCATCTTCGCCGCCTCACCGTCTCCAGCGAGGTCGCCGCCGCGGCGGCCGTCTTCGTCGCCTCACCGGCCCGTCGCCTCACCCGTCTCGGTGCAGCCATCGCCAGGAGCCATCGCGGCGCCAGATAAAAGCGAAGCGTCGCCATCTTGTCGTCGTGGCGATCGCCAAACGTAAACAAGAGCCTCTTCCAAAAGTACCAACTGTTCCTCCCAAGAGAGCTTATAGACATCAAGAGGAGATCTAGGCGATCGTTGATGCGGAAACGACAGCGTTTTTAAGCTGAGGCGGCCGAAGAGCGAGTTCCTCAAAGACCAAAGAAGAAAAAGCCAAAGTGTTGAAAATGCTAAAGACTCTTCATCAACCCGCCAAAGCTGTCATCGGACTATGAGCGTTCTATTCTCAAGTCACATGCGGCACAAAAAGCCTCAAGAGCAAGATCGATGCAAGCGAAATCTGTTGCCCAGCTGGAGAACAAGCAAAACAGACTTGCGCCCCTCTCAAGGTGATTTCTCAAACCAATGTGGGTCGAGCAAATATGGGGCGAAGAGCAGTATGATCCAGAGGTAGTTACTGTCTGGAGAAGCTGCGCAAGGTATGAGTATTGCCAGTACTTATCGCTTAGAGTTCTTCCCGTGAGTGAAGTAGCATACCAATACCTGCACGGAAAACCTCTCGTCAAACCCGAGGAGGTAAACAATCTTTCAACAAAATGCGAAGATTGCATAATCTGGTACATGCATGCCACAAGTGCCGGGCTAATCGGATAGTCCGAGGGTTACAAAAAGCATCATGGGAAAGATAAGGATGACATGATATCCATTGAATTTGATGAACTATTTCAATTATTCAATCAAGACGCCTTGGACAAATCGATCATCAGTGCCTATTGTCTGTAAGTACAAATTCTGTAATTAATTTAGTCTCCATCTATATTATTTTGTTTATTGCATGTATATAATCATACTTTAATATGCGTAATGAAGATTCTCGAATGCAGAGGACAAATCTATGACATTGGCTTCATTGACCCATATTGGGTTCATGAAGCTAATCTCAAAATAAGCCCCAGGATACGGAGGATAATATAGTACACGCGTTAAGGTTTCAAGAAACCAAAAGGAAATACTATTTCCTTACAACTTCCAAAGGAGTGTTATTGTCTTGTATACACTTTCTATTTCGCTTACTCGATGTTAAGTATATAATTGATAAGTTCGCATTCGCAGTACCACTATATTCGTTAATCATTCAACTTGACAAAGGGCGTGTACTAGTCATGGACTCAAACATAAACCCCTTGAGACGTGGAAGGACATGCGAGATACTTCTCCAGCGGTAATTCTAATCATTACGACACTATATCGGCAACGCTCGTGAATTTTATGATATCAAGTACTTAATAACTTATTTTATTCGCTTTTCACGCCCGCGCTTGGAAACGGTTCACCAAGAAGGCTAGGGTGTTTGGAAAGAGGAGCTTACATTTCAACCACTAGATGTAAGCACCACTAGCTATATCCGCATCTCTTTGATTCTAGTTTTGATACGCTTATTATCATGCTTGATTATTATTTTGATTGAACTCGTTGTCGTAAAGTGCCCCGCAGGGACGGTAACAATCTATGTGGATACTATGTATGCGAGTTCATCCGCAGACGTGCGATGAGAAGGGCAGAAATTTAGAGCAACTCCGTATGTAAACAATTTCTATAGTTTTTAATTACAATCAAATTGTTTTAGTTTCATATTCATATAGGTGACTCCTTTTTAAATCAGATCGAACGTCTACGGACGGTCTTACGCCAAAGGATCGCATACGAGCAATACATGAGGAATTGGCGGGATTCTTGGATGCAGAAGTCCTAGACCCAAAAGGAGAATACTATTCGGCTGTGTATAGACAATAGGGATTGTAAAAATAGCAACTTTCAAGGGATTGTAAAATGTTGTCATGATGATCTTGTGTAATATAAGGTTCCTTCATTGATAAGTGCAAAACACTAAATAAACAATAAAACAACCTAAATGAATTATCTGTCGCGGCACAAAAAGTGGCGAAAATCTTGTGGCAACAAAATGTGCCAATGAATTCTTCGCATGGCAAGAAATGGGCTAAATCTCGCGGCGGAAGAGTTATAGTCGGTTCGTGTTACGAACCGACTAATGCTCCACCCCTCACGCCCGATGCCGCCACGCAGTGCCCCCATTTGTCGGTTGGTGGGGCAACCGACTAATGGTTGAGCTTTAGTCCCGATACCTGTCCCGTTGGGCAACCGGACTACGGCTCTACCAACCGGGACGCATGGGGCGTTTTCTACCAGTGCTTCTTAACCTCCTCCTCAGAATAAGGAGCAGTTAGAAAATTGTTTTCCACAATAGAAACCTGAGGAATATCCTCCGTCCGGGACTCATCCAACGAAAAGGAAATTTCTGGTGGTGCCCCAAACAAGGATTTATAGTAGTTGGTAATATAAGATTTAAGATGATGTTGTCCTTCAATCGTCCCTTCACCCTGAATTAGAGAGTGAATAAGTTTCTTCTTATGCTTGCCATTTGCAACAGCATGGAAGTATCTTGTATTCACGTCTCCTTCAAGGATGAATTTAGCTTTAGAACGTTGGTACCACTTGAGTTCTTCCTCACGCAGAAGTCTGGCAATTTCTGCATTCGAATTGTTTTTAAGCTCAATCTCCTGTGCAGTCAATAACCTAACCTCCGCTGAAGCCTCCAAGTCATTAATAATAGCAGAAAGGCTTATTTTTTTCCTTTTTAAGAATACTAGCAGTATGTCTCGCCCAACCACGTAGGAATTTGCGCAAGGCACGCATTTTGTTGTTCCAACGTTGTATAGGTGTGTGACCATCAACTGGTTTTTCCCAAATAGCCTTCACCAGGTCATAAAAATCATACGATCCATCCATCCCAGTTCAAATTTGAAACTGTTTTTGGATTTTCGTGGTGGTGTTCCGACAGATAACAGTAATGGAGCATGATCCGACAAAGCCTCAATACGTTCTAGGGCGCGAACAGTTACCATAGGAAATTTATCTTCCCATTCGGTATCCATAAGCACCCTATATAATTTTTCGTATGTAGGCTCCAGAAGACTATTTAGCCCAAGTAAACTGTCTTCCTAACATTGTAACCTCTCTTAAGTCCAAGCTATCAATGACAGCATTAAACATGAAAGGCCAATGTTCATCAAACCCGCCCCGACTTTTCTCATGAGGGAATCTTAGCAAATTGAAATCCCCACCTATAAGGATAGGATAGGGATTGTCCTTAGCTGGATTTACCAACTCACGTAAAAAGTCAACTTTATAAACATCCTGGACAGCCCCGTATACGGAGACTAGAGACCAAACGAAATCATCAGCCTTGTTCCGAATATGGAGTTTGATAAAAAAATCTCCAACCGAACTGGCTAAGTTTTCCATAGTCTCATCTCTGACGACTAACAGGATTCCCCCGGATCGCCCCCGCGGCGGACGTAATACCCAAGTAAATCCACTCCACCAGAAATGCGATTGAGTTGAATTTGTGAGAAATAACGTCTACCAGTCTCAGAAATACCCAAAAAATCCAACTTATAGTCTCTCACACAATCGGAAAAGAACGAATGTTTAGCCAAGTCTCGAAGACCACTGCTATTGAGAACATGCCATTCATTGAGAAACAATTGGAGATTTAGATACACGTGACCTCTTACGGGACCGTTGGCTCTTTGATTTCCGAATAGAAGCTGTAAGATCATATAATGAATCCAGACTAGTCTCATCAAAGACCACTTCTGATACTTCACCAACTAAGTGATATAAGAGTTTACCATCTACTATGGCATGCAACTCCTCCTCCTCCATTGGTGAAGAGTCAGGAACAACATATATTTTAGGAGTAACCGTTAGACGGTCAACCTCCATATGTCTCAAAACAGAACTAGAAAGATTAACTTCACTTACAGATCTCCCAAAACTAACACCAACGTTAGCCAGCTTATCCATAACAGAGTTGTTGGAGAAAGAAAGGATTTAGAAGATATGCCCGGGGTGTCCAAATTATTTTCCGCCTTCCTCCGCATGGCCTTGCCCAAGGAGTCCTCGTCCGTGGCTGAGGCCCCCAGAGTGTCAACACTATGACGAGATCTCCTGCAAGCCGGGGTCCCGACCACGAAGATAGGACCATCTGCGAAAGGGGACAAACCCAACCCCTCCTGGGTCAAGTCAATCCCCCCGGTCATAGGTCCACCATCCGAGCTAGAGCGCCCCTCCCTATCCGCCGTACAAGCACCATGGGAGGGCCCAGATCCCGAAGTCGGAGGGGTTGCACCGCCAGGGGCAAAGGTGAAGCACCCTGCGCCCCGGCAGCCAACCCAACAGCCCCGTGGTCGGCTTGCCCCAACTGTGCCCGCCCCCGCGCCGAAGACCCAAATTCGACCTCCTGCACGACCGGTACCACCTCCTGTAGCACCGGATTCGCGCGCGAGGGAATAGAACGACCCATCATGTTAGGCCTCCCACGCGTGGGAGAAGCCGGAAGCGAAGAAATACAAGTCGTCCCAGAAGAACCACAAGCCACATGCAAAGCCTCCTGAAGCTGTGAAGGAGAGACACGAGGAGAGCACAACACCGGTCCAGAACCGCGCAGGGGAGAGTCCAACGAAAGCGCCTCCAAAAGTTCCTTACCACGGGGAGTGGCAGGGTTAGCATTAAAAGGAGTAACAGCAAACAGTATACAGATCAAGGCACCGAACAGTCCAAAGTGAGCACCGCTTAGTAGAGGTACCGAGCCACACTGCCTAGTAGTGGTCGAGGAAGAGCCAGCCCCAACAGTCTGTGAGCCATCCCTGTGTCAGATGTATCCATATCATCATCAGAAGGCTTCTCATTCGCATCATCATCCAGATCATCATCCCTCTTGTCGTGGTATTGCACGGCAGATGCTACTGGGGGTAGATTACGTAGAGGGAGAAAGGCGACGTAGGAGAATCCGGGAGCGAGATTGGCACACGATGTACCTAGGTTCACGTCCCCTCGGTGGAGGATCGCTACGTCCTGCTATCAATCCAGTATATGATCATAGATTGGTTTACATGGGAGCCGCCGTAGGCGGAGGGAGAGACTAGATCTCATATCACACTTTTGGGGTGCCCTTGGTGGCTTTATATGCGCCATTAGGGTTTACAAGTGCTTTAGTGGGCTTTCTATTGAGTCGCCCTTGGCCTCCGCCGCCATCGCCTGGTGCAGCATGCGCCACTGGCCAGACATGAAGTCGACCGCCCGGCTTGGCTTCACCGCTCGATCCAGCTAGAATCCGCTTCGTGGGTATACCTCGATTGGTATTCCCCCATCAGTAGTCCCCGAGCGCGTTGTCGATTCGACGCGGGCTTGAGGTAGGGCGCGGAGAGTCTTGACGATGGGTCGTGGCGAATCGGCGACGAGCTCCTGAACATAGAAAAGAATCATGAAGCGGGAGGCAGTCGGCGTGAGCCAGTCAGTGATGACCAGTTGGCGAAAGACGTAGGGTGTCGGTGAAGCCGCCAGTTGCGGCGAGTCTCCGAACATGGAGCGTGCCGAGTCCCCGAGCGCGGCGAGGGGCGAGGTCGAGCGACCGGCGAGCGTCGAGACCCCGAGCACGGAGAGCGGCAAGGCCGATCGACCGGCGAGTGCCGCTGTCTGTAGCGCGCCGAGTCCCCGAGCGCGTCGAGTACGCGAGGGCGAGTCCTCGGCGACGAGTCCCCGAGCGCGTTGAGTACGCGAGGGCGAGTCCGCGGTGGAGAGTCCCCGAGCGTGTTGAGTACGCGAGGGCGAGTCCCCGAGCGTGTTGGGTACGCGAGGGCGAGTGTCCCTGGCGGCGAGTCCCCGAGCGTGTTGAGTACGCGAGGGCGAGTCCGCGGTGGCGAGTCCCCGAGCGTGTTGAGTACGCGAGGGCGAGTGTCCATGGCGGCGAGTCCCCGAGCGCGTTGAGTACGCGAGGGCGAGTCCGCGGTGGAGAGTCCCCGAGCGTGTTGAGTACGCGAGGGCGAGTGTCCATGGCGGCGAGTCCCCGAGCGCGTTGAGTACGCGAGGGCGAGTCCGCGGTGGAGAATCCCCGAGCGTGTTGAGTACGCGAGGGCGAGTCCGCGGTCGCGGAACCACGCGCGCACGCAGTATGCCTAGGAGTAGTCCCCGAGGCTCGAGTTGGCTTGTAGAGGCGACTTGAGGCTCTTTAGAGATACATATTCTCAAAATAGTAGTGGTTGCCGCCGAGCATGACGAGTGGCGATACCGAGCGACCGACGAGTGCCGAGTTCCCGAGCGCGGCGAGTGACGAGGTCGAGCGGCCGGCGAGCGCCAGGTCCCCGAGCGCGGCGAGTCCGCGATGATTGCGAGTCCGCGAGGGGAGAGTCCCCGAGTGTGGCGAGTCCGCGATGATTGCGAGTCCGCGAGGGGAGAGTCCCCGAGTGTGGCGAGTCCGCGATGATTGCGAGTCCGCGAGGGAGAGTCCCGAGTGTGGCGAGTCCGCGATGATTGCGAGTCCGCGAGGGAGAGTCCCGAGTGTGGCGAGTCCGCTGGCGATTGAGTCCGCGAGGGAGAGTCCCGAGTTTGGCGAGTCCGCGATGATGCGAGTCCGCGAGGGAGAGTCCGAGTGTGGCGAGTCCGCTGGCGATTGCGAGCCGCTGGCGATGTTTATTGCGCTGTTTTTTAGCGAGTCTCTCGTCTTGGCCCGGGGGGCCAGTCGCATGGCGACTCCAAAGACGGCTCTCGGCTGGGCGATTTTCCTGGACGATCCGAGGCTCGGTTTATGCAGTCCTCGTCCAGAGTATTGCCAGCGTAGTCGTGACTGTCTAAGGTTGAGGAGGACATGGTGGTGTTTGTGTAGCACTACCATTTGTCTTGGCCCGGAAGGCCAGTCGAGCAAGGCGACTCCAATGATGGCTCTCGGTTAGCATTTTTCGTGGACGATCCGAGACTCGGTTTGCGAGTACTCGTCCGCACTACTTGGCCATTGCGAGTCACTCTATCAAAGGTTGACAAAGGCGAATTGATTTTTCCCGGAGGGAAGAGAAGCCAGGTGAGTCCATGCAGCGGCATGCGACCCTCTCTGGCGACTCGGACGATGAAGGTCCTTAGCAGCGCGGGCGCGACGATTTGACGTAGCGGATGGGGTCGCACTATGGCGAAGTCGACGCGGCGGACACGGGGTCGACGCTACGGACGGAGGTCGCGCTATGGCGATGTCGACGCGGCGGACTCGTGGTCGACGTGGCGGACGGAGGTCGTGCTATGGCGATGTCGACGCGGCAGGCAGAGGTCGCGCTATGGTGATGTCGACGCGATGTGAGTCCGCAACGGCGATTCCCGAGCCTAGCGAAGTCCGGCGCTTAAGCGTGTCCGCTAGGCGGCGATGTCGAAAAGCCGAGGTCGGGCGACGGCAGATGCCGAGTTCCCGAGCACGGTGGCGAAAGACGCTGACCATTTTGGTGATGGCGAATCCGCGTCAACAAGTTCCCGAGCATGGCGTGCGAGGGGCGATTCCGCGGCGTGGCAATTCCCCAGGCGCCAAGAAATCATCGAGCCGCCGGGCGAAACGGCGAGTGGACTGCACGCCTGAAGACGCTCGAGACACGGATGGCACATTGCACCAAGATTCGTGCTCGCGGTGCTGGTCTGGTTTTGGTTGTAGGCGCCGCCGTGATGAGGGTGAAGCCACCACGCCGCTTCTAATAATGGCGATGGCCAGTTGAAGGTCCAGCGCAATTCTCCAAACGGTGCATATGAAAATCACGCATGATGATTAGTCTAATCTTAAATAATAAATTAATATGAAAGATATTTAGATTGAGTAAAAAAAACTCATGGAAACATGTCCATGTGCGTTTGATTTTCGGGCATGAGCACGGCTTCGCTTCACATCCTTGCCTTTTGATTCGATATCAGGGTATGAGGCCTTTGCTGATACGGTGACGTGCTTGTAAAACAGTGGCAGTACTTTGGCTATTTGTTTTTCAGTCAGCCGCGATCGGATCAGTACTACACCTAGGCATGCGCGAAGAGTACTTGCGTATATGGAGATGTGTTCCGATCCAGCGATTCTCCAAACGATTCTATGTGGCAACAACACGCACGCAGGGCATCAGGTCGCTTTATAAAATAATCAAAAGAAGAAGTGATCAATGAGAAAGATAAATAAGGGATGAAGAATAGCTATCACCGCTTTATCGCTGGTAGGAGCCATCACGTCAATCTTCTTGGCGCGCGTAGCCGATGAGACGTCTTTGTTAATTGCATGGCACCACAAATCGATCTGCCGATTCGATCTGGGTATTCTTGGTGGCGAGTCGGCCGCGCGTGGCTCGCGGTGCAGAGACGATACGTCGTTGCAGATTTGTTGATGAAGAACTTGAGGATCCCGCCCGGATTATCACCCTCCAAGCACCGCTAGCCCCACGGTGGGCGCCAACTGTCGTGGTATTACACGGCAAATGCTACTGGGGGTAGCTTACATAGAGGGAGCAAGGCGACGTAGGAGAATCCGGGAGCGAGATTGGCACACGATGTACCCAGGTTCACGTCCCCTCGGTGGAGGATCGCTACGTCCTGCTATCAATCCAGTATATGATCATAGATTGGTTTACATGGGAGCCAGAGGCGAGGAGAGACTAGATCTCATATCACGCACTTTGGGGGTGCCCTTGGTGGCTTTATATATGCATCCAGCTAGGGTTTACAAGTGCTTTAGTGGGCTTTCTGAGTCGCCGTCTTGGGCCTCCGATCGGCGCCACGCCTGGTGCAAGATGCGCCACTCGCCAGACATAGTCGACCCGCTCCGGGCTTGGCTTCAGTCGGCTCGATCCAGCTGGCGAATCCGCTTCGTGGGTATACCCCGGTTGGTATTCCCCCATCACCTCTTCCTCCATAAGTAAGGTGCAAACTCAGGCTCAGATACATAACCCTCTGGATCCAAATGAAAACGAAGCTCATAAGCCTTGAGACCCACCACAACATCAGTCACAATGTAATATCCTAGCGAATCCTACAGCCTCAAGAAAACAGTGGTATCCGTCATAGCAACAAGAACCCTAACGACACCACGTCTCCTCAATCTGAAAAGGTCCACATCCAAAGTAGTTCCCATGAGACCACCGAATGCCCATAAACCCAAGGAAGACCACAAACAGTGTGGCACCCCCTCGACATGCAGCCAAACCTGCTGCAGCTCAAGCTTGTGGGGCACCTCCTATGTCCGGTAAACAGAAAACGAGAGCTGAGAGGTGTTCAGCGGCACAGGCACCTGGATCCCATCCACCCTGTCCAAATACTCCATCGACGGAAAACTCACAAGAAAGGCAGATTCTCCATAGGGCATCGCTTCCCACTTCCACTGAGTACGAACCGGGCATCTCCTGGCAATATGTCGCTGAACCACATCTACAGGGACCATCGGCCCAGTGACCTGAACAAGAGCTATGGGGGACAAGTTGGCCCCAAGATGGTCCCGCACCACAGAATCAGGAATCTGAGAAAATAAAGTCAACTCATTGCCAATACCAGACATCACCGGGGTAAGCCTTGACTGCTTAAGAACGGGACATCTCAAAGTGGGATGAGCAGAGTTGTCACAAATATAGCAATTATGAACCGCCTTACAATCTTTAGTTGCATGCGTATTGACCGCACACTTCCAGCAACGAACGGATTTCTGGTTCTTCTTACCCGCGGCAGTAGGCACCGGTGCAGCAACAACAGTCTCCAAAGCTGCCTCAGCCTGAGAAACATTGGCAACGGTCCCCTATGGCCCATACTGATACTGCGGCTGGTGTCCCAAAACCTGAGAAGACGTCCCCGCCTGACCAGCGGGATACCCATAATGCTGAAACTGTGACGGCTGCTGGAGCGGCTGTAAACCCGGCTCAAGACCCACCTGCAACTGATCCTGCTTCTTCTTCTTCTTCTTCTTCCGCTTCGGTACCTGCGCACTTACATTGCCAACCCCGACCGCCAACTGCTGCGGTGACACCCCCTGCTGGTTCTTTGGTGCCCCACCCGGTAGATGGCCGCGATACGGCGGCTGGAGTGGCTGCAAGGCGAACTGAGGCTGCGGCGTCGGGAAGTAAGCACCCTGGGGTGACAGAAACGCCAACGACATCCCTTGACTGAAGCGAGCCGGAGGCGGCACCCCGGGCGGCCCGGAGAACGACGGTGGCCCATGGCCAATGGTAGGCTTAGCCATAGGCGGCACAACATATGAGGGTCGCAACCTGCACTTCCCGTCCGGAGAGCGCCGCCACGGGGCTCCAGCTGTGGCAGCCATCGCTGGCGATGGGGGTAGATGCTCCTACGGACTGACGAGGGGCACGGGGAGTCGGAGCACGTGGGGCCGCAGCCCCCGGTGGCGGAGCAGCAGCACGATGCGGCGGCATGACCATGGAGTTGAAACCGAGCAGGGCTTGGACGAAGGATCTCGATGGAGTAGACGGTTGCGTTTACGATCGGAATCTAGAAGCCCGAGGGACGGAGTCTCTGTAGACGAGATTGGCGAGGCGGTGCCCGATGACAGATTTTCTCGCTATTAGAGTCCAGTGCGTGACCTCCTTGTTATTTTCCCCGTGTAGAGGCCCACCCGTAGGGTCCACAGAACACACACCCGTGCACTCCTCGTGATGCCCCGGCCCTCGCTCGATCGTCGCCCACGCAACTGCAGGCGCAAATGCCACGCGACGCCCCGCGTTGTCCGCCCGCTGAACCACCTGCGTTGGAATTGGACCCCGCGGCGAAACCGAACCAGCAGCGGCCGCCTCGATGAACAACGCAAGAAGAGGCGGCACATACGCCCTCCTCACAGGAAGGGGCCCCCTCCACAGCCGGACCAGCGGACCCTGGCGTACCAGCAGCCCCACCGGTGACGAGACAGCCCTCCTACGGTTCTTCGGCGGCGAGGAAGAACGGCAAGGCTACAGCGTGCTCCTCGGCGGCGACGAAGACGACCCATGTTCCCAGAACCGGGATGCCGGCGTAGGAAACCCCATCTCCTCCCAAAACTCTTGCTTCAACTCCACATCCGTCCTCCTTATTCGGCGACAAACCAAAGTCCAACCAAGTTCGCCGGTAGGATCCTCTAGGGCGTGAAGCTTCTCCCGTGCAGCGAGGGCCTCGCCATCATCGGAGTCGGAATCAGAGCCCAGACGGTGGAATCTCAAACCCGAGCTCGACGGGGATGGCGCAGCCGCCTCCGACGACCCGAGTGCCCCGGGCACCAGGGTGTACCGCCTCCCACCTTTCATCCTTCAGGAAGTGTAGGGATTGGATGAGTTCTATCATGTAATCGAATAAGATTGTTAGGGCATGGTGCCTAGTATCTCTATTAGTGCTATTTGAATTTATTGCAACTTGTTGTGCTTAATGCTTGTCACTAGGGCCCGAGTGCCATGATCTTAGATCTGAACTTATTATTCAATCATTATGATAGTATTGTTTGTGATCTTATCTGCAAGTTGTGTACACATATCATTGTCCGGATCCAAAGGCCCCGAAGTGACAGAAATTGTGATAACCTAGGGGGATGGTTGTGATGTGAGGATCACATGTGTTCACGGAGTGTTAATGCTTTGATCCGGTTCTCTATTAAAAGGAGCACCTTAATTTCCAGGAGTTCCCTTGAGGCCCCGCTGCAACGGGCTGGAAGGACAAAAGATGTTGTCCAAGTTCTCATTGCGAGCACGCATGACTATATATGGAGCACATGCCTATGATTGTTTAGTACTTGGATGCTTATTCTTATTTATCTGCAATTTCCCTAGTTCTTGAAGTTACATGTTTAGACTCGTCCATGCAACGCCCGTCCATCCATCCCTATGCCTACCGTGCTCATATCCTACTGTTTGCTACTATTGTTACTATTGCTCTTGTTTTGCTGCTGCTTTGCTATTGCTACTACCAAACTGTTGCTACTGATAAACTTCTGTGAGCAAGAACTATTTCCAGGTGCAGCTGAATTGACAACTTAGTTGTTAAGGCTTGGAAGTATTCTTTGGCTCCCCTTGTGTCGCATCAATAAATTGGGTAATACTACCCTCGAAGACTATTGTGATCCCCTATACTTATCGGCCATCAAGACTATTTTATGGCACCGTTGCCGGGGAGCATAGCTTTATTTGTAAGTTCACTCGGATCTATTATTGTTCAATGCTACTCCTTTCATCATGGGGAAGTCTCGTGATGGAAAGTTTCCTATTTTACCATCCACTACAAGAAGAGGTACAGTCCTAAACACCTCTGCTGCTCTTGATTCACCGTCTGTTATAAGTAATCTTGGTACACCACCACCACATACTCATGCTACACACTTCTACTCACTTTGAATCAAGCGCTCGATACTCATGATGTTACTTCTACTGTGCTTGATGCGAGTGGTTCATTAGGTTCTTTCCTTGATGCTACTATGGATAGTATAGGAAATACTGAAACTCCTAGTGAAGACATTGTTACATCTGTTAGCTCACCTGAGTTTAGAGAGAGATACGATATTAATGATGGTTACATTAAGTTTACTGATGAATTTATTGAAGAGTGCCGAAACACACATGGTGCTAGTGCTATTAAGAGTCTCCTTGAGATACGTACCATTATTCCTAAACTGTCCTCTGATCCTAAATTTGCCACCTCTCCCATAGATACGAAAGATAAACATTATGATTTCTCTCTTGATTTATCCTATTTAGACATTGTTGAGAAAGAACCTTTTTGTTGGACTGAAAATGAGAGTGTTGTAGCTCATATGAATGATCTTTCCACTATGAGTGCTTTATTCTCTGATGATTTTAAGATGCGCAAGTACTTTGTTACTAAGATCTTCCCTTTTTCACAAAAAGGAGAAGCTAAAGCTTGGTTTAATAGATTACCTCCTGGTTCCATTGATATCCCTGATTGTTTGATTGCTTCTTTCTTCTAGAAATATTTTCCTCCCAGTGCTAGACATGCTACTTTGCAGAATTTTTTGGTTTTAAACAGGGAGAAAAATAGAAATTGCCTGAGTCATGGACAAGGTTCTGTGCCTTGATTCATGCACATCATGGATGTCCATTACCTAAAAATGAGCGTCTCGATATTTATTATAATGGACTAACTGATGATTCTAGGACATACCTAGATAGCTTTGCTGATTGTGTTTTCAGCAAAAGAACTCCTACAGATGCTGAAGAATTAATGGATAAAATAAGCAAGAATTATGATGATTGGACTTCAACTGAGCTAAATACACCTGAGCCTATTACTCCTGAACCAATTGCGCATGAACCAGTTCCAACACCAACACCAAAGAAGAAGGGAGTTATTGCATTAAATGATGAAGTGATGAAAGAAGCTAAGAAATGTCTTAAGGAGAAAGGTATTAGAGCTGAAGATGTGAAGAATCTACCTCCTATAGAAGAATTATGTAAGCCAATTCCCCACTCATCTACTATTGAGGTACACTCTCTCCACTTTGATGAAGTTGATATTCCTTATGGTAAGCCTCCTGATCAATGCTTAGAGGAACTTGACACATTTATTGTTAAACAAGGTAATTTTAATAAACAAGTTCAGAATCATTTATTGGAAAACTTTAGAGCTATTAATATGTTGAAAGATATTGTGGAAAGAACTGTTAATGATATTAAAATGCTTTGTAAGCACTTTCAAATGTTTCAAACCCAAATTGATCAACTTGCTAAGGTACAAAAGGATATGCTAGTTAATGCCTCAGGAGATAAACATCCTTATGGAATTAGAACTAGGAGTGGTATAGCTACTCAAGATCCTTTATATCCCGAAGGACACCCTAAAAGAATTGAGCAGAATTCTCAACAAGGTGAAGCTAGTGGTAGTCCTCGTAAGATAAATAAAAAGAAACACAAAATAGTTGAGGAACCCTCTGAACCTGTTGTAGATCCTAATGGTATATCTGTCTCTGATGCTGAAACTAAGAGTGGTAATGATAAAAATGATGCTGCTGATAAGGAGGAAGTTGAGGAAGAACCTAAGAAGCACACTAAGAAAACTAGGTACACTAAGGAAGATTTTATTGCTAAAAAACATGGCAGTGAGAGAGAACCTTGGGTGCAGAAACCTATGCATTTTCCAAATAAGAAACACAAGTAAAAGGAGGAAGAACACTACAACAAGTTTTGTGAGTGGATGAAACCTTTATTTTTGCAAATTCCTTTGACTGATGCTATTGAGTTGCCTCCTTATTCAAAGTATATGAAGGATATTGTTTCTAATAAAAGGAAGATTCCTAATGAGGAAATTTCTACTTTGCTTGCAAATTATTCCTTCAATGGTAAGGTTCCAAAGAAACTTGGTGATCTAGGAATACCAACTTAATACTGCAGGTGCTGTCATCAATTGTAATCAAGGAAAAGTAACTTTTAATATTAATGACAAAGAGCATACTGTCTATTTCCCCAAGAAGGTTGCTAAGATCTATTGCCTAAATTCCATTGAAAATATTGAGAGCATCAAGGTTGGAGAAATATATTGTTCCATTCCACAAGAAAGTTTTGAAACTATTATGACTGGGACCATTGCTATCAAGTTTGAGGTAACATAATCACTTTGTGGAATGCAAATTTTTGTTCATATAATATTGTTTTGGTAACAAAACTTGATCAACCTTGTTAACAAAGGGATTTTAATGAACAAAACAATGCTTTCATAATGGTTATACTTGCTCACTTTTACTTTTCTCCTTCCTAGTCTTTGCTTTTTTTCTTGCTAAGCTTTGGATTTGCTAGTTGGTTTCTTATTAGAGTGTCTTAGAAATTCTGTAGTTTTGGTTTTGGTTTGCTTTTGCTTCTTCAAAAAAAAATCTTTTCTGCGAGAAAATCAATTTTCATAACCTGAAAATTGGCCAAAAATAAAGTTTTCCGAAAAATTCCAGAAAATTCATATTATCTTTTTTCCTCGAAAAAAGGGGATGAGGGACACCTGGAGTGGCCCACGGCGGGCCCATGCCAGCACACCCCTGGTGGCGCGGCCAGCCCCAGGGGGCACGCCTGGCATGGGTGGGACCCACCTGAGGCCCTCCAAGTTGTCTCCTCCCAGCCACCTTCTTTCTCTCTCCTGAAAACACCGGAAAACTTTCTCAAGCTCGAGTTCTTGTTGTTCTTTCTCCTGACTTTCGATCTCCTTGCTCAGCCCATCTCTGCTGCTGATGTTTGGAGGGATTGCTCCTTGGTATGTTGCCTCCTCCGCTTGTCCAATTAGATTTGTGATTGGTAGATTGTATCTTGAGTATTTTGCTGCTATAGGTGTTAGGTTGTGTGAGCTTGCATGCTTGTTCTATGCTTATATATTTCATTTTGATGCATGTGTAGCCCTCTAGCAAGTTCCTATAGTAGTTTCTCATCATTTATCAACTTGGAAATCACTTGGTTTGATGTTTGTCTAAAAATTTCAGAAAGGAAGATGAGTGCATGCCCGCTGAATCAATATGATTTGATGGTACCTGAGCCGATGAGAGTCCATCGTGAGGAAGGAGTCTTCCCTTCCATTTATCCATGCCCTGAATTTATGAGAGCCGCGGGGATCTTCCAAGATTTCCAAACTATGATTACCAATGCAGGGTTGGAACACTTTGTTTAAGGGGGACATTTTCAATATGTTAAGCTAACCATGGCTGTGGTGAAGGACTTCCGATTTAATTGGTCCTCATCTAATCCCATGGTCCATTATAAAATCTACAATCTGGCTGTCGACCTGCCTTTTGCTGATTTCTGTGCAGCAATTAGAGTACCTCATTGGGGATCTTGTGAGAAGATCAAGGAGAGGCCCAAGTCACTTATGGATTTATATGCTGAAATTTTCCAAGGTTTCAACTTCTCAAAGGAGAGTGGTAAAATTCGGAACATTCAGTTCCCATCCATTAGGTATTTTTCCTATTTCATTACCAAGTGTGTTCTTGCTAGAAAAATTGTTAGAAAGTTATCTTCTTTTGATCTATCTTTTATCTCAGCGGCTTTGAATAGGGATAGAACTTATAACCTGGGTGCTTTGATAGCTTACCGTCATACCATTAACCGCGAGAGGGTTGGAAGTTTTGGAGGTCTCATTGCCTCTAGATTGCTAGCTTTCCATGGTTTAGAGCCTCACCGTTCAGATTATTGGTTCCCCATAGATAAGATTGATCTTGATTCCATGGTTCAGCATAATTTTGTTTCTTTTGTGCTACTGTGAGTAGTTTACCGTATGAGTTATCCTTTGTCAATCATGGTTGGAGAGGGGGTAGGACTGAGAAATTAGTTTATTTGCCTGCACCTGCTTTGTTTATTTTGATAACAGGCAAGGATGGTCGCTCATAGAGGAGGAGTTTGACACATAAGTGGCGGAGCTCTCCCAGCAAGAGGAGAATGTTGGAGTGGCTGTCGAAGATGATTTGGTTCAGCCCTCCAACTTGGGAGAGTCTTCATACCAGCAACCCTCCTATGATTGGGGTGTGTCTTCTTCTTCATCGCAAGCGCCTGACTATGATCATTCCTACGATGACCCACCAGCTTGGGGTTACTACCTGCACTATTGAGCCCCACTTAGGCCAAAAGCCTAAGCTTGGGGGGAGGTATACCGACATCACACTCATATATATATCATGTTTGGTCGGTTCTTTGTATATCCATTGTTTCGCTTTCTTTTTGGTTTTTGTTTCTGCTTTCTAAAAACACAAAAATACTAAAAATATTTTCGTTGTTTATCTTGGTTTGTTTCTTTGCTCTTTAGCTTTGGTTTGCGGTAAAGAAAAATCCAAAAAGATTTTGCTTTGTTTGCTTGCTTTAAAAAATCAAAAACACCAAAAATATTCGTTGTTCTTTTTTGGTTTTGTGAGTTCTTTGCAGGGTTCAGCCGTCCTCAGTGGAGTTTGGTTTCATGTTATTATTCAAGTCACACAAGTGAAGGGCAATAATGAAGATTAAGACAACTGGAGGTGTCGTAATAGGCTGGTAACAAACTCTATTTGTTTTCATTTTTGTACATATACTCATCATTGTGAGCATGCTTAGTCTGTTAATGTAAGGTGTATGTTATTTATGGATGCTTAGTAGTTCTTACTTTCTTGTGATCAGCCCCAGCTTGCTAATAGTTTGTAGCATGTCATATGAATGTTTGCTTGCATTGTTCTATTCATAACTTGGTATGATATTGTGGTATCCTCCTCTGAATGTTTCATGTGAATCGACTTCGCACATGCTGACGCATGCATATGACTAAACAATATGCATATGATTTATTTTGTCTCAGAGTTCTTGTATCACTTTCTTGCCATAATTAGTCCCGTTTTGTTGCAAGCATGATTATGACAGTTATTGCTCTCTTGTTTGTCGCTCCCTCTCTATTGCTAGCCTTCACTTGCACTGAGTATGAGCTCTACTTGTGCATCCAACTCCCCAAAACCAATATTGCCAACAGTGTCCACCATACCTACCTATTAGCATCATTTTCTAATTCCGTACATATTCATTGTGCCTCGTTTTCTTCCAAATAAAATGTTTTCTTGTTTTGAGAAAGTTAGTTAGTAAAGCTCTCACAAACTTGATGGCACACTTTATTCCTTGCACTTAATAATCCTGAACCATTGTGACTGTCTATGAAAGTTATATGCTTGCAAATTATAGGCTGGGAGTTAGCAGAACGGTGCTATCACGGGGAACGCTTTCAACACTTATGGATGAATATCCAGTTGATATCATGCTCTTTTGTTTTCGGATTTCGTCAGTGTGAAATAAAAGGGGAGCTTGTGAGTTCATGGAGTTATATATATATGTGTTAGAGAAACGCCTGGGACGCTAGCCTAAGCCATGCCTAATCATGGTGGAAACTTGCAGCATAACCATAATGACCAATCTATGAAGCATCCTCAATAAAAACCTATGCAAATAGCAGATAAAAAGATCACTGAGATGCTCATTGTCTGCTTGCCTTGTCATTTTGATTATAGGATAGCTCCTATATCATGTGCAAGGGGTACCCCATTGGCGGTTCTCTATGATACGCATGTATTTATGATGACAAGAACTTACAGGTAACTAAAGTTGGGTAGCATGAGGAGTGGCCCTCGTACTCAAGGGACATGAGATTTATAGTTTATGGTTTGTCAAGCATATAACTCATATTGGACCTCACTTTCACCATTAACCATATAAAGATGCCTAGGATAGGAGCAATGAGAGCTCAAAGCTAATGAGTACCTTACTTTCAGCATTTGGAAGGCTTTCAAACCTTTTGAAACCTTTTCACCTCCTTGTTGAGTCACTACTTATTCTATGAGCACCTTCTTGAGAGCATAGTTGTCATTCTTGTGTTTGTCTCAAAACTTTGTTAATTATGTCATGACTTTGATGCTTGTACCTTTGATATCTTTACTTATAGTCTTCACTTGAACTTCAGAGGTGCCTTGGCATTTATATTGTTCTCTACAAAAAAAGGAAAGCAAGATACCACTCTATCATACCTTCTTATGAACATTGAAATGTTGCTTATGTTTATGTTTCATGCTACTTTGTTTTATTGAGTTGGAATCTCTTCATAGCTTGCAATGACTATTGAGTAGACTTAGTTGTATACTTCTTATTACGAATGGTTTAAGTATCTACTCCTCTGCTGAGAATATATACATCATATGAAGCAAATGTGTTCGTGAAAGTTCTTTTATCGCACTCAGTTTTCAACTGAATTGCTTGAGGACAAGCAATAAGCTAAGCTTGGGGGGAGTTGATACGTCCAAAATGTATCTACTTTCCCGAACACTTTTGCTATTGTTTCTCCTCTAAACTTGTGTGATTTGGATACAACTAACACGGACTGACGTTGTTTTCAGCAGAATTACCTTGGTGTCTAGTTTCTGTGTAGAAAATCAACTATCAGGAAAAATCCCGGAAAATATGCCAAAAATCCTATTTCACCAGAAGATCCACAGAGCCAGAATACGAGACGGAGTGGAGCCCTGGGGGCCACACCCCCTGCCATGCGGGTGGGCCCAGCCCGCGCCTGGAGGGGGTGTGGCTGCCCCAAGCACCCCCTCGGGCCCCATATTCGCCTATAAGATGCTTCTTGACCTAAAAACCGAGGAGGGATCGACGTTTTTTCTGAAAGAGTTCCATTGCGCCGCCACCACCAGAAACCGCGATTCGGAACCAGAAACTCCGTTCTGGCACCCTGATGACCCACAAGTATAGGGGATCGCAATAGTCTTCGTGGGTAGTATTACCCAATTTATTAATTCGACACAAGGGGATCCAAAGGATACTTGCAAGCCTTAACAACTGAGTTGTCAATTCAGCTGCACCTGGAAATAGTTCTTTCACATGGAATTTTATCAGTAGCAATAGTTTTGTAGTAGCAAAAGCAAAGTAATGAAAGAAGCAAAAAGTGCAATAGTAATGAGTAGCAAAATGAGGATATGAGCGTGGTAGGCATAGGGATAGATGGACGGGCGTTGCATGGATGAGTCTAAACATGTAACTTCAAGATATAGGAAAATTGCAGATAAATAAGAATAAGCATCCTAGTACTAAACAATCATAGGCATGTGCTCCATATATAGTCATGCGTGCTCGCAATGATAACTTGCACAACATCTTTTGTCCTGCCAGCCCGTTGCAGCGGGGCCTCAAGGGAACTACTGGCAAATAATGTGCTCTTTTCAATAGAGCACTGGATAAAATCATTAACACTCAGTGAACGCATGTGATCCTCACATCACAGCCATCCCCTCAAGTTGTCCCAATTTATGTCATTTCGGGGCCTTTGGATCCGGACAATGATATGTGTACACAACTTGCAGATAAGATCACAAACAATACTATCATAATGATTCATTAATAAGTTCAGAACTGAGATCATGGCACTCGGATCCTAGTGACAAGAATTAAGCACAACAAGTTGCACCAAAGTCAAATAGCACTAATAGAGATACTAGGCACCATGCCCTAACAATCTTATTCGATTACATTATAGAACTCATCCAATCCCTACCATCCCCACAGCCTACATCGGGGGATTACTCACTCATGGATGAGGGAAAGATGGATGGTTGATGGAGAGGCATTGGTGATGACGATGGCGATGATCCTCTCCAAATTTCCCATCTCCGCAGCGTCCAGAACGGAGTTTCTGGTTCTGAATCACGGTTTCTGGTGGTGGCGGCTCAACGGAACTCTTTCTGGAAAAACGTCGAACCCCCCTCGGTTTTTAGGTCAAGAGGCATCTTATAGGCGAAGAGGGAGCCCGAGGGGGTCCCTGGGGCAGCCACACCCCCTCTAGGCATGGGCTGGGCCCACCCGCGCGATAGGGGGTGTGGGCCCCTCAGGCCTCCCCTCCGTCTCGTACTCTGGCTCCGTGTGTCTTCTGGTGAAATAGGATTTTTTGGCATATTTTCCGGGATTTTTCCTGATAGTTGATTTTCTGCACAAAAACTATACACCAAGGTAATTCTGCTGAAAACAACGTCAGTCTGTGTTAGTTGTATCCAAATCACACAAGTTTAGAGGAGAAACAATAGCAAAAGTGTTTGGGAAAGTAGATACATTTTGGACGTATCAACTCCCCCCAAGCTTAGCTTATTGCTTGTCCTCAAGCAATTCAGTTGAAAACTAAGTGCGATAAAAGAACTTTCACGAACACATTTGCTTCATATGATGTATATATTCTCAGCACAGGAGTAGACAGTTAGACAATTCATAATAAAGAGTATGCAACTAAGTCTACTTAATAGTCATTGCAAGCTATGAAGAGATTCCAACTCAATAATAATAAGTAGCATGAAACATAAACATAAGCAACATTGCAATGCTCACAAGAAGGTATGATCGAGTGGTATCTCGCTTGTATTTTTTGTACAACACAATATAAATTCCAAGGCACCTCTGAAGTTCAAGTGAAGACTAGAAGTAAAGATATCAAAGGTACAAGCATCAAAGTCATGACATAAGTAACCAAGTTTTGAGACAAACACAAGAATGACAACTATGCTCTAAAAAAGGTGCTCATAGAATAAGTGGTGACTCACCAAGGAAGTGAAAAGGTTTTGAAAAGTTTGAAAGGCTTCCAAATGCTGAAAGTAAGGTACTCATTAGCTTTGAGCTCTCATTGCCCCTATCATAGGCATATTTATGTGGTTAATGGTGAAAGTGAGGTCCAATATGAGTTATATGCTTGATATACCATAAACTGGAAATCCCATGTCCCTTGAGTACGAGGGCCGCTCCTCATGCTACTCAACTTTAGTTACCTGTAAGTTCTTGTTATCGTAAATACATGCATATCATAGAAAACCGCCAATGGGGTACCCCTTGCACATGATACAAGAGCTACCCCATAATCAAAATGACAAGGCAAGCAGACAATGAGCATCTCAGTGATCTTTTTATTTGCTATTTGCATAGTTTTTATTTAGGATGCTTCACAAATTGCTCATTATGGTTATGCTGCAAGTTTCCACCATGATTAGGCATGACTTAGGCTAGCGGCCCAGGCGTTTCTCTAACACATATCAATAACTCCATGAACTCACAATCTCCCCTTTTATTTCACACCGACGACATCCGCAAACAAAAGAGCATGATATCAACTGGATATGTATCCATAAAGTGTTGAAATCCTTCCCCGTGACAGCACGGTTCTGCTAAATCCCAGCCTATAATTTGCAAGCACATAACTTTCATGGACAGTCACAATGGTTCAAGTTTATTAAGTGCAAGGAATAAAGTGTGCCATCAAGTTCGTGAGAGCTTTACTAACTAACTTTCTTAAAACAAGCAAATATTTTATTTGGAAGAAAACAAGGCATAGTGAATATGCACTGAATAGCAAATAATTCTAATAGGTAGGTATGGTGGACACTGTTGGCAATATTGGTTTTGGGGAGTTGGATGCACAAGTAGAGCTCATACTCAGTGCAAGTGAAGGCTAGCAATAGAGAGGGTGCGACAAACGAAAGAGCAATAACTGTCATAATCACGCTTGCAACAAAACATGACTAATTATGCCATGAAAATGATACAATAACTCTGAGGCAAAATAAATCATTGAGGCTTACTAACTATTGTTTAGTCATATGCATGCGTGAGCATGTGCCAAGTCGATTCAAATGAAGCATTCAGAGGAGGATACCACAATGTCATACCAAGTTATAAATAGAACAATGCAAGAAAACATTCATATAACATGCTAGACACTATTAGCAAGATGGCATAAGAGAGCAAGAACTACTAAGCATCCATAAACAGCTTACACCTTACATGAACAGACTAAGCATGCTCACAATGATGAGTATATGTACAAAAATGAAAACAAATACAGTTTGTTACCAGCCTCTCACCACACCTCAAGTTGTCTTAATCTTCATTATTGCCCTTCACTTGTGTGGCTTGATTAATAACACGAAACCCAAACTCCAGTGAGGACAGTTGAACCCTGCAAAGAACTCACAAAACCAAATAAGAACAACAAATATTTTTGGTGTTTTCGATTTTTTTAAAAGCAAGCAAACAAGGCAAAAACAACAAAGCAAAATCTTTTTGGATTTTTCTTTAAGGAAAACCAAAGCTAAAAAGCAAAGAAACCAAACAAGAGAAACAACGAAAATATTTTTGGTATTTTTGTGTTTTGGGAAAGTAGAAACAAAAACAAAAAACAAAGAGAAACAATGGATATACAAAGAATCGATGAAACATGATATATATATATGAGTGTGATGTCGGTATACCTCCCCTAAGCTTAGGTTTTTGGCCTAAGTGAGGCTCAACTCCATGGTGACCAAGAAGGTGCACCTCCGTAATACGACGAGGAGGCCCCTCCGTCCTGGTACGAGCTCGAGGACTCCCCTATGTAGTGCATAGAGGGGTCATATGAGGGTGCGTCCCTTGGTAGTGTCCATGGAAGCCAAGAATGCGCAGCTTCTCGTCCATCTCCTCCTTGGAGCGTGACAAAGGTCCCTGGGAAATACTGAACAAAGTGTTTTGGGGCAGAGGAATCTCTCTCTCTTCCCCGTCAGAAAAAGAGGAACTCTCCACAAAGGTTTTAGTGAGCGTAGCATACTGCACACTCTCATCCTGCATATAAATCGTTAGTCCAACCATCTGAACCAACGTTAGAAAATCATTGAGAATCCCAGCAACTGGCAAAAAGGTTGGACAAGGAAAGGTAGAAGGGTGCGCATCCCCCTCATCTCCCTCGTCGCCAAATTGCGGTGTAATGAGATCCTAATTGTATGAGGGCATAGCTCGGAGGATGATCTTGAAGGCCTTGTCCTTCTAGGTTAATCACTCTCAAATATTTCACCATAGGTGTGGTTGTCCATGACCCCTTTTTCTGAAATTTTTAGACAAACATCAAACCAAGTGATTTCCAAGTTGATAAATGATGAGAAACTACTGTAGGAACTTGCTAGAGGGCTACACATGCATCAAAATGAAATCTCTAAGCATAGAACAAGCATGCAAGCTCACACAACCTTACACCTATAGCAGCAAAATACTCAAGATACAATCTACCAATCACAAATCTAATTGGACACGCGGAGGAGGCACATACCAAGGATCAATCCCTCCAAAATCAGCAGCAAAGATGGGCTGAGCAAGGAGATAAAAATCGGGAGGAAAAACAGCAAGAACTCGAGCTTGAGAAAGTTTTCTGGTGTTTTTCGGGAGAGAGAAAGAAGGTGGATGGGAGGAGGCAACTTGGAGGGCCTCAGGTGGGTCCCACCCATGCCAGGCGTGCCCCTGGGGCTGGCCGCGCCACCAGGGGGTCCCTCTGCCCTTTTTTCGAGGAAAAATTGAATATGAATTTTCTGGAATTTTTCGGAAAACTTTATTTTGGCCAATTTTTAGGTTATGAAAATTGATTTTCTCGCATAAAAGATTTTTAGAAGAAGCAAAAGAAAACAAAAACCAAAACTACAGAAGTTCTAAGACACTCTAACAAGTAAACAACTAGCAAAACCAAAGCTAGCAAGAGAAAAAGCAAAGACTAGGAAGGAGAAAAGTAAAAGTGAGCAAGAATCACCACAGTAAAAGCATTGTTTTGTTCATTAAAATCCTTTTGTTAACAAGGTTGATCAAGTTTTGTTACCAAAACAATCTTATATGAAACAAAACTTTGCATTCCACGAAGTGATTATGTTACCTCAAACTTGATAGCAATGGTCCCAATCATAATAGTTTCTAAAATTTCTTGTGGAATGGGACAATATATTTCTCCAACCTTGATGCTCTCAATATTTTCAATGGAATTCAGGCAATATCTCTTAGCAACCTTCTTGGGTAAATAAATAGTATGCTCTTTGTCATTAATATTAAATGTTATCTTTCCTTGATTACAATTGATGAAAGCACCTGCAATATTAAGAAAAGGTCTTCCAAGAATAATAGACATATTATCATCTTCAGGCATCTCAAGCACAACAAAATCAGTTAATACCAAGCAATTATGAGCCACTTGAATAGGAACATCCTCAGATATACCAACAGGAATAGTAGTTGACTTATCAGCCATTTGCAAAGATATATCAGTTGGTATCAACTTTTCTAGCTGGAGTCTCTTGTAGAAAGAAAAAGGCATAACACTAACTCTAGCTCCCAAATCACATAAAGCAGTTCTAACATAATTGTTCTTAATAGAGCAAGGAATAGTTGGTATACCTAGATCACCAAGTTTCTTTGTAACCTTACCATTGAAGGAATAATTTGCAAGCAAAGTAGAAATTTCCTCATTAGGAATCTTCCTTTTATTAGAAACAATAGCCTTCATATACTTTGAATAAGGAGGCAACTTAATAGCATCAGTCAAAGGAATTTGCAAAAATAAAGGTTTCATCCACTCACAAAACTTGTTGTAGTGTTCTTCCTCCTTTTACTTATGTTTCTTATTTGGAAAAGGCATAGGTTTCTGCACCCAAGGTTCTCTCTCACTGCCATGTTTTTTAGCAATAAAATCTTCCTTAGTGTACCTAGTGTTCTTAGTGTGCTTCTCAGGTTCTTCCTCAACTTCCTCCTTATCAGGAGCATCATTTTTATCATTACCACTCTCAGTTTCAGTATCAGAGATAGATATACTATTGGGATCTATTGCAGGTTCAAGTGGTTCCTTGACTATTTTATGTTTCTTTTTCTCTCTCTTACGAGTACTGCCACTACTTTCACCTTTTTGAGAATCCTGCTCAATTCTTTTAGGGTGTCCTTCAGGATATAGAGGATCTTGAGTAGCTATACCACTCCTAGTTCTAATTCCATAAGCATGTTTATCTCCTGAGGCATTAACTAGCATATCCTTTTGTACCTTAGCAAGTTGATCAATTTGGGTTTGAACCATTGGAATAGCATTTTAATATCATTAGCGGTTCTTTCCACAATATCTTTCAACTCATTAATAGCTCTAGAGTTTTCCAATAAATGATTCTGAACTTGTTTATTAAAATTACCTTGTTTAACAATAAATATGCCAAGTTCCTCTAAGCATTGATCACGAGGCTTACCATAGGGAATATCACCTTCATCAAAGTGGAGAGAGTGTACCTCAATAGTAGATGAGTGTGGAATTGGCTTACATAATTCTTCTATAGGAGGTAGATTCTTCATATCTTTAGCTCTAATACCTTTCTCCTTAAGACATTTCTTAGCTTCTTTCATCACTTCATCATTTAATGCAATCATTCCCCTCTTATTTTCTATTGGTGTTGGAACTGGTTCAGGCACAACTGGTTCAGGAGTAATAGGCTTAGGTGTATTTAGCTCAGTTGAAGTCCAGTCATCATAATTCTTGCTTATTTTAGCCATTAATTCTTCAGCATCTGTAGGAGATCTTTTCCTGAAAACACAATCAACAAAGCTATCTAGGTATGTCTTAGAATCATCAGTTAGTCCATTATAATAAATATCAAGAAGCTCATTTTTAGGTAAAGAACATCCAGGATGTGCATGAATCGGTTAGGTCAAAACGTGGATGTAGATCTCCTCTCTCTTCCACTCAAAATTGGGCAAGAATCATCGGAGAAGAAGAGATTAGGCAAGATTTAAAATCTAGAGCAAGTGTGGACAAAACTTAGCCTAATAGATGAGGAAGAAAACTATCTAAACTCAAAATGGGCAAAGCCTTAAATAGAGGCCCAAAAATCTGGGGCTGGGGCTATTTTTTTTGGACCGGGCAAAGAAATCAAGGCGGGGAATCTGGGGATGTGTGAGGGGCCAGCGCATGCGAGTGGAGGCAGTAGCTAGCGGGGCCAGCAAGCAGCGGCTCTGCTTGTGATCGATTTAAGCGAGCGAGGCAGCAGTGGCAGCCCGGCGGTCACGAGGCAGCGCAACAAGCGATGCATCAACGCTGAGCATGGCAATCAAGCAATGGCGGCCCAGCGGCAGCGGTGAAAGCAGCGCGTGAGGGCTGCAGCGGCGCATGGGGCTAACAGGGAGGCAATGATGCGGCATCGCGTCGCCGTCGAAGCCAACAGCAGCAGCGGAATAGCGGCGCTTGGCCAGCGGCAGCGCGCCATGTATGAGCTGGAGTCAACGGGAGGCGGCGCCTTGGCAGAACTAAGCGGATGAATCTGGGAAAAATATCTGGGCCGGCCGGTACTACTGGCCCACCCGGGCGGTACTATCGGGCCGGCCGGTAGTACCGGATTTAGGTACCTAACGAGGCAGAAAGAAAACGGGCCGTTCTCAGGGGCGGGCGGTAGTACCGGTCCGCCCGGACGGTACTACCGCTCGGTCCAGAAAATTGGTTGACAGACAAATATTCAAACGACAATAACTTTTGACTGGAAGCTCCGATTGCCCCGATTGCAATTGCGTTGATAGAGGACGACAAGGGCTTGCTAGAAAAATTGTTAGAAAGTTATCTTCTTTTGATCTAGCTTTTATCTCAGCGGCTTTGAATAGGGATAGAACTTATAACCTGGGTGCTTTGATAGCTTACCGTCATACCACTATCCGCGAGAGAGGTGGAATTTTTGGAGGTATCATTGCCTCTAGATTGCTAGCTTTCCATGGTTTTGAGCCTCACCTTCAGATTATCAGTTCCCCATAGAGAAGATTGATCTTGATTCCATGGTTCAGCATAATTTTGTTTCTTTTGTGCTACTGTGAGTAGTTTACCGTATGAGTTATCCTTTGTGAATCATGGTTGGAGAGGGGGTAGGACTGAGAAAGTAGTTTATTTGCCTACACCTGCTTTGTTTAATTTTGACAACATGCAAGGATGGTCGCTCACGGAGGAGGAGTTTGACACATACGTGGCGGAGCTCTCCCGGCAAGAGGAGAATGTTGGAGTGGATGTCGAAGATGATTTGGTTTAGCCCTCCAACTTGGGAGAGTCTTCATACCAGCAACCCTCCTATGATTGGGGCGTGTCTTCTTCTTCATCGCAAGCGCCTGACTATGATCATTCCTACGATGACCCACCAGCTTGGGGTTACTACCCGCACTATTGAGCCCCACTTACGCCAAAAGCCTAATCTTGGGGGGGAGGTATACCGACATCACACTCATCTATATATCATGTTTCGTCGGTTCTTTGTATATCCATTGTTTCGCTTTTTTTTGGTTTTTGTTTCTGCTTTCTAAAAACACAAAAATACTAAAAAAAATCGTTGTTTATCTTGGTTTGTTTCTTTGCTTTTTACCAAGTGAGAGTGTATCAAATAATGTAATGTGAGATACCTCACTTGGTGAGAAACCGAAAAGCCACATAAATCAAAATCGCAACAAGATACATATGGGAGATCCGATTTTGATGAACAAGAGATTTTTATGGAGATTACCACAAGCTCTATATCCTCACATGGATAAGAACAAATAACAACCAAATACGATGATGCAAGTATGCAAAGGTTTGAGCTCTCTCCGAACGATGTGACCGAATTACTCATACGAGAGCCCCTCTTGATAGTACGGTTATCTATCCTAAACCCGGTCTCACAAACACAACCTGAGACCGGCAAAAGGGAAAACCTATCAAGATTATACCTTTGCCTTGAGCATTCCACTTGAGCTCGATGTAGACAATCTTGCCCTTCTCAAGATGGAACGCCTTTCTTGATTCTTCATCATCGATCCATGATCACCGAGGATGGCAAGCCTCAAACATGAGATCTTCTATAGATGGCGCATTTTGAGCTTGCACATCACATCTTCTTCACATTTCATCGACCTTGAAGTCAACACATGCTCCAAGTGATGCTAATGGACAAATCCTACAAGTAAAACTTAATACACACATTAGTCCATAAAGATTGTCATTAATTACCAAAACCACACATGGTCGCCTCACATGTTCTTTCAATAGATCATCGGTTTTCACCCTAAAGAAAATTTCTCGCTCTTGAAACAATGTATAGTCAAAGATATATACCATTTCACATTGCTGACAACCTACAAAGGTTACTCGGAGTAAGACCGCGCTCGCATTGCTGACAACCTCAACTGCCGCCTTACGGACTTCCCCATCTCATACTTGGGGATGCCGGTGCGCGATACTCGAGTGTTGATCAAGGATCTTGCCCCTCTTGTCATGAGGGTGCACTACTACGAGTAATAGTGAGATACACATCATTAACATGTATATCAGATATACCTTTCTTCTTGATGTTGTCGTTCTTCAAATCCGCCAAGTACTTTGGAAAATTCCGCTTCCAGTGACCTTCTCCCTTGCAGTAAAAGCACTCAGTATCAGGCTTAGGTCCAGCCTTGGTCTTCTTCGTCGGTGTGGTAACTTTCTTACCACCCTTCTTGAAGTGTCCCTTCTGCTTAGACTTGCCTTTCTTGAATTTGGTGGTCTTATTGACCAACAACACTTGGTGCTCTTTCTTGATCTCCACTTCTGCAGATTTCAACATGGCAAAGAGTTCTAGCAACATCTTGTTCATGTTTTGCATGTTGTAGTTCATCACAAAGTTCTTGTAACTTGGTGGTAGTGATTGGAGGACACGGTAAATCCCCAAAGCATTAGGAATCACAATACCCAAGCTTTTAAGTTTGTTTGCATGCCCAGACATCTTAAGCACATGCTCACTGACGGAGTTGCCCTCTTCCATCTTGCAGTTAAAGAACTTTTCAGAAGCCTCATAGCTTTCAATTGCCGCATGAGTCTCAAAAATCAATTTGAGATCCTCGACAATATCATATAGTGCAATTCTCAAACCTTTTAAGCTCGATTCTAAACCATACAAGATAGCACACTGAGCTGTAGTCTTGAGTGTTAGTGAGGTAAACATTCTTTACTTCATCGCATCATGCAGTGGGTCACCAATGTGCATCCAGCACATAGGTCAAATTACTAGCTGTGAGGATAATCCTCAAATTGCGGAACCAATCCAAGTTGCTTCCATTGTTTTTCAACTTTTCTTTCTCTAGGAGCATTAAAATTGATGGTATGGGCTGCCATTGATCTACAACATATTTGCAATAGTTTAGACTAAGTTTATGGCAAATTGAGTTCAAATTAATAATAAAATTAATCTAGGTGAACTCCTCAAAACAATATCCCTCACATTGTTTTAGTGATCACGAACCAAATCCACTACATCAACACCTATCATCACGAGAGTTGATATAGTTTCAATGGCGAACAATCGACATGTTCATCATATCTACTATATGATTCATGCTTTACCTTCGGTGATCCGTGTTCGAGACCATGTCATACATGCTAGGCTCGTCAAGATCAAACCTTAGTTTCGCATGAGCAAATCTGGCTTGCTCACGTTGTATACACTTGCGGAATCTAACACACCGATCATCACGTGGTGCTTGAAACAACAAGCTTTAGCAACGGTGCTAACTAAGGGTGAACACTTTATGATTTGAAATTCATGTGCATGAGGGATCATCTTATAATGCTACCGTCGTCTACTAAGCAATACAAGATGCATAAAGGATTAACATCACATGCAATTCATAATATGTGATATGATATGGCCTTTCTTCTTTGTGCTTCCGATCTCCATCTTCTAGCACGAACATGATCTCCATCATCACCGGCATTGCTTCAAGGTCAATGACGCTTCTCCATGGTTGTCGTCCACCGGCTTCAACTATTACAACTACTTTGAATAGACACGCGGGTCTTAACATAAATTAAAGACAACCATATGGCTCCTGCCGGTTGCCAACTTACAATAAGGAACATTGCATATATAAAATATAATCACAATCATGGCCATATCACATCACAGCACACCCCTGCAAAACAAAGTTAGACGCCTCTACTTTCTTTGCATATTTTACGTGGTTTGGGGCTTTCAATAAGTGTCGTTCTACCTTACGAACATGAACCACAACATTGATACTAGTATTGTTAATCACCCGTTGTAAATTGGATCTTAACTATGCTAGGAGAAACAGGCACCCGCAAAGCCACTTATGCAATACAAGTTGCATGTCAAGCGTGGAGCAAGTCTCATGAGCGATGTCATGTAAGGTTAGCCCGCTTCATCCCAACATACCGCAAGATGCAAAGTACACAAGCAATCGACAATAAAGCATCAATGCCCACAATGACCATTGTGTTCTACTCTGCAACAGATCTACATATAGACACGGTTACGATACCCTTGTGATTCGTAGCATGGAAAACAAAAATTTCTATCGCATACAAACAAACAATCCAAGATCTATCTACTAGATTGTAGCAGTCGATGGAATAACTCACCTCGAAGATTCCAAAGTGGTTAACGAGGCGGATTCTCGTGGGTGATGTAGTCGTACTCTTCCGATCTCAAGATCGCGTGACGATCCTTCGGTACTGCGTTCGGCGCTCCTGCAATCGGTCACACGTTCGGTTTTCGAAGACCTTCCTCTCCCTTGTTCCAGCAGGCAGCAGAGGTTGTAGCACTCTCCTCGTGATTCCGGCAGCACAACGGTGTGGTACCGGAAGTAGAGGGGAGATCTCGCAAGGCTTCTCCTTATGACGGAGCGAGTATGGTGGAGTATGAGAGAGTCCCTCGACGATCTAGGGTTTAAACACACCGAGGAGGGCTGGGCTGACTAGGGTTTCACCTGACAGGCGGCAGTGCCTAGGGCGGCTATGGAGGCGGCTATGGAGGCGGCTTGGTACTAGGGTTTGGAGAGGATCTTGTGTGTCTCTAGGAGGAGCCCTGCCCTCCTTATATAGGTGGAGGGGCCGGCCGGCCAGGGAGGAGTCCCTCCCCACTCGGCAGTGGGCGGCGGTGGGAGGAGGACTCCTCCCCAACTCGGTTTCCTCCACTTTTTCCACTTACCAAAAAATAGCCGTTTGACTTTCAAACTAGGATTTGATTTAATCCTCTATTTTGTTCAGCAATGACACTTAGTACATGATGCAATCATATCAACTTGATACAACACATTCATGTACCCTTCCCCTCCGGAGTGCCGGACATTCCGGAACCTTCTAGAACATTCCCGATGAAAACACCGGAACCATTCTCCAACTCTGAAACGGGACTTTCCTTATATGAATCTTATTCTCCGGACCATTCCGGATCTCCTCGTGATATCCCGAATCCCATTCGAGACTCCGAACAACATTCGGACTCTTTCTCATCATTCCATAACTACTCAAACAACGTCGAATCCTTAAGTGTGTCTCCCTACGGTTCATGAATTATGCGGACATGATCGAGACACTTCTCCGATCAATAACCAATAGAGGAATCTGGAAATTCATATGGCTCCCACATATTTCTACGATTACTTTGCGATCGAATGAACCACTTACATACGATACCAATTTCCCTTTGTCTCACGATAGTTTACTTATCCGAGGTTATGATCGTCGGTATCTCTGCATACCTAGTTCAACCTCGTTACTGATAAGTACTCTTTTCTCGTTCCCGTGATATGTGATCCCTTGTGAGCGGTCACATGCTTGCAAGCTAATTGGATTACATTTCACCAAGAGGGCCCAGTATATCTATCCGTCATATGGATGGACAAATCCACTCTTGATCCATTTGTCTCAACCAATACTTTCCGAACACTCAATGCCACCTTTATAGCCACCCGATTCACGGTGTGGTGTTTGATGTCATCAAAGCATCCATCCCATTAAAGGTGATATGCATGATCTCATGGTCGAAGGAATTAGGTTACTATGTATCAGAAAGCATATAGCAATTGAACTATTAAAATGACTTGATCTTTATGCTACGCTTATCTATAGGAGTATGTCCACCATATCATTCTCCTAACGATATGATCTTGTTGTTAATAACATCTCAATGTTCATGATAGGGAAACCACAATCATCTATTAACCAACAAGCTAGTATTATAAAGAGGCTTTACTAGGGACTCTTATTTTAGTCTACAAATCACACAAGTATCAATATTTCCTTGTTAATACTATTATAGCATGAATGTAAACATTTATCATAAACACAAAGATATAATAATAACTACATTTATTATTGCCTCTAGGGCATATCTCCAACACATATGCCACGTGGAGGCGGAGCTGACTTGGCGGCGTGGGCCCTCGACGCCTTGCCGTCGGCGTAGCCGTGACCATTTGGTCACGCGTACCTTCTACGCCGAGGGCAAGGCCGTCGGCGTAGGACCAGCCCCAATTTTTTTTCTACAATGCAATGCTCACCTTTATTTCAGCACATGCTCATATCAAACCCTCACAGCTCACAGCAATGCTCACCTTTATTTCACACATGCTCATATCAAACATTTCTCATATCACACATTGTTCATATCACACATGCTCATATTAAACATTGTTCATATCACACATGGTCATATCACACATTGTTTATACATCATCCATACATCGTTCATACATCATCATACATGCCTACAACTCTGGAGGAGAGGGGGTGTACCCGAGATCTCCCCTGGTGAAAAGTGGCGACCTCTGCCGAGGGTTGCGTCGATGAAGCAGCGAAGAGCCACTGGCGAGGTAGAAGTGTGAAGCTGGGAGAACCACTGCAGAATGGCCAGGAGATGGACCATCGTCATGAAGCGGTGTGATCGCGCCCATCCGGCGTGGCCAAAGTGTCGGTTCCCGAGCTCCGTTCCTACATGTTGCCTACATGTTAGCAACTTGCGAGGCAAAGTAAAGCGATAACCAGTGGGTTAGCAAAGAACTTACGGTGTCGATGCGTAGTAGGTCCTAGCGAAGCTTTCCTTGATTGCAAAAATGGCGGACCTGGCATGGGAGGCACGGGCCCCAAATCTCTATTCTGGCCAGTTTGAATATTCACCATCATGTCCTGCAAGATAGTTTAGAAGTCAGGCCGTAGTACAACAAACGGGGAGAAGTGGGACTTGTATCTTTTGCAAAAATAAAGGTTCAGACTTACATTTACGTATTGCATGTAGATCGCAAGGGCCTCCTGATGCTGCCGAAAGTCCACCTGATATTCCTCATAAACGGTATCTTAGGCCGCGTCTAACTCAGGCTACAATTTCAAATACAAGAAATCTCTTCAGTGGTTAGCCATGCAGGAAAAAAAGTCATAAAGATGATGAGAACGAGAAAAACTTACATCCTCGGCGGAGCGACGAGGCTGGCCACGAGGCGGGATAGGGGGGCCGTCAGTGGGGTAGGTAGCCTTGAGACGGCTGAAGCTCGTGCTGAGGGTAGGCTTGAACTTCTTATTCAGAATCTTGAGGCGTCCATGCTACAATCCGTGCCTCGACAGGACCAATGACTCCTCGTTGATCTCCGCGTGAATGGGGTCATCCACATGGGGGTGACGAGCCTTCACCATCGTGCTGTAGTTACCCAAGTCGTTACGGTCTTGAAGTACACGAACAACGAGGTTGAGGCTCCGAGTAATTGGGCTTCTTCGCCGCATCATCTCATAGGCGGCGTCATGAATCACCTCCCGGGTTGTGCCTCGGCCACTGAACGCGAAAAGAAATATTATGCATATGAAGTACAAACATGACGAAATACACGAGGTCGTTCCATGTATATCGTACCACCTTCCCTTGAAGCGGTCAAAGTTGCGGTTTCAGCGGTGCGTTCCACCATCGCCTCGGTTACCCGCGTTCCGCCTCGACAAGGCTGCAAACTCCTCGTCTTCTCTGAGCCACCTCGTCCTAACCAGCTCCTCCCATGCGAGCCGATGCGGCGCGGCCCAATCGGGGATAACACGAAAATGCAATACTCAACTCCAGACAATGCAATGGCAACTTAGAAGCAATGTAGAATATCATTGCCATTTTACTCACCGACATGTACTCTTCTGGCGTCATCGAGTACTCAGGATTAGGGTTCCTACCGACAATGTCTTCCTTCCTGACCCTCACGCCTGTCAGCCGAAGTGGCTAGCGGCGTGACCTTCTGGTTGTACCACACAGGGGTCAACTTCACACAAGCCCCAAGCAAAGTCCTATCGCCTTCTCCGGTCCTCCTCGGCCACGGTAAAAGCACTTCAATCATGCATAAGAGTCATGAGTTAGCACGGTGGGGTCATCAAGTATGAACATAACTAGAAATATGCCTTACCAAAAACTTGGTGATGACAAAGCATCGGACTGTCGTAAAGCCCGGGACATGGGTAGTCTGGTAGTCCGCCCAAGTAGTAGCTAGCTTCCTGTCACCCTCGTAGGTAATGTGATAGCCCGGCCAGAACTTCCTAATCAGAGCTCCAACAAGGCTGTTAGGAAGGCGAGGCTTGGTCCCCGGAGGAAATGTCCAATTGCTGCACAATAATAAACATTAGTACACAATAATTATTTATGACCAACATGAAATAAAATGTTTTAAATTGCCAAATTAGTACACTTACTCAAGGCCATCTGGAATAATAAGGGCTTTCGCCTCCTGAGTCCTAGGCTCAAACTTCTCGTCAGGGACTCCCGATTCCCCACGATTCCGCAATTTCTTCGGCCCCACCAACTCGCGGCTAGTGTCCGCCTCCGTATCGGTCCCCACCTCCCTCTCGGTCCTCGCCTCCCTCTCAGACTCTGCCTCCCTCTCAGACTCTGCCTCCCTCTCGGACTCTGCCTCCCTCTCGGCCCTGAAAGGCTGCTCTGTCAGGAACAACTCAGGAGCCACGTCGCCAGAAGCAGAGGGTGGTGGTTCAAAGTCCACGCCTCCTCCCGTGGCACCTCGTCCTCGTCCTCCTCGACCTCGGCCTCGACCCCGTCCTCCGCCAGCAGGAGCAAGATCGGGGTAACGTGGATTGGGATTTGGCTGTCTCCCACTCCGTGTAGCTCTTTTCTTGCGCTGCTTCAGTGCATTAAGCAAGAACGAACTAGTTGCCTTGCCGCTGCTCATATTGTTCAATCACCTGCATTAAGTAAGAGAAAACAGTTAAGCACAAAGACATAATAAAATGTATACACAAAGAATAAAGGCATAATGCAATTAAGAAAACAGTTAAGCACAAAGACAAAATAAAATGCATTAAAAAATAAATACTCACTATCATTTTCATTCTCATTATCATTCTCATTCTCACTATCACTATCTTTTGAGTAGAAATCTGGATTCTCATCGAAGGGTGTAGGCTCATCATCGTTGTCATTCTCGGTATGGAGCTTCTCGAGCATACTTATGTCATGTAGATTCACCTTGACTCACCCGAGTTTCTACATCATTCCCAAGGTCCTCAAGATCAACCGGTTCTAAATCAAAGTGTCCGAAGTCCTCTTGCTCTTGATAGAAAATTCCCTCGTACGTTATAGGGTTAATGTTGTTGTAATCGTCCTCGGAGGGAATCGGTAGGTTACCATGTGGCGATACCTGGAACACGACTTCCCAGCCACAGGTTCGCTTTACGGCATGGGTAGGGCAAATAATAAACTTGGTTGGCTTGGTGAGCAACAACAAAGACGTCGGCTCCGCTATAGGTGGTTGAAGGCCTAACTTCAACTAACCCAATGGAAGGGGTACTTCTCAGTCCACCCCTTAGGTCAAACCAGTGGCACTTGAACACAACAAGATTGAGTTCGACATTCATACGATTGAAGGTCAGCTCGTATACATTCTCTAACCTTCCGTAGTAATCAAGGGAATCGGATCCTTTGGTGAACACCCCAGTATTTACTGTTTTTGCATTCGGTCGCCCTTTCTGGTGCGTCTCTGTATGGAAGCGAAACCCATTCACATCATACTTCTCATACTTCATGACGACACTGTTACAACCTTGGGAAACACATTTCAGCTCATCTGACATCTCAACGTTGGGATCATCTCCCTACAGGTACAAGAGGAATTTGTTGCGTTCAGTAGTTACGTGGAATAAGAGCGACAAGTCACATATTGCAAGGTAAGAGGACAGTTAGAAATTACTTTTCCATAAACCAGGACACAAAGTTTTTTTTATTTCGGAGCACCCTCTTTCGTAGAGTGTCCAACTCCATGGGAGAGGGATCCGTCGGTCCGACCTTGTTCATCCGTGAAATCGCTAAGAAGGAGAAAATAAGCATTAGGCGGAGACGAGTTACTAGCTTCATAGAGAAATAGGGTGTTCACAATTTTACCTAATGAAATCGACCACTTCCTTCATGTTCATAAGCACATAGAGCATTATGCAATCCTTCTCTTCCTTGACAACCTATATTTTAGTCCTTTAGCCTTGCCACCGGAAATTGGAATAGTTCGAGATTGGGGTCATTCTTGGGCAGGTCGACATTGTAACGAGACGGGTTATGCATAGTGGGAACATCATCGGGCGATGGGTTGTCATGGCGTCGCCATCTCCCAAAGGCATGTTGCTTCACTATGCATGCTTCAATCTTGGCTTTGTTTCCGATTATCTTCGAATATACTTAAACTCTCTCTCAATACAAAATTGCAACGAAATTGCACCGCCCCCAAGAGTGCCTCGTTCGAGGTGCACAATGAGATGTGCCATCGGAGTAAAGAAGCTGGCGGAAAGATCATCTCCAAATTGCATAGCAACTCGAACCTGAACTTGCAGCTTCTCAATCACCGGAGGACATATCTGCTTAGTACGGAGGGTGCGGAAGAAATGGCTCAACTCCAAGCACTCGCCATACTTTTCGGGAGATACCCTCGAACCATCACCGGCATCGATCGCTCAATCCATATATGATAGTCGTGACTCTTGAGCCCGTTGACTTGTCCGTCAAAGATTGACTCCCTTACTTATATTCGAACAATAACCGTCAGGGAACATCACGACGTATTTGAGCCACCTAAATGACTCCTTCTTTTGGACATTATCAAGGCAGTAGTAGGCATGCGGCTTGAACCAATTCTTTCGACGGACAGTAGGAGGCTGCATGTGTAATCTCTTCCTATCACAAAGCTTCTCAACATCGACTCTAGCCTTTACATTATCCTTTGACTTCCCAGGAATGTTCAGGACTGTGTGAAAAAGGGACTCCCCGAAATTCTTTTCGGTGTGCATCACATTGATGTTATGGGGAAGTTCGAGGTCCTTGTAATACACGAGATTCGTTAAGGCTGCCACGTGAGTCCAATTATGCGTTACACCATATCCCGCAAATTGATCGCCAGTTCCCGGCGCCGCGGGCACGAGAGCACGTATCTCGGCATCAACAGCTGCACCCTCGAACTTTGGTACCTCTTTTACTTCATGCACAACTTTGCCCTTCTTGAAGTTCTTTCTATCTTCTCTGAACGGATGATTTCTTTTGAGGTCATCGATTCGTGTCAAACGCAACATATTTGCGACCCGACTTTAGCCAAAGGAACTCAAGTCGGTGCCTGCACACTGGGCATGGCCACTTACCAGGTACACCATCCTTGCGTTAGGCGTGCCGGCATGTCATGCATAGTATATTGTAACCAAACTTTCATCAAAAAGTTTCTCTTTGATGCTCGGTCGTATGTCAACGTCCCGTGTATCCAAGAGTGGTTCAAATCATCCACAATCGGCTGCATGTAGACACTCAAGTTCTTCCCCGGATACTCAGGTCCTGGAATTATCAGCGACAAAAACATGGTCTTCCGTTGCATTAATACTCCGGGAGGGAGATTGAGCGGAATAACATACACCGGCCAGCAGCTGTACGAGGCCGTCGACATACCATATGGGTTGAAGCCATCTGTTGCTATCGCAATTCTAACATTCCGAGCCTCTTCTGCCCACCGGGGGTATTTGTCATCGAAGTTCTTCCATGCCTTACCATCAGATGGATGTCCCATCTTCTTCCGTCCGTGCCCGTCCTCGTATCTTTTCCCCTTCTTGTGCCATGTCATCTGTTTGGCAGTCTCCTCGATCAAGTAAAGCCGCTAAATTCTTTTTATGAATGGGAGATACCGAAGTATCTTCTTAGCGACCTTCGACTGCCTCACCTGACCATCCTTCCCCTTTATCTCTTCATATCTAGAGGCCTTACAAATGGAGCAGTACTTGTCACCCTCAAATTGTTTCTAAAACAAAAGGCAGCCTTTTGGACAAAAATCTATCTTTTCATAATCCATGTTGAGCTCCTTCATGAGTTTCTTCGTTTCGTGAAAGGTTTTAGGCAGACGATGCCCTTCGGGCAACATGTTACCACATGTTCTCAGATTAGCTTCAAAGTGAGAACGGGTGGCGGAGTACTGGAACTTGTCGGCTAGACACTGAGAGATGGCATCGAGCTGAGAAATCTTTGCACCCTCGTACAGAGGCCTCTTAGCCGCGGCCATCATATCAAGGAAGGCCTTCGCGGTTGGCTTCGGTTCCTCCGGTTCTAGCGGTTCCTCCGGTTCTGGTGATTCCTCCCGTGGAGGTGGAAAATTCGGCTGGTCGGCATCGATAAGATCATCTAGCATGTTTCTAATCCCATCGTGCTCATTGCCATTGAGCACCGACGCATCACCTCACCTCTGTCACGTTAAATGCGAGCAAAGTCGACTTGCGTGACATAGTTAGACATGTACCCATATTGCAGAAGGTGTTTGTACATGTCATCCTTTCCCCGACGATGACGCTTAGTGCAATGGCGCGAGGACAAAGTGCCCGAACCATTGCCTTCGAACCACGCGCTAACTCATTCACTAACAAATGAGTGTTCCGTACCCAATCGTCTGTTTTATTAGTCGCACTAATACGGCCACTGTACATCCACCCATTATCAGTCATCCTCTTCTGCTTTTTTGGGAGACAAACAACAAATATAACATTTTATATCAAACAGGAGATTAAATGTTTCATATTTTTACGCATTCATCAACCTACATGTCCAATAGGAAAAGAGGGTCCTAACCAGCCGTCGGATCCGTAGATTGGGTAAGTTCTCCCTGGTTCTACCCCGATCCAAGCAGAATTTCGGCACCTCCCGCTGCTCCCGATACGTCTCGACAAAAGCCAAGAGGATGTGCATCAGGAGAACAACGAGGCGCCACGAAATCTGTCTCGAATCGAGGTAGAGCCAGGAGAACCAAACAACTCTGAATCCATGACTGCGATAAAAGCCATAAGCGTTACGGTCCAAAATATGCGAGACCACTAATGCATATTAAGTCGTAACGCTTACGGTCGAGATGACTCCTAGGTGGCGACATACTTGGTGATCTAGACACGAAAATAAACCTAGGTACAAGAGAGGCGACAGTTCTCACCCTCGAAGCGTGATCAAATCGTCGAAGATGATCCGGGACCCCGCCATCGAAACACTCCCCCGCTCACCCTCCGGTAACTGCAAAAAACATGAGAAGATGGTTAAATATCCAACAAATGCCATTATTGTCTAATCTACAATATAAAATGCACATATGCACCTAAATAAATATAACTAAGTACATCTAAAAATACACCTAAATAAATATAACTAAGTACATCTAACAATACACCTAAATAAATATAACTAAGTACATCTAACAATACACCTAAAATTAACTACATCTAACAATACTAACAATACACCTAAATAAATATAACTAACTACATCTAACAATACACCTAAAATAACTAAATTACCAATACTAACCTAATGGGGGAGGGTGTGCTCGGTGGAGGTCGGCGGTGGGGAGGCGGGAGGCGGTGGGGAGGCGGCAGGCGGTGGCGGCGGGGCAGTGGGAGAGGGGTAGGGGAGAGGCGGTGGGGAGGGTGGGCGGTGGGGTGGTGGCGGGAGGAAGGAGGAGGAGGGTTCTTGGCGGTGGCTTAGGGGAGGAGGTTCTTGGCGGTGGCTTGGGAGGGAGGGAGTCTGAGGGGCAGCGGCCGAGAGGAGGCCGGGGAGGTGAGGCGGCTCGGGGAGGCTGAGGGGGCAGCGGTGGCGGGGACACGAACTCGAGGAACGGCGGCTGGCGACGGGGTCGAGGGCGGGCAAGCGGGAGGTTGGGGATGGGATTGGGGAGGAGTGGGCGAGTGGCCCGGGTGGGCCGCTCGGGCAGCACTTAACGGATAGTGCTACGCCGACGGCCAGGCATACGCCAAGGGCTGCCCTCGGCGTAGCTAGTTTTTTTTATTTTTGTTATTAATAAAAAATTATACAAAAACATTATTAATATAACAAATGAATAAACAATAGAAGAAACAATAATATATTATTTTGTGTATACTATTATAGAAGAAACAATTGATGTTTACTAATATCCATGATTTTACTAAGTGTTAACGCATGTCTACAAAGAGGGTCACAGTTGTGACTTACACATGGCACCTATACCAACCTCTCACCACACTCTCACACATATGCTAGGGACACATGCAAGTTCTCATCTGATTCCGATGTTCTCGTGCTCTTCCTCCGGCGAAACCCTGATCTCTGTGCACACTCGGATCGTCTACCCCCCTAGACGTTCCCCTGACAGGGGTAGCCGGGCGTAGCTCTCTCTTGTTTTGTGTTTGTTTAGGTCATAGGGTGATGTAAAACCATGTTAGTTCACAAGTTGGGGCACTATCCCACCCGGTTTCACCTAAACAGGGAGATTCCCCCCTTAATCGGGTACGGAACCTTCGCCTCTAGGTTAGAGTGCATGCATGCGAGGGGGGACACATGCAAGCACCTATACCAACCTCTCACCACACTCACACACATATGCTAGGGACACATGCAAGTTCTCTCGATTCGATGTTCTCGTGGTCTTCCTCGTGAAACCACGATCTCTATGCACACTCGGATCGTCCCCCTAGACGTTCCTCCGGGGTAGACCAGCGTAGCTCTCTCTTGTTTTGTGTTTGTTTAGGTCATAGGGTGATGTAAAACCATGTTGGTTCACAAGTTGGGGCACTATCCTACCCGGTTTCACCTAAACGGGGAGATTCCCCCCTTATACGGGTATGGAACCTTCGCCTCTAGGTTAGAGCGCATGCATGCGAGGGGGGACACATGCAAGCACCTATACCAACCTCTCACCACACTCACACACATATGCTAGGGACACATGCAAGTTCTTGTCTGATTCCGATGTTCTCGTGGTCTTCCTCCATCGAAACCCTGATCTCTGTGCACACTCGGATCGTCTATCCCCCTAGACGTTCCACTGACAGGGGTAGCCCGGCGTAGCTCTCTCGTTTTGTGTTTGTTTAGGTCATAGGGAGATGTAAAACCATGTTGGTTCACAAGTTGGGGCACTATCCTACCCGGTTTCACCTAAACGGGGAGATTTCCCCTTATCTGGTCTGGAACCTTCGCCTCTAGGTTAGAGCGCATGCATGCGAGGGGGACACATGCAAGCACCTATACCAACCTCTCACCACACTCACACATATGCTAGGGACACATGCAAGTTCCCGTCGATTCCGATGTTCTCGTGGTCTTCCTCCGTGAAACCACGATCTCTGTGCACTCGGATCGTCTACCCCTAGACGTTCCCCAGCGAGGTAGCCCGACGTAGCTCTCTCTTGTTTTGTGTTTGTTTAGGTCATAGGGTGATATAAAACCATGTTGGTTCACAAGTTGGGGCACTATCCTACCCGGTTTCACCTAAACGGGGAGATTCCCCCCTTATACGGGTACGGAACCTTCGCCTCTAGGTTAGAGCGCATGCATGCGAGGGGGGACACATGCAAGCACCTATACCAACCTCTCACCACACTCACACACATATGCTAGGGACACATGCAAGTTCTCGTCTGATTCCGATGTTCTCGTGGTCTTCCTCCGGCGAAACCCTGATCTCTGTGCACACTCGGATCGTCTACCCCCCTAGACGTTCCTCTGACAGGGGTAGCCCGGCGTAGCTCTCTCTTGTTTTGTGTTTGTTTAGGTCATAGGGTGATGTAAAACCATGTTGGTTCACAAGTTGGGGCACTATCCTACCCGGTTTCACCTAACGGGAGATTCCCCTATCTGGTCTGTAACCTTCGCCTCTAGGCTAGAGCGCATGCATGCGAGGGGGGACACATGCAAGCACCTATACCAACCTCTCACCACACTCACACACACATGCTAGGGGGGACACATGCAAGCACTTCATGTGGTCGTGGTGAGTGCTATTGAGAACCACATGCGATAATAACACTTACAAACATATAGAAATTTCTCGGGGTGTGAGAAGATTCGCAACGACGTTTCATGTGGACGTGTAGACTGCTATTCAGAAGGTACGAAATTATCCAATTAATAAAAAATATATAAATAATTAATACAAATACAAAATAAATAAAAAATACATAAGGCTACGCCGAGGGTGACCGTCGGCGTACTTTGCTGGTACGCCGAGGGTGGCCGTCGGCGTATGCTATGCCGAGGGACGCCGTCGGCCTAACCGACGGCACCGTTAGCGCGCCGTCCGTGCTGGCCGGCATGTGCCACGCGTCCGCTTGCTACGCCGAGGGTCTAACAACTGCACCCTTATTACCACCGAAGCGACCTGTGGCGCGGCTGTTGCCATCTTGGTCTATGTAAGAAATTGACATTGCATCTAGGACATCACCACTGAAAAAAGTCAAACTTTTTAGGTGCCCAGGTTTTGCCTGAATGTCATGAGAGGAACTTCCTTGATGACCCGATGGCTTCAGCTTGGTTAGAACAGTCTGCATGTATCCGTATGTGTAAGCAATTAATTAATAAAGCGAGTTAGCAACTCTATAGAGCGTGCATGCATCAGGCATTAGAGTAGAAACAGAACAAGGAATAGAAAGAAAATCCAATCTAAAAGATTGAAACAAGCATGCAAACTAATCAAGAACCGTCGAAAATCAAGTTGAATATTCTCATTACGTTCCTGCGGCGGAATCCACCAGTGAAAGTGAGTTTTTGTGCTTGTCCGCCGTTTATTCCTTGCGGCACTTTTCTCTCGATGACACCCGTGGCCATTGCAAACACCCCAGTCCCACCAACTATTGCCCAATCACTATCGTCTCCAAAAGACGCACCGCTTACCTGAAGTGTAGATCCCTTCAACCTGCAATGCAGCCACACGTACTCTTAAATTTCATGTACCAGAAGAACCAACCAAGTCGTTCGTATCATCGCAATACAGAAACAACAAGTAACCAGACAATCAACCACGAACTCCATATGTAACTCACTGACAGAAAACTATAGCTACTAACCAATATAAGCGACTATATACACACAATATATCAAGAATGAGCAAGCTATATCCAGCATACATAAAGTATATAATATGTTTCGCATACCTTCCATCCTCGAACACCACGATGAATGAGTTGTACCAGTTACCGGCATTCATATGCATGCCCTGCGCCCGAGCAACTAGCTTTGCACCCGGGCCGGCGCCATCATATATCTCCCAGTTGTTAACAGCGGTTTCACCAAAGTGCGTAGCAGAATTTCCATCAACGATTTTTTGTTGGTTTGGGCTTGGTCCGGCGAATAGCCGGTGCATGTACATCTTGCTGAGGTTAAACTCGGTGTTCACCAGGAGAGAGCCTCGGTAAGGGTTGATATGGAGGTTGGAAGGATTGGCCATGGGAACTAGCTAGTGGTAGTGGGAGAAGAAACACTGGTTTGAAATGTGTCTAGGCTAGCTAGCTTGACTATGCTTCTCTTGTGCTGTGTGAAATACGCAAGGGGCAAGGGGTATTTATAGGGAGCAAAGGAGTAGATTCATACCCAATTGTCTAGTGTATGTCTGTGTAACTACAATATTATATACGACTCGTGCATCACGAAGGCTAGAGATCAGCGTGCAGCCGTGAGAGCTTATGGCCGGTCATGGCACATGGTGCACGAGTGACGATGTATTATTGAAAGGAAGACATGCAAATAAGATCACACCAGTTTGCACCACTAAACCGCTCTTCAAAAAATCGCACTAGTTAGCTAGGTAAACAAGCTTGATGCTAGTACATGGCGTACTAAGTACAGATCGGATTCCTATCTCAGATGTTCACACACGGCATCAGAGATGGTATTCTGAGCTGTTTGAGTTAATTTATCTATGTTGATTAATGTGCTAAGCATCACACATGGAACAATATGTGGTTGATTCTTCCATTTAGAATGTAACCCGCTTGGGAACTTTTGGATCACTAAAATGAGAATCGACATGGATTATGGAGAGGAGTTTGCTGCATAGCTAGAAGGTAACTCACTCGGGCACTTTTGGATCACCAAAATAAGTTCAGCAGTGCCGCTTTGAGTTATTATTATATATGGAAACTATGTTTTAAATGTCATCATAATATTAATATTACTAGAGGATGATTACAACACTCTGATAACAAAATGCAACACCACTGAACTTCACGCAACAATTGCACCGAGATTTGCCTTTTCTGCCGCTTAGTGATGGAGTCCAGTCGCCAGATCTGGGAGAGGTGATGTGTCATGCTATGGTTGGTGGCATGTCTAAGGACTCGTGGCACTGGCAAGATATGTCTCCCATTATAGCGGGCCGCCAGGGGTTGGTTTAGGCCATGTCATCGCAAGAAGCATAGACTTGAGCGTGAATATGATAATAAGAAGTGTTGGCGAGTTTTGCGGGGTTTGGTACTGGTCTGTCCTAGCTAGCATGGCCGTCACAACATCTTCGGATGTTGCAACAATGTTGGGATGTTGTCACTGTCCACATTCACCTCCTTGAGCCGATTTGAACTACCCATCTTCTTTCTCTTTGTTTCTCCCAACACCATGTCATGGTTTACCTTCTGAACCTCTAAGTAGTGTTCTCTTCTCTTGTTTCATCCATCGGTGTCCATCTTGCTTCTGTTAAACCGTGTGTCTCCTGATCCAGGTGGATGACTCCGAGACCTCGAGGGTAGTGTAAGTATATGTACAACAAGGAGAGCGCTCGTACGTTCCCTCAACCAGCAACAGGGATAAAAAAACTCAACAATTGCTGAACAAAAGAGGGGATTAGTCCAAAAAGAAAGGCAATTAGTACAAAAGAAGAGGTGAATAGTGAAGTTGATCTATATCTATATATGCATTTTGATTCTAGAGAGTAGAGAGCAAAATACATGATGTTTTTTATTCGGGGTGTCAGTCTGAGTTTGTATATCTCAACAACCTATAGAGAGGATCACTATGAACGAAATATGCGGTCACACATGTATAGATGCTAAATGATCTGTCTTCTTCACATCACCAGACAGTAGGGTCAGAAGCACGTTTTGCGTGATATATTAAAAATCATTATCCTTGTTTGCTTACACATTGAGATTCAAGTTGTATTATTTTATGGTTGCTACTCCTAGATCAGGCCATAACCGGTCGAAGGACTTCATGCAGTAACGTGCATCCAAAAATAAATGTAAGATGCATAAAATGCACACAAAACACATAAGTTATATACTTTGGATAAATGATGGGCGCATTCTTTGTGCATGTATTTCAAAACTAAATGTATTTCCAAAATCCATTTTTTTCTTTCATTCTAGATGGACCAGACGAGAAGCATGCATGACCAGCAACATACCTACATATATTAAGGCGCGACATTTTCACGGCCTCTCAGCGATCGAGCGCAGCGGTACTGTAGATGGTCTATTTTCTACCTATCACCTAGCGACATGTCTCTTCTTTGAGTTCTTTTAGTCAAAGCCGTTCACGAATAGACTACCGCTCAAGGGTTTGAGAAAAAAGAGAACAGAGTGCTCACGCCTGGTCGTTTCTCAGCTCCTCCATGAGCCACATTCATACTACTGTAAGATCAATTTATACCAACAATCAGTAGCCGCCATGTCGACTCGCTACCGTGTAATTTTTCTTTTATATTTTCCTTTTTACACTTTCCAACGGTAATTTTTTTGGGATACTTTTCTGCCGTAGTTTTTTGGCAATAGTTCTGACATAACTTTTCGCCGTGTTTTTTCTGCTGATAGTTATCCTTCGGTAATTCTTTAAGTGTATATAGTAATTCTTTCATCGATAGTTTACAACCGTATTTTCTTCTCTCAGTTTTTACCACTGCATTAGATAGTTACCATTTGCATTTTTTGACACTAATTTCACATCCGTCGCCTCTTTTTCCCCCAAAACAATAGTACCAACGTTTTCGATGGTAACTTCAGACAATAATAGTACACTACATAAGATGTAATCTCCGATGATACTTTCCGATTATTCGACCCCATTGTTCCATCATGGACGCGACGTGTTGCCGCGCCATATTTCCTAGTACTTCTCTAGTCGAGGACTACTAGGGGCCAAGGAAAATGCCAAGAGGCCATATATAGATATACGAGAGGCCAGCCAAACCAAGGAGAGAGGTTCATATTATGTTGGAGACCGCGCATCACAAAACGATACGATCCGCGCAGATGTTTTTGTGGGAGATCTCACTTGGTCAGTCGGCCTGTAGTCCAGCCCATTTTTCCACCTACATGTAGCGTATATTTTTCCGCTGACAAGGGCACCACTACAGGAATGGGAAGCTACGCCGACGGCCGGTAGCTACGCCGACGACCAAACATCGGGGCCGTCGGCGTAGCCATCGTCTAGGCCAGCTCCGCCAAGCAGCCGTCGGCGTAGAATTGCCCTCGGCATATCCTATGCTACGCCGACGGCTGCCCTCGGCGTAGCTATTTTTTATTTTATCTCATTAAACTTTGAAAAATCATAACTAAATCATTCTAATTCGGAAAAATACAAATAATATATCAAAATTTGCAGAAAAATAAGACCTATCTATCTACACTCAAATATTACACATTTGTAAATAAAAATTAAGTAAAACATAAAACATTATATATAGTTTAAAACGGGCATAAAAAATTCAAAAATGATCGAAACAATGCGAAACCTTCGCGTGGTGTTATATTATGTGACATAGTTAGAAGGAAAAATATCAAACTTGGTATATTGATTATGTATCAAAGAAACCTTTACAAAATGACCTATCTCATTCGAGGTTTCTTGGCTTTCGGGTCAAATGACCAATGTTATGCCTAGAATCAAGGCATAGTTTGTGATAATATGCCCATATTATGCATACACATGCATTATGGGATGGAGAACAATGTGGCAGGAGGAAGTTTTCCTTTTCGTCGCACCAAAAATCCATTTCCCATTTTCCGAGTACAAAAAACAAACGATTTTGTGAAGCAACCACCAAATGGCTAATTAAAAATGGTACCACCACATTTTACAAAAATACTATACCACCTTATATATACAATGTCCCAACAGGGTAATCCGAAACCTTTCCGTCCACCTCTGGTGAAAAAGACAAATTCCTGCCGAATCGGCAGGAAGTGGGTCAGATATGAACTACAGGTACATGATCCGATGCTCATGTTTTTTTACAAAAATCATCTTTAGGTTCACAATATGCTATTTTATTAAAGATCCAATGCAAGTTTAGCGAGGCTCGGCCCCGAGCTAAGAATCTTCATGCGCGTCGTTCGACAAAGTTTGACGATAGTTTAAAACGGGCATAAAAAATTCAAAAACGATCGAAACAATGCGAAACCTTCGCGTGGTGTTATATTATGTGACATAGTTATAAGTAAAAATATTAAACTTGACATATTGATTATGTCTCAAAAAACCTTCACAAAAAGACCTATCTCATTCGAGGTTTCTTGGCTTTCGGGTCAAATGACCAATGTTATGGCTAGAATCAAGGCATAGTTTGTGATAATGTGCCCATATTGTGCATACACATGCATCATGGGATGGCGAACAATGTTGCAGGAGAAAGTTTTCCTTTTCGTCGCACCAAAAAGCCATTTCCCATTTTCCGAGCATAAAAAACAGACGATTTTGTGAAGCAACCACCAAATGGCTAATTCAAAATGGTACCACCACATTTTACAAAAATACTATACCAACTTATATAGACAATGTCCCAACAGGGGAATCTGAAACCTTTCCGTCCACCTCTGGTAAAAAAGACAAATTCCTGCCGAATCGGGAGGAAGTGGGTCAGATATGAACTACAGGTACATGATCCGATGCTCATGTTTTTTTACAAAAATCATTTTTAGGTTCACAATATGCTATTTTATCAAAGATCCAATGCAAGTTTAGCGAGGCTCGGACCCGAGCTAAGAATCTCCATGTCCGCCGTTCGACAAAGTTTGACGATAGTTTAAAACGGGCATAAAAAATTCAAAAACGATCGAAACAATGCAAAACCTTCGCGCGGTGTCATATTATGTGACATAGTTATAAGTAAAAATATTAAACTTGATATATTGATTATGTGTCAAAAAAACCTTCACAAAATGACCTATCTCATTCGAGGTTTCTTGGCTTTCGGGTCAAATGACCAATGTTATGGCTAGAATTAAGGCATAGTTTGTGATAATATGCTCATATTGTGCATACACATGCATCATGGGATGACAAACAATGTTGCAGGAGGAAGTTTTCCTTTTCGTCGTACCAAAAAGCATTTCCCATTTTCCGAGCATAAAAAATGGACGATTTTGTGAAGCAGCCACCAAATGGCTAATTCAAAATGCTACCACCACATTTTACTAAAATACTATACCACCTTATATGGACAATGTCCCAACAGGGGGTTCCGAAACCTTTCCATCCACCTTTGGTGAAAAAGACAAATTCCTGCCGAATCGGCATGAAGTGGGTCAGATATGAACTACATGTACATGATACGATGCTCATGTTTTTTTACAAAAATCATTTTTAGGTTCACAATATGCTATTTTATCAAAGATTCAATGCAAGTTTTACTTTTCATAGAACCAACACGCCATTTTTCATTATCATGGCAAAAAGGGAATTTTCTAAAGCAACCACCAAATAGATAATTCAAAAATGGAGGGTTTGTGATTAGTTGATATGGATATCATATTTGGATTCCTCTCATTTTTCTGATCAATTTAGACATATTATTTGTTAAATTCCGATTTATAGATTTAAAGATATTAATTATTCCATATTAAATAGAAAAATACAAAAAAGTAAAATTATTATATTTTTATTTGAATTCAATAATATTTTTACTTATTCATTAATGTTTATTTAAATAATTGTTTGTAATTTAAAAAAATACAAACATGTGACATGTTGATATAAGGGTTAATAGGATTGATATCATAGTATTGATAACAATGTATGAATTACTTTACGGAAACAGATTCTAAAGGAACAAGTAAGTTAAGCGTGCTAGAGCTAGAGTAGTATTAGGATGGGTGACCTCCAGGGGACTGCAATTTAATTAAATATTAAGTGTAATTAGTGTTAAAAATGTTCAAAGTGAGAGATCAACGAGTCAAACAATTTAAAGATTCAAAAATTGAGAAAAAAAATAAAATAAAATTTATTTTTTTTTTAAAAAAAATATTTTTGCAACCTGTCGACAAGCTATGCCGACGGCCGCTACGCCGTCGACGGCCTCTATGTGCTCCGCCGAGGGAGCCCTTTGCCGAGGAGGCTACGCCGAGGGCAGCCGTCGGCGTAGCATACGCCGAGGGCATTTTAGCCTACGCCGACGGCTTTTTGCCCTCGGCGTAGCGCGCGCGTCCTGTAATGCACAGGCAGAACTGCAGTACTAATAAGCGAACTGCAGTACTAATAAGCTTGTAAACTGAATATGCTAATTTAATGGCAATTTTTTTCCGCCGACAATGGGCACATGCAGAACTGCAGTACTAATAAGCTTGTAAACTGATTTAGTCGCAAAACAACCTAAGGGTAAACTGAATATGCTAATTTAATGGCAACTTTTTTTTAACAGGGGCAAATATAATTAAAAGGCCAAATTTGACTGAAGGAGATGTAAGTTGGTTATGAAATTAATCTAACTTTCTTAATTTCTAACCGAAACTTATTTATTGGATTCTATCTTAACTTCACGTTATGCAATTCTTCAAACGTGGGATTATATTTATATATATCCTACAGAGTTCCTCTACTCCATCGAGATAGAGCTATAAGTACTAGCCAAAGCTACTAAGCTGAAAAGAGGGATCAGTGAAGTTGATCTAGATCTAGAGTTCATCAATTAGGATATATAAGTATAAACTAAGATCAAAGCACATGCCCATTGACTGGAGTGCCAGCATGTGTTTATCTTTCCACTGCATTAGATAGTTTACAACACACGAGAGATGCTGATGCTTTCTGTACCGTTGCCAGAGATAATACAAAATAAGAGATACCTTATTTTCATCATATTCTAGTGATAATCATCTCCCAATTAAGACACACCTTACATGTTGTAAGGAGGTCTGGACGAAAGTAGATACCATTGCTTCCGATAATCTCTTCAAATGTGCAAAACTAGTTTCTATTCACTTAGATTTCTCGATTGAGTCTAGTTGGACTCGGCTCAGTTTAAATTGTTGGATCTGGATAGTTTATAACACACGAGAGATGTTGATGCTTTCTCGCTATTGTTGCCAGAGATAATTTATTTTTACAATGTACTCTTACAAGTATCTCCAAAATGAAGTTGAAGATAAAGAGATGACTGTCAATCCCATGCACTAACCACCCTACATGTCCTAATGAGCTCTGGCGAAGTACTTACCATTTCTATAAAAAATCTCCTCAAATTTGCGAAAACTAGTTTCTACTTATTTAGGTTTTTCGATTGAGTATTATAAAAAAAGGTTGATCGATCAAAATGTGTATGTTAGCCCGGTTAAAATTGTTAACTTTGTAATTTATATGCCCAGTGGCAAGAGCTGTACCTTCTCTCTTGGAGCAACACAAAAACAAACTCAACAACCGCTGAACTAAATATGCTATACGGCGAAAACGATACGGTCACTGAATCTATTTTTTTATCCGGAGTACTAGTCTGACTCTGAAGATCTCTCAACAGCATGCGGAAACATAACTGCGGAAAGATAACTGAAAGATACTTTCATACTTCACGTGTATAGGTTCCAAATGATCTGGCCACAAGCAGGGTCCAAATCACAGTGTGCGAGATAAATTAGAATTATTATCCTTGTTTACTTACCCCGTGAAATAGACGAAATATTGCTACGCAGTTGCTACTTCCCTTGATAAGGTCAAATGGTGCATCAAAAAGGAAAAAAAACTAACTGCCAGTTACTCCCTCCGTTTCAGGGCTTGAGGCGTCCTTGTTTTGCATGTTTTTCTTTGACCAAGAATTACTTTAAATACGTAAAGAGTATAAAACTAGTACCACTGAAAAGTATTTTTTAATACGAATCCAATGGTACTAATTATGTACAATATAATCAAGATTTTGTTGTTCAATTCTTTTGGTCAAGTTTTGCTTTGAAAAGCGTGTGCGCCTTAAGCTCTGAAACGGAGGTAGTATATCGTATGGTGAATAAATATACATACAATGCACACAAATCACAGGGGTAATATACTTAGGACATGATGGGCTCGGGTTCACTTGCACTCCATGTGTGTAATGCAAGTTTCTCATAATTTTTAGCGCATGGAAAATGTAACTAATATAGTTGAAATTATAACTGAAGTTCAAATGTACTCACCATTATTTTACCACAAACTACTTGATGAAAAAACACTGGCATTAGGCATGATTATAAATCACAAGCCAAAACAGACAATTAAAAAACTATTATGAGGGGTTAATTCTGAACTAATTACATCATAAGTGTGAGGGTTAGTGAGCCTAGCTCAACTGGTTGGGGGAGTGGGTGTACAAACCCAACACATGGGTTCAAATCCTAATGGAGGCGAATTTAGGTTCCTATTTATTCTTGAGGACCAAGCTCTCCTAATACTCATGCAAGGATAACGAAAAAAGGGCTTCTCCCCGGGGTCGTTCGCACAAGGCGACTCTAGGCGTCCTCCTCCAAACCCTAGAAGGCCGTCGCCCCGCTCTCTTCCTCCGGCCATTGTCGCTGCCGATCGACGGTGGTAGCCACACCTTGGTCACGAAAGGGGACGAGCAGTTTGCGCAGCCTCCGTCGATCTCCTTCGTGCAGGGGGTCTCTAGGTTTGGCCATGGGCTCGAAAGGGCCAAAGGCTGACCGCTCGTTTCGCTCGCCGGAAGCCGGCCAATGGTGTTCGGACTAGTGGATCGACCCGAATAATGGTGGTTGCCCTAGGGTTCCTTCCGTGCAAAGGATGAAGATCTTTTGGCTGCATGTCCCCATAGATTTGGCTATAGTGGTGTGTTCCGAAAGGCTCAGCCGGCGAACTCTACTAGGACATTCATGCCGGGAGATTGTTGGATCGAGTGAGATTCGGCCATGCGCACCCATGTTTTATTCTGGACATTTGGTTTCAGAGGAAGCGCTTCGAAGCTCTGCTAGGTGTTAATATCATGCAGCACGTTCCCATTCCATGGTGCTGGCGGAGAATAGCATGGAAGCCGAGATCCGAGAACTAGCAATGGTGTTTCGAATCTTTGTGGCGGTGAGGAATTGGCTTGGTGATTCATGACTTGGAGCAGCGACATGCAAGTCGGGGCGGCTGCACATGAGAAATCCAAAGTCTTACCTTTTAGGATGAAAATCCATGATCTGGCCTTAATTGTTTGTGTCTGACAGGCCTCGTTGAAGGCATTGTTTTGAGAGCGGGAATTTTTTTAGGGTCTATGATCGGGTGATAACGGTGTTTGTGCATTGTTTCCTTCTTGAAGGTGTCGCAAGCTGGACTTCCGGCGTTGTCTTGGTGGTGTTAGTACTACTATTTTAAGGAATGGATCACTATAACGAGACTTTTCTTTTTTTGTAGTTCTTCTTTCTTTTTTAGTTGTGTGCATTCGTAATGGAGCTAGGTCAACGCGTTGTTGTAGAGGCTGGGTGTAATTTGTATCTTCGTGATATTAATATATAAGTTTTTATCAAAACAAAAAGTGTGAGAGTTAGTTCTAACTTTCTAGGATCAAACTAAGATCGTAAGTAGCTAATGAAAGATTTATAGAGGGCTGAGATTAATAATGACATTCGACCAAAGTTCTCAATTTGTAACAAGAAAAGGATACAATGATTTCAAGCCATCACCTTTTGTGACCTTGGAGTATAATTTTTCATATGTATTATAATCATCTATTTCCTACAGAGTTCATCTACAACATGGGGTTGAGCTATAAGCACTTGCCAGGAGTTCTAAATTGAAAAGAGGCCGGGTCAGCCAAGTTGATATAGATCTAGAGTTCACTAATTAGGAGATAATATCAAAGCACATGGTATTTTACTGGGGGTACCAACACTGATCTAGGTACTGTTTAACTGGAATAGGTAACAACACCCGAGAGATGCTATTCACATGAAAAAATTTGCCAGAGAGATGTTGATGCTTCACGTATACCAAGTCACCGACAATGTTGTCTGGATTACGTATATATGCGCATTAATAGGTGAGGCATGTATTGCTCACCTAGATTTCAACAGATTGGTACATACTTTTGCAAATATATGAGGGCACAAAACAAAACAATTACATTTGTAATGAAGGAGTGAGACGAATTTAGTCGATTTGTAGTGAAGGAGTGCCATAGTAGGTCAGGACTGGGCCTTTTTTAATCTTGGGTGCTTTTAATTTATTTTTAGTTTTTGTAACTGGTTCGACATATAATGAACTTAGAGCAAAGTGAACGCATGTATACTAAATCATGAATTTTTGGCTCCTCAAGTTCAAACAATATAAGAGTACTGTACTTACCAACTGAGCCTGACGCCTTTACATGCAGAATGTGGTGGGAAGAGAATGTCGATTATGAGAAGTTTCCCCACACGGCGAACTTGAGGTGATGCAGCCGGTTCAATGTCGATTTGCTGATCGGACTTGCAGATGGAGATACACATATCCTCCAAAGACTGATCCCTTGTGCACGGTAAAAACGGTTGTATCAAGAGCAACATATGAGATCGATTTCATGGAGAGCACGCAGCACATGCTGCAAAAGATTAGGAGCAATGTTCAACAGGCCATTCTCGTTGCTGTCTATCCACACATTGTCGAAAATACATTCAGATTGCATCCCATGGTACTGATACCTTGACATGTGTTTGAACCATTAAGTAATAGCTCAAACAAGCCCTCACGAGTCACAATCTGGATGGTACATTACAAACAAATTTCATCTGAGTTATGAATTTAGACTAATACTAACTAGATAGTTGAATCAACTAATATGAATCGGAAGGAGTACCTAATTCTGTTCTACTTCATGAATACACAGACAATAAAACAGAAGTCACTTCTTCTTGTATACTGCAAAGGTTCTATTTATTTATTTATTTATTTATTTGACGAGTAGCTCCATGAACAGGTACGTCTTGCAACCAATGAGGAGCTTCTCCCACCTCTTTTGAGCCTCCCACAAGTCCCACCCACGCAAAGAACACGAGAATTTAGGGGAGGTAACGCCGGGATGGTGATTATGCCCAGGCCCAGATGGAGCCTACTGGCACCGTTCAAAACAATTCAAGCCTAGGAGATACTTTTAACCTCCTCGGTATTCGGACCAGCAGACGTTGAGAGCAGGACAGACTGATTTATACATACAGGAAACATTAACCAAAAGGGCATCATATCTATTGCTCTTGTAATGAAAATTAAAACAAAATTGTTTAGGAAACTACATCACGGTAGGAATGTAGAAGTGGGACAGATGGGTTAAGTAGGATCCCAGTTTTACACCCCCTAATATAACTCTAAACTTAAATCCCACTTGTCCCACCTTTATATCCCTACATTCCAGAGCTCTGAACGAAACGGGACAATATTTATCAACATTTTTCTTGAAGGAATTTATCAACATTATTTATCACATCCTTAGCTCAAATCTCATCTTTCACAGACACCACTCTTTCTATCAGTCAAAAAATTGCAGAGTATTATTTCCAGACAAGCACAAAGCACTTAGAATTCATGGTCGGCCCATCGAGTTATATGTCGAGGACGAACCTCTGTGGGTCTTCAACCAAGTCCTTGTTATGGCGCAGGAAGTAGACAACCTCTCTGCCGTCGATCATCATGTGATTGTATGTCAGGGCAAGGTACATCATTGGCCTCGCGGGAATATTGGCATCCACAACCACAGGGCGTTACATAATCGAATGCATCCCAAGAATTACTAACTACATTAGATAGGGCATTGTGTTTCGGATGAATATTTTCTACCCCCTCCAATCCACAATAAGTGTCACTAATTTAGTATAATTTATACTAAATCAGCGACACTTATTATGGATTGAAGGTAGTATGAAATATATCAAGGAGATACGGCAAAGCACCGGAAAAAAGAAACAACGGTATCTGCAGGTGGTGATGATAAGCGTGCCAATAAGGCTTCCATAGACGCCACCATCAGACATGGTGAATGTTCCTCTTGCCATCTCGTCAATTGACAATAGCCCTTTAGTACCCTTCTTTGGAAGGTTTTTTATCCCTTTCTCGATGTCAGCAAAGTTCACCGTACCAGCATCCGGAATAACAGGCACCACAAGACCCTAAAAAATAGCAGCATCTCGAGAGATCACCTTCTAGGAGAAGCCAGTACCAAGAAGGGGCGGGAAATAATCCCAGCTCTACCCAGAAGTAGATAGTGGACACCAAACTCGCAAGTTACCTGACGAAGTCTTACCTTGCTGAGCTTCATCAGACGGGGACAAAACTTGAGGAAACCAATCCGTTGCGACATCAGCCCCTCTGTAGAACGTCACAACTGTATAGATACTTATCACAGCAGACCTTGTGTCCGACGATCGACTCCAAACTTTAGCCCGTCGACACTCCTATGGAGAATAACACCGATACGAGGTGGGTTGGATGACCTTTATTCTTGTCGCCATCGACGCCTCTACACCGGAGACGAAGAACTCGAAGACCCTACTGGGACTGTGCATCCAATCTAAGGTGCCGCCGTAGCGGCCGATAAAGGACAGGGAAATCAGCGTCAGCGGCCGAGGGTAGCTCAAATCTCATCTGATAACCTCCTGTGCATGAGACTAAAAAACGGTTTGCCTCTAAACTTTTCAGAGGTCACACAATTGGGTACCCTAAACAATTTCATCCTTCGATTATGAACATTAGTAACCAAAAGTGAATTGGGTACGATTTCACAAGGTTTCCATTGGGGTCAGCTCAGACTAATGAAATTAATGTTGAGCTGTCACTGCGTTCATCGATAAAATCACAACAAGTACTATATTTTCGTTTCAGAACAACAATACGTGGGCCAATATTGAATACATATGAAACACAGCAGGAAGAGATAAACTTAAGTATATCATTCGTACTGTAGACATGCCATCCAAACAGATGCAACTTATTAACAAAGAAGCAAAGGAAACAGGAGGGATGGACATGGTTCCCAATCACGGAGATCGGCCCGCCTTAGAAGGCGAAGAAAATAATTTGGTTGTGTGGGCACTTAGGTTCTTGTTTGAACTGACGCGCTGACGGTGGTTGAACCCGAAGGATCGCTGAAGCTTACACCCCAGTTAATGAGGAGGCGGTGGATGCTCATCTGTTGTAGCCGGCGAGCTTCCACCCCGGCAGGAAAGAGGATAGCTGCGGAAATGACCATGATGAGGAAGGCCACGATGAGGACATGGGTACTGTGAGATGCAGCCATTTTTGTGGAATGGTTGCTACTCTCTTTTTGTTTGCTTTGTTGCCTGGGTGTACTAAAAGTCACTATGATCTTGCTGATGTGTGCCAATATATAGTGTTGATATGATGGAGCTCGATACTAGAAATACTTAATAATATATAAGTAAACCCCATGTTAACCTACCGTTGCATTATTGCAGCTTCTAGTTTCATGTATAAATGAGGTAGGCCTGCATCGGTTGAGCTCATGGACATGCCAATCGACCCATATCCCCAACGAATCTGATTAACTAAACGATGACAACCCATCAGCATATGGTGGCATGCGATTGAAGAATGAAGATACGTTGGGCATAAATTTTGCGGAAAATCTTGAGGGCGCATAAGAAAAGGCATATGATGCTTCATCTCTTGCCATGCGCATTCGCATTGGTGTCATCACTCGATGTTCCTCAAATCCATTCATGACATGTGCATGAAGGTGACAATGTTTGTATAGTATTCCTCTTCTGGATGGCGGTGGTTCAGAAGTCAAAAGGCTTCAACGAGCAGTGGTTCCAGAAGTCAAAACGCTTCAACGAGTGGTGGTTCAGAAGTCAAAACGCTTCAATACGGGCGGTGGTTCACAACTTCACATGGCAGCCATGGCGCTTGCGAGGAGGGATTCAAAGTTGACAAAGGATAGTTTCTATTCATAGTCTCACTTCCAAGGGACGACGAAGAGTTTATTTGTTTGACGGATGACTCGGACCGGCAGGTTTGAATCTCAAAGACGAAGATATATATATAGTAGATAAAATTCCTCAGAATTTATTCATCATAAGGTGAGATTGTACAATGTGTCTATAAGATGATCTCGTTGGGTTTATAATGATACCTGGCGAGAGATAGAACTAGAGCTATGACTAAGGCTAATGGCGAAGACTTGGTGATTATAGCGTGTCACTCAGGAGTGAATGTATTTGGGTACTTATAGGCATCGATGATGGCCGAGTCCTTCTTAGTCATGTTAGATCTTATCTCGCTTGTACGTCTAGTCTTCAGGATCTCCAGATAGCTGTCTTGCAGCCCCACATGTCAGGTCGTCTGAAAATAGGTCGGTTGAGAGCTTCTAGATGCAGGCCTCTAGGTCCTTCGTCAGAGGTCGTTGTCGGCAGGAATCGTGGGTTTAGGCCTGAGTCCACCCATCATCAACAAGAGTTAAAGAGTTAAAATAATGCCTCGTTTCGTTAGCTAGTACCACCAACATGCAACATGAATCTTTCCGTGTGTCTTAGTTTCTTCGAGGCAAGCTGATTCCTGACTCTTTTTTCCTTGTAGTGTTGTTATATTGCGGATCTTATGAGAATTGTAGTGGAAGTATTCAATGTTAGACAAAAGGAATGATTCAGCAAGATTGCAGAGCTACAATAATATCGATCTTAGTGGCTTAACTCCAATCAGGCTCGCACGGATTACTCCAATCAACAAGATTGCGGAGCTACTGTATGTAACTTCGAGGGAATGGCGAGAGGAAGTTCTTCTGTAGTTCAAGCATAGGCTATGTCAACGAGGTTTTTGGTACGCCCACAGGTGTAACCTTGTCCAGCAGGAGCTAAATATGAGAATAGTTTTTCAAAAACCGAATGTAATTGTTTATTTCTCCTATGGGCTCCTTTAGTTTGTGTTTCTAACGATCTGGCTCTAATCATAGTATGGTTCAGTTTGGTTGCTATAGAAAATGGTTAGGGTTCTTTTAAAACAAGGCATATATTAATATCATGAAGATATCAATTACACTCAACTTATGCAATGCATTACCCTATTGGCATTACGGATACAGTTAACCAAAAAAATTACAAAAAAAAACCTACTGCAGCGATCAGATCCTTAACAGCAGCGACACTAAAACCACCAAAACAGTATTAGAAGTCCAACCCCTCCAAAAGCGACAAATAAACAGTGATCAAGCGTTGTCGTCGCTCAATCAAAGATCTTAGGTTTTCATCCTGGAGAAAGTTCACGCTCGCAAAATAATGCCTTCTGCAAGGCCACAGCCAGACACAACCAATGAAGGCCAGATCTTGTATTTTCACCATGCAAGATAAGACCGTGAACTCCTCTCGTGCTATCGCTCCCTCTAACAGACGCTGCCGCGAGTCACAGATCACCAAGCCAGATCCTTATCATCACAAAGATTCAAACCGCCATAGCTAGTCCTCATGTCTCTGTCTTTATGACATTCTCCACATCTGACTTCACTGTGGATCGTCAAATACATGACACATGATGGTAATAAATAGCAGAGCTTTGCAACACTTTCTCCGAAGCCAAACGGCCAGTAAAAACACAGGTGTGCACGACCGAATACCTTCCGATCCAGCAAACTCCGGCGGACCATGGGAGTTCGCCAGTGGAGCCTTCCGGAACTAGACACTCTGGTCAGATCAATGAAGACAGACATCAAGTAGATCTTCATATTATTGTAAGAGTGATTCGAGGACCACCGCCTTTATGATCAATCCGAGCTGGCAGCCCCCACACCACCCACGATAACCCACAAGATCCGCTGCTCTGACCCCTAACAGCAGCCCGTGGGCTAGGCCAGCATCGAGAAAGGCAGTGGCAGAGCAAGATCGACCATCCACCTGACCCGGCCCTACCACACGGCGAAGAGGAATTGGGGGGTGGGGATGGGAGACACCCAGATAAAGATCTGGCGGTGGCTGCACATCGTCAAGCGGGAGATCATCCAGGTTGGTGCTATTGGAATTCGTCCACATATCGACTACATCAAACTAGACAAACAAACACACTCGAAAAAAACTTGTGGCCACGGACACGTATCGTGCTCTCGAATTTTCTTTATTTCTTCTTTTCTCCCACTCACGGTTACAAGCTTACACGTCCTGATTGTATGACCAAAGGCAACAATCAGCTCTACGCTAGTCTGCAGCTCCCACACAACCCATTGTTGTTGTGGCTCATCACCCACTTGGTGCAACATTGCTTGGCTGCAATTATCTAGTATTAATCCCCCTCCAGAACATGCAGAAACTGTATAGTCAGTCCAATGCAAGATGCATGATACCCTTCCCCCAACATCGATCAGTAGGCAAATCAGTCCTACTGAAGGTGTTCCTAGCCAGATCGGACTGAGTAGTCTAGGTTACGAACAAGGTACATCATGTACTGCTTTCCACCATCCAGGACCGGCCGTGTACGGGATGCGATCCGATGGGGCAAAGCTTAAGCCGCTACAATGGTCTGAAACGGGTGTGAAACTCTACGGTTCCACTATCCATTGGCAAACATCATCGTTGACATGAATATACATATCCTCCTCAGAGCAGAAAATTACCCCGCGTTATACGAGTGGATACTATGAAGAACACACATCTGTGTGTCCTTGACGAAGAATGAGAATATCCCCGAATTGCCGACGGTAGGCATTCCTCTCCTTTAGATAGCACAGGGTACATCATCTTGTTTTTCCCAGGGACTCCTCCCTCAAACTCGGCCAGGAACCCCACACTGCACCGCCTAGCACTCTTACGAAACTTTAGATCAAAATAGGGAGTCTTGGTTGCGCCCTTCCAAGCCTTGTTCACTACCCTGGAGCAATGCGTTGTTCCTAGGGTTTAGGGTTTAGATTTGACCTTCAGAACGATGTCTTCAACTTGCTCTTTTTTTTTGAAAGGAGTATATATTAATACTAAAAGATACCTATTTCACTAAGTATCTGCAACGACGCATTGTCCTAGCGGTCATACGGATGCACAAGTCAAAAAAAATTACAAAAAAAGAAAAGTCCCGCTACAATTCCTCATTCATTGAAAGCAGTAATACCACAACTCCATCTTCTAAAAAAACGACGCCTTCAAGAAGAGAACACTGCACAAACACCGTCATCGTCCGATCAAAGATCTAGGTTTTCACCCTAAAGAAAATCCACGCTCTCAAAACAACACCTTCAACAGGCCATTGCCAGGCACAACCAATTAAGGCCAGACCCTGGGTTTTCATCCTGAAAGATAGGACCATGAACTTCTCCTATACTATCATCCTCGCTTGCATACCACTGCTCCAAGTCACGAGTCATCAAGCCAATTCCTCATCACCACCCGGACTCGAACCATCATTGTCAGTCCTCAGATCTCGGTCTTTATGATATTCTCCATCGGTACCATGGGACGAGAACATGCCCCATGATATTAACAGCCAATAGAGCTTCGAAGCGCTCCCTCGCCAGAGTAAAAAAACATGGGTGCGCACGACCGAATCCCACCAGATTCAGCGATATCTCGGCATATACGCACTGTAGAGTTCGCCGGCGGAGCCTTCCGAAACACGACGCTTCAGCCAGATCGATGACGATAGGCACCTGACAGATCTTCACCTAGGTGATGTAACACCCTCAGAATCGGACATATGCAAGTTTTAGCGAAAACCCGCCAAACCCGCATAGAAAAGATTCAAAGGTGCCCACCAGGCACTTTCGTGCGGGTGGAAAACGAAGTAATAACATTACACAACAGTCCTCGATGGGACCCACAGAACAGATATATATAACAGCGACTCAATGAGTCAAGAATACAGATATAATATACAAAGATCCAAATCACCTTGAAAACGATAGAGCGTCCAGCTACGGACAAGATGCAAATGGGGCTAAGAGCCCGGAAGAATAACCAAGCGTCCATAACCCTGCAGGCCAAGCCGGAAGGGTAACCACGCTAACGACGCCGATCTCAAAACCTGCTTAAACAAAGGGGTGCCGACAAAGGGCAAAGGAAAAGAGGAGCGTCGATCGAGGCCAGCGAGACTAGAATTCGGCGGTCCTCGCCTACATAGGTGTGGTGGACTGAGCGGCAGCGGCAGCATGCACTGAACAACCTATAGAGACTCGATACAACTAGCGGTTATCAGAGAGGGGTAAGAAGGACCTATTCGGAACCAACCTGATACTACCATCAAGCAAACCCATCCTGGCGTTCCCCCTCGAGCCCAAACGAGGAAGTCAACCGAGGAACTCACACAGTTGGCAGTTTTACTTATTCAGTTATCGTTGCAGCAATTACTAGTCAAGTATAGATAATCATCCTGATAAAATAAGCAGTGGGCACTTTTAGTTAACCATTCCGTTATAGTTACAACGCTTACTATTCAGATATGGATAGCATAAGATAACCCGAAACCCAGCAGTTGTTGCTACTTTTATTAGCCATTCCGTTGTAGTTGCAAGACTTACTAATCAGGTATAATGGTCGCAAGCGACACTCAAAACAAGCAATTGTGGGCAGTATTATTTAGCCATTCCGTTGTAGTGAAGCTGATTACTAGTCATTATAAAGTCAAATTCATAGCAATAAACTTTAGTTATGCTTGTCTATGGTCGAGATACTGTGCTCCAAGTCGTCCATATCCGCGGACACGGCTTTCAGAAAGTTTTACCCGGCCGGGGTGCACCAATAGCAACACACGCTCGATCAACCTCGGAAAAACCAAATCAACACCCAACGAGGCTTTCACATTTGAACAATCAGGATTCGGAAATATTTCAGGGGCCACCCCTTAAGTAGAACCCATAGCAGTAAGCTAGCTCGAGACGGACTCAAGGTTTGGGTGGGCGGTGTGGCGGGGAACCGAAAGTGTGGCTGGGCTTGTCGACACAGCGTAACGTGTCCCGATCCTAACAAGATGCAGTGTGCTCCTCGCACAATTTAAATACAGTAGCATGGCATAAGTACAGGATAGTAAATAAAACCTCAAACTAGTTTGTGGCCCCAAGAAATAAGACTGAATCAAGCTCTGGCTCAGGGGGGTCCCATATACCTCCCGGATGTGGATAGCGCGATAATTCAAGGAACAGGTATCAAGTACTCGGGGTCCTACGGGACACAAGTGGGCGTTCGGAAACCAAATATTATCTATCACCCACTGATGCCTCTGCTTACTTCAGTTTTAGTTGTTAAACAGGAATTAAAGTGAACGGTAAGTAAAACTAAGATCCACTCCAACAACAACATGCGGCAATACATCAACATCTGTGGCACTGGACGACACGCAACAACACTTGAGCAAGCGACTACGACGCGCAAGTCCAACTATCTACCAAACAATAGGTGATAGGATGTGTCCAAGGCAATATAAGGCTGCAGGGGATATCACGGGTACGAAAACTAGAGCAACGCAACACAGATAGCAATAGATCAATAGGAGGGAATAAATACTATAAAAGTAAGATAGGTAGAAAGGGGGAGATGCTCGCCTGAAAACATTGTCGAAGGTTCAACCGAAGATCGGGTCGACACTCGCATCAACTCAACGGCCTTATCCGCGAAGAAGCAAAACACTAGAATAAACACCGGGTGCAATATTTAATACAACGGCAGAAGATCGGCATGATGCATGTATGATGCATGGCATGGCAAGGTGCGATGCAATTAGGTCATATTAAACGGAACCGGGGTCCCGACAATTAATTAGGTGGTTTATGTTGTTTAGCTACCCCGCATTTTAAATGTTGTTTAACATGTCAAAAGATAATACGGGTTTGCTACACAAGTTTAAATGAGGCCAATTATAAGGCTAGTTTTGCCCGCATATGGGCCCCATATTTAATTAGAGGTGAATCGGCATAAGGCCCCCAAACCACATGATATGCATGCGAGATGAATGACTTAATATGCAACAACTGTATTATATTATAAAATAGGGTTTCGGGAAGGGGTTCACACATTAGGGTTCGACGAACTTGGGATTCCGGGGTTCAGGGTTCGGTCTCGGACAACTGAGGTAGATCTTGTCGCATCCGCGGTCTCGGCGAACTCGGCGTCCGGAAAGGGGTACTTGGTTCGATGTCGGGGGCGCATCGGATCCGCTCTGGCCGGTGTCGAGCTTGTCGTGGCGAAGATCTTATCGTTGCGCAGATCCTGTCGGGTCCGCGCCATCGTGTCGGCCTTGGCATCCGGGATGAAGAACTTGGCGTTCCGCGTCGGTGATCTTGGCGCTCGGGTTCGGTCTTCGGATCCGGATAGGAGGTCTTGGCGCGGCACCGGGTTCGGGGTGTCGAGGCTTGGTCTTCGGGTTCTAGGACGGAGATCTTGGCAGTTCCAAAATCCCTTGTCGGTGTGGACTTGAAACCGGCACCGGGGTGTCATTTTACTGCTTCTGGGCCGCACCAATTCCAGGATCGATCTTGTTCAGTACCATAGCAACCTTGGCATATCCATGTCGAAGATTGTCAGAGAACTCAGCCAAGCTTACATCGCCAGCAGAGACTCATACCAACTTATCTGCACTTAAACGTATAGCAGCAGAAGCACGGGCCGAGGGCACGCAGACGGAGCCGAGGTTGACGCGGTGCTGGGAGGGCCGCGGGGCGCGCGGGGCGGCGGCGATCGGGCGGGGCGGTCGGACGCGAGAGAGGTGGGGAGGCGGGTCGCTGGCGAGGAAGGCGGCCTGGGCTGAGGTCGGCGCCGGCGGTGAGGGCTCGCGGCTCGGGGTGCTGGGCGAGGCAGAGGGAGGCAGGCGGAGGTGGTCGCCGGAGGCGGGCCCGGGCAGCGATGGCGCGGCGGGTTCGCCGGCCGGAGACGCGGGCGTGGCGGAGAGGAGGAGGTGGCGCCCAGGGACGCAGCGTCTGAGGAGCGCTTCGGGCAGCACGGCAGGTCGGGCGAGGCGGAGGACCGAAGCCGGGCGGCGCTGTCATGGCGAGGTGGCTCCAAGGGCGGCGAGATAAAGGCCGGCCAGCGGGATGCGGTGGAGGAGCCCGTCTGTGGCGCAGCTCAGGAGAGGCCACAGGAGGCGAGGCAAGGCGTGAGGCGGTGGCAGGCGGAGGCGGTGGTGGGGCTGCGACGGCGAGAGGGTTGCGGGAGGAGGAAGAAAAGGAGGGAGCAAGCGGGTCAGGGTGGGACCAGGGGGACAGGGGCCACGCGGGACGTGCGCGTGTGTGTGTGTTGCCCAGGGGTGGGGCTGTGTGTGAGAGGGTTGAGTGGGGCCGGTTGGTGGGGGTGGTGAGAGAGGGAGAGAGAGGGAGGCTGATGTGGCGGGGTCTGGTTGGTTGGGGTATAGAGCCAGGTGAGGTGGCGAGAGATGATAGGCTGGGGTGAGGTGGAGGGGAGGGCTGGGTAGGTTAGTTGGTAGCTGTAGGATTAATGGGGTGGGCCGTTGGTTGGACCGATTAATTTCTGGGGTGGTCGTTCGGGTCGAAACGGCCCGTTCGACTGCCCCACTAAAATAATTCAAAGTTTTATTTATTTTAAACAGGGCATTGGCAACCCGTTAACCGACAAAACAAAATAATCCGGAGACCCGGGTTTGGCGTTTGAATAAAAGACGGGGCGTTTAGAAAACATGAACCGGTTTTTCCGAAAATAATTTTATGCAAGCAAATGCAAGATGATGACGATGCTCAAATGCAATGTGGCATGATGACATGAGCATGCGCTTCATGATGATGCAATGCACAAAAACAACGCGATTTTCTAGTAGCGGTTTTGCGAGATGCCACAGGTGACGAGTAGGAACCCTAGTACCACCACCTTTTATTCAAGCCGAGCATGTGGAGAAGACGACAAACTAGAAAGCCGTTGCAGAACTTCACTGGCATATCCACAACAAATCCTGGCCTAGATCTAAGGTCGAATTCGCGATCAGCGCTTCGACCTGATCCCCTCTCCCTCCACGTGCTCGATCAGGGAACCATCCGTTCGCCGACCGGCGCCCTGAGTCCCACCGCGCCGCCACGAGGACGGCGGGTCTAGGAGGAACCCTAGACCCACGGCCACAACACCATCACCCGCAACCGCCTAGGAAGGAGAGTCCGACTGCAGCCGCCGCCTGGCCAGGAAGCGCCGTCCCGACCACCGCCGGGGCCTCCATGAAACGGCGCAGCCCCAGCCACCCCATTGAAGAAGACCGTCGCAGCCGTCACCCCTAGCACCTTAGGTACTAGGGGCCGCCGCCACTGCGGCCGACGCCAACGGCAGCGGCAGAGGGAGGCGATCTGGAGGAACGGGAGGTCGGCGGTGCAGGGATCTGGGGGCCCTCCGATGGCGGCTGGGGTCGCCAGGGGAGGGTTACGTATCTGACGTAAAAGACATCATCCCCTTTTTTTCTCTTCAACTTGCTCCCGGATGCCCATCACCCGATCCATGGAAAATCCCTTGCGTTCATCATTTTCTCTCGGATATACTTCCTGCTTGGAGTGGGAAGTGAGGTGACGCGGGGGGGTGGGGGGTGGGGGGGGGGGGGGGTTGTGCTTGTGCACGAGCTCATGGAGAGTGATGGAGTAGATCATTTATGTGGGTACTATGAAAGCGATGTATACCAAGTGAACCTACAATCTCCACGTACGCACCCTGTTAAAATATGATTCAAATTCAATTTAAGGAGGCTATCTTCGGCCCGTCGTGGTATAGATCATTGAATACTTAGGTTTTCACCGCTATATAAATATCTTGTAAGCCGCCCGCTGGGATATAAGTTGCATCCTATAGTGTAATATTTGCCGGGACTCTAGCGTGTTCAACCCTGTAGGATTTTTAATCGTTATTGATAGAATATCAGTAAATAATGCAGAACGTTGGTCTATTGGAACCTTCCTGGGAAGCAGCAGTTGTTGGTGGTTTGACTTTATTTTGAGTCCATGTCCAATCAAGAGTTTAACTTAGATGTTTCTAACAAATATCAGTGCTGCACTCCAATTGAAACAAGTCTTTCAAACCGGGTCTGTTTCATAAAGTATCAGATTGCAATATGCGCTTTTGATCATCATCGCGCTTCTGCTGAAAATATATGATCCGATTGGTCACCGGGAGGATCCAGCAAAAAAACGAGGAACCACATGGGCACCATGTATGGAAAAATCACCAACCCTTTCATTTGAAAGAAAATCACAACTACGTACACTTATAAACGTTGAAATATACTTCATCCAATAGCAATATGACAAGTTTACTAATAAAGTGGACAACCTTGTGGACAAAAATACAGAGATCTAAATAGTTCACGTTCACGGATGTCCTGTTTCCCGGCTACAGCCACGGTTTTAATTAGCAATTAGTGTCCCCTTCGTTCACTAATGTAAAATATTTTAGATATTTTAACATGGACTAGATACACTTCAAACCGAGTGAACCTACACACTAAAAAACATGCACATGCATGTGTTTTAAAAATTCCGAACTAGTACATGTATAGGCTCTCTTCTTCGACCCCGTCTCTCCTCTCCCCCTTCCCCCGCCTGGTCGTTGACCTCTGGAGACCGGCCTGATCCCGACCCCTCTCCGGCGGCTCTGCCGGCCGGAGGGGGAGGGGGAGGTGCCGGAGTAGATGATAGATTTAGTTTTAGGTTTTAAAAAGATAAAATGTCTTAAACGGAGGGAGTACTACAGGTTGTCTCTATGTGTGATGGGGTGCTGCAGATGGATGCGTCACACTGAACCCTTTGCACATGTGTAATTTAGGTGCAGTTCCTAACGATAGCTAGCTGCGGTCCTTGACGAACCCCTTGCTTCAGAGCGGCAAGAAGAGGCAGCCGAGCACAGTGCACACTGCACATGCCGAATGACGATGTCGCGGCCACTACCATCGGAGCTGCGCAGCTTCATGGAAATCTAGAGTAGCGTGAGCAAAAATTTCCCTTCCCATGGCCTCCTGGATCCCAACCTTAGTCTCACTCTATTCTCATGCGCGAGGTACCTGACGGAGATCGTGACCAGCATGACAGGGATCGAGTCAACCGATAGCTTGCAGTCCATGTGGAGCATGGATATGTTGCCTCCGAGCGGCGTCCTAGGGTCACAGTGGCTTGTTGAGGTCGGGACCGGTGTAGGACTGAGCGATTGTGAAGCTTAGGGCCACCGTGCCCATATGTTGCAGGGCCGGGGAAAAGGTTGGGAGGAGCTGGCGTGGAGCTCGGGCATCCGGCCTGTGTCGGAGGGAGAGAGAAGACAAATTGTACCGCCAAACTTTGTTTCCTAAGAGGTGTCAAAATGTAAGTTTACAAACACAAATCTTGAAGTTATCATGGTCTTCGGATAAACATGAACGCAAATACATGGGTGGAAAAACCATATTGAAGGCTTGAAACACAAGGTAAATTCAATTAAAAAATGTACACCGCGAGGTAGTGCACTCTGAATGAGAGACAACATGTCTAACATTGTTTCCTTGAGAGCCATTAATCACCAACTGAGAATTTATTTTCTTCAAACCAAGGAGATGACAGCAAAGCACTCGAAGTACAAGGACAACAGATCCGGCGTAGGGGATGACCCTAACCATCTTATTTGTGAAAGAAAATTAAGGAAAATAAACATGTCGGTAAAGAGAAAAGTTTCAACCATGGTTCTAGATTACTCTTAAGAGATTGTGTAAACACCAATGGATGTCATATAAATTTGATTTGAACTGCCAAAGAAGCCCTCGATGGTGGCGTCCTCTGGCACAGAAGCTTGGAACGAAGTGCCACCTACTTGAGTTCCGAAAGGTCCATACGTTCTCACGGTGGTGACCAACTTGAATGATGATATAATGTTCAGAAATCCTAGATAATTGGCCACTATTGTACCCGATAATCCTTTCACGAACTCAGAAGAGCCCAGCTGGATCTGCAGCAAAACGCACCAAGAAAACAATGGAAAAACTTGTAACGAGATTCATATACCTAGTAAAGGGAAACACTGCATCATATATATTATCAAACCAAATGAAGCATAAATAGCTCATCGTGGTACTATTCCCACCAAAACCACCCCAGCGACCTAAGGTGAGGCTAGTCCCATTTCCATCAATACAAGCAAATGAAATTGCATCAAAGACGACACCACTGAAAATTGTAACGCTCACTAGGTGTCTAGGTTTTTCTTTAATGTCATGAGTGGAACTTCCTTGATTACCCCAGGGCTCAAGCTTGGTCCAAGCTAACTGCATCAGTATGATTAAGCAGTTAACAGACCAATTTTAGCAACTTCCATAAAGCATGCACGTAGTATCACCTTTGAAAGGGCATTTATTGTCATAATCACTTTTGGTGTTCGGTAACAACAAGTTGATCATTTTACAGTTTGTTATTGTCCACAGGTTGGTATGACCACAGATAAACATCACTCACACTCTTGGGAAAAGACCACACACATTTACCATCGCTCGGAAACTCGGACCGAGTCTCCGGTCTTCAAGACCGAGTCTCGGTGGTCCGGAAGTTCGGTCTTGGCTCGTGGTGCCTCCCGGGACATGGCTAGGTCGGTCGGATGGCCGGTCAGGACGGTCCGAGATTGGCCAAGTCTCCGGACTTTGGTCGAGGAATCTCCGTCTTGGAAGGCCGGAGTCTCCGATGTTGATGGTGAAGAAATGGGCTGGTCAGGTTGGCGATCGGACTGGTCCGGAGATTGGCCGGAGTCTCCGGTGTAGACCGGAGTCTCCGGTCTGACTTTTCTACAACGGTCAGAAAACGGTTCGTGGAGGGGACTTTCTATAAATAGGGACCCTTATCTTCTTTCTCCAGTCGCTCGAGCTGCTCAAGAACACCAACACCATTAGAGCCACCAAATCCACAAGATCTCTTCATCCAACCATCCAAAGTCATTGATCTTTGGAGAATCGAAGGAGGAGGCCTTGATTCAAATCTTCACCAAGAGAGATCTTCATTTCCCCCTCATTCACTTGAGGGCCCCCAAGCTCTAGTGTTTCTCTGTAAACCCTAACTTTGATTTGGTTCTTACAAGCTTGTATTTGATTTGTCTTGACAGCTTGCTTGTATTTGGGAGCCTCCAATTCAGTTGTGGGTGTGTGCCCCGAACTTGTTGTAAAGGTGCCGGCTTCCACCTCGAAGGTTGCCGATATAGTGGAAGGTGAATCGAGCCCTTTGGGGTGAGGTTCATCGAAGAACAAGGGAGGCCTCTCGTGGCGTTGGTGGTTTGAAACCACCCCCTCTCCAAACGTAGACGTACTTCCCCTCAAAAGGATGGAATTACGGGAAACAAATCCTTGTGTCTCCGCGTCCACTCCCTTGGTTACTTCTATCCTTTACCGAACTTTACTTACTTGTTCTTGCTTAGTGTTGTGTTAGTTTTTGCTTGTTTGACATATAGGTAAATTCACCATAGTTGCATATTCTAGAGAATTTATCTTTCTTGTCAAACCCTAATTTGAAAAAGAGTAAAATTTGAAGTATCACCTATTCACCCCCCCCCCTCTAGGTGCCCATACGATCCTTTCAATTGGTATCAGAGCCTCGGCTCTTTATTTGGGCTTTACCGCCTAAGAGAATATGGGTAGCCGCGAAGGGGATGGTGATGGTGAGCCAACCACGGTGACCATGGAATATCTCAAAAACTTGGAAACAAGATTGAGCTCTTCCTTGGTCAACGAAGTCAAGAAGATGCTTGAGCAACTTCTTAAAGACAAAGAAGGCTCACCACCCCCATCTCCTCAAGAGGATCAACCATCCATTTTACCTAAAGGGAATACGCCGGTATCCCGAGGGTGCATTGGTAGGGGGTAAACCAGACAACGCTAATTCCTCCACACACAATAATGGTGGGAAGGGTGAGCACCGTGACTCATGGTACTCTCCCGACCCTCCAATCCCCCACCCTCATGTATACAATAGAGTTGACACACCTAAGCTTGAAGAATCTGCTACTTTTGCTCAATGGCAATCACTAATGAGAACTCATATGCGCAGCTCTTGCATTGAACTATGGAACATCATCGAGCATGGACTCTTTATTGGGGATCCAAACAACTTGACAAGAAGAGAGATTGTTAATAGTCAACTCAATGCCACTGCTCTGCATATGATTCAACAAGGTTTGGGGACAAAGGATTATCCACACATTGAGCACTTTTGCATTGCCAAGGAAGCTTGGGATGCTCTCACTGTGTTGTTCATTGGAAATGAGAGTATGAGGAGGAACCGATATGATGCTCTAAGCAATGAAGCCGAAGGCTTCTACATGAAAGAAGGTGAAGATCACGAAGATATGTACCATAGGCTCAAGACCACCGCCACTGCTTTTAGGAATGTGGGTGCCTCACATGTGGATGATGCATGGATAAAAAGGAAATATGTGAGTGCCCTCATGCCTTTTGAGCCCACCGACTTGAAGAGCCTACAAGGAAGACACAACTACCATCTCATGACCTCAAATGAAGTTATGCAAGAGATGGCTGCTTTTAAGGTTGCCGCCAAGAATGCCAAAGATGCCCGTGCTCGTGCCCTTGGTATGAGCAATGTTGTCAATGTTGCTTTGAAGGCCAAAGTTGTGGACCATGGGGATGAATATGATAGTGATGAAGGGCTTTCCATGGACCATCCCGATGAAGTCAAGATTGCTCATAGTCAATATATGGCTTTCTATGCAAAGAACTTTTGGAAGAATCCCGCCAAGGCCAAGATGGAAATGGAACGGAGAAGCAATCCAAATGGGAAAAGAGAGAATACCACAAGATTGAGAACTTGCTCCAATTGTGGTGACCGCTACCACTTTGTAGCTAGTTGCCCCTATGAGAAGAGAGAAGATCATGGTGGAAAGCTTGTGTTGAAGAAGACTCTCAAGGGACCGTACAAGAAACCTTTCATCAAAAATAATCCCATCAACAAGAAGCCGGGAGAAATTGTCTTGATCACTCATGAAGAGTACTCCTCCGACAATGAAGATGATGAAGATGACGAAGAGGAAACTTCTCATGGTGTGGCTGCTCTTGCCACCACCTCTACTCCGACATTCTCACTCTTCGATTCTCCAAATGAGAACTCTTCCGCCAAGAACGCCACTTGCCTTATGGCAAGAGGAACGGAGGTATCTTCATCATCCCGCTCTACTCACCTAGATAATGATGAAATTAATGATGAGATGTCTCTTGATGTTAAAAAGGAATTAATTGCCTTTGATGAGTTTATGACTAACCTAGAAGGTGATGCTAAGCTTCATTTTGGAAACATCTTAGATCAACTATCACATACTCAAGAGCTTCTAGATGTAAGATGTAAACTTGGGCATGAACATATGATTGAGCTAGAGGCCCTAAAAAATGCTCTAGAAGAAGAACAAGAAACTAGGTTGTCACTTGAATTAAAACTTGAAGGGCTTGATGAGGCCAATGACATTATTGTTAACAAACTCATCAAAGAGCGTGATCATGCTATTGCTAAATATAAAAGAGCTAAAAAGGACAAGATTGAGTTTGGTGTGGTTCATGAAAAACTTGCGAGGACTTTAGCTTGCTTAAAGGCCCACAAGGCCTTGGAGAGTGAACTCTTGTCTCTCACAAAGTCCCATGAAACGCTTCAAACTCAATTGGCCAATATTCCTTCACCTAGTAACTTCATTCCATCTAGTAGCACAACTACTCTTGAAGAGAATGCTAGGTTGAAGGGGGTGCTTGCTAAGGCAACATTTCCACAAGGCAACAAGTCTATTGATGTCCTTTTGAGCAAGCAAAGGCGTAATGATGATAAAGGGGGCATTGGTTTTGTTTCCAAAACAAAGAAGAAGAACAATAATAAGAAGAAGGACAAGACCGCACAAGAGACCAACAAGACCATTGTGGAGAGTAAGACCACAAGTGGTAAAACTATGTTTCATGATGATTTTACGGGAAGTGCTAACCCTCACTATGTTCTAATGCGAGATTATTATGGTGATGTGTATGCACAATATGTTGGTCCTTATGATGTTTATATTGCTTGGTCTATTTGGGTTCCCAAGACCCTTGTTGCTAACAAAAGAGGACCCATTGAAAAATGGGTACCTAAAAACTAGCTTGATCTTTTGTAGACTTATGCTTCCGGAGGGTCAAAATGGGTGATCGATAGTGGTTGCACAAGTCATATGACCGGAAGCTCGTCTATTGTCAAGGACTTGGTGTCAAATGAAGATCAAATCACCGTCACATATGCTGACAAGTCAAAGTCTAAGGTAATGGGTTTCGGCAAGGTAGTGGTGGCTCACGACATTACACTCGTGAACGTCATGCTTGTTGAAACCCTTGGATACAATTTACTTTCTGTCTGTGCTCTTGTAAAGATGGGCTTTGCCGTCTTTATCGATAATGATATTGTGGTCCTCATGTGGAGCAAGTCTCTCAAGGTCGCTTTCGTTGGGTACGTCGAAAATGACTTGTATGTGGTGGACTTTTCGGGGCAAGCCACTGCAGGTCCGATGTGCTTATACGGAAAGGCCGATGTGGGTTGGCTATGGCACCGCCGACTAGCCCATGTCAATATGAGAACTTTGCAAAGTCTCCATAAAGAGGGACATATTGTTGGACTAAAAGAAAATGTTTCCTTTGCCAAAGATCGTGTTTGCAGGGCATGTGTTTTAGGGAAGATGCATGACGCTCCACACAAGACCACGAACCAAATCAAGTCTAACAAGATCTTGGAACTCCTTCATGTGGACCTATTTGGTCATCCATCTCATGCAAGTCTTGGAGGGAAGAAATATTGTTTGGTGATTGTTGACGACTTTTCAAGATACTCTTGGGTTTATTTCTTCGAGTTGAAGAGTGAAACTCAAAAGACTTTCATTGACTTCATAAACTTGGTTCAATGGCAACACAATGTTCCCGTATTGATTATAAGAAGTGACAACGGCACCGAGTTCAAGAACTACACCTTGAATGATTTCCTTAGTGATGAGGGGATTAAACATCAATATTCCGCGGCATACACCCCTCAACAAAATGGTGTGGCCGAAAGGAAGAACCGGACTCTTATTGAGATGGCTAGGACCATGTTGATGGAGTTTAAATCTCCATACAACTTCTGGGCCGAAGCCATCTCCACCGCTTGCCATGCTTCAAACCGGCTCTACCTCCGCAAGAAAATCAACAAGACTCCATATGAGATAATTACCGGTAACAAGCACAACATATCTTATTTCCGGGTGTTCGGTTGTAAGTGTTTCTATCTCATCAAAGGTGTTCGTTTGTCTAAATTCGAGTCTAAAGCATTAGAGGGTATTTTTGTTGGCTATGGTCTCGAATCTCACACTTATATAATCTATGACAAGCTCTTCGGAGCCGTCATAGAATCTTGTAGTGTGACCTTCGAAGAATATGATGGTCCCCAAGGGGGGCGTGTTGATGCTTGTGATGCAGATGATGAAATGCCTCAGGATGCCATAGGAAGAATGGGTGTGGGTTATATCCGCCCCGTTGAGGAACCCCTTATGGCGGATCGAGAAGACCTATGCTCCACTCGAGTGGAGCCCTCATCTTCACAACCTCAACATGCTCCATCTACCGAAGAGGACACTGACTCAAGCCAAAGATAAGATGTGGACCCTCAACATAGTGATCAATGTGTGGATTATAGTCAAAGGGTGCTTGGTCCATTCGATGGGTTGTAAAGTGGTGCCAAGTCAATTTGTCAAGGAAGATCCATCCAAGCTGTTTTGAGACGAGCTCAAATTGAGGCTAGAAGATCACTTGATCAAGACCAAGGTTAATCCTTGCCTCCCAATGTAGAGGATGACTCCAATGTTGATCAAGGTCATGTAGATGGTCAAGACGAGGATCAAAATGATGAAGAGGGTCCTCCAAGAAACAATGAGGATATCCACGCTCGTCGCGAAGCTAGAAAAGAAAGAATGTTGGAAATAAGAGACCACACTCTCCAAAATGTTGTTGGAGATCTAAGGAAAGGAATTTCCACAAGAGCACAATTGAAGAGGTTCAGTGAACACCAAGCACACATCTCCATGATTGAACCAAAGAAAGTGTGGGAAGCTCTTGAAGATTCGGATTGGGTAGAAGCTATGCACAAAGAGCTCAACAATTTTGAGAGAAACAAAGTTTGGAAGTTAGTTGAGAAGCCAAAGGATTGCTGCAATGTTATTGGAACAAAGTGGATATTCAAGAACAAGCAAGATGAGCATGGAATTATAGTAAGGAACAAGGAAAGATTGGTTGCACAAGGGTATTCTCAAATTGAAGGCATTGATTATGGAGAGACTTATGCACCCGTGGTTCGCCTTGAGTCCATCTGTATCCTTCTTGCTTATGCGGCACATCATAACTTTAAGTTGCAACAAATGGATGTAGAAAGTGCATTCCTTTATGGTCCTTTAAATGAATTGGTATATGTTAAGCAACCCCCGGGATTTGAGGACCCCAACTCCCCAAACCATGTCTACAAACTTGATAAGGCGCTCTATGGGCTCAAGCAAGCCCCACGCACGTGGTATGAGCACCTTAGAGAGTTATTGTTTGACCGTGGTTTTGAGGTTGGGAAAATTGATCCCACTCTTTTTACTAAGAGGGTCAATGGGGAGCTTTTTGTATGCCAAATATATGTTGATGATATTATCTTTGGTTCATCTAACAAAGCTTTTAATGATGAATTCTCAAAGATTATGACTAGTAGGTTCCGGATGTCGTTGATGGGGGAGTTGAAGGTATTTCTTGGCTTTGAGATCAAGCAAGTTAGAGGAGGAACATTCTTCAACCAAGCCAAGTATACTCAAGATATGATCAAGAGATTCAAAATGCAAGATTTGAATGGAGCTCCTACTCCCATGGCTACAAAGACTCATCTAGAACAAAATCCAAATGGTAAAGATGTGGATCAAAAGGTATACCGGTCTATGATTGGTTCTTTGCTTTACCTTTGTGCATCTAGACCCGATATTGTGTTGAGTGTAGGTGTGTGTGCAAGATATCAAGCTGCTCCTAAGGAAAGCCATTTAATGGCGGTCAAGAGAATCTTTCGATATTTAGTTCATACCCCATTTTATGGTCTTTGGTACCCTCAAGGCTCAACATTCGCTCGTTGTGGATACACGGATTCGGATTGGGCGGGAGACAAGGATGATAGAAAATCAACATTCGGGGCTTGTCAATTCCTTGGTAGGTCCTTGATTTGTTGGTCTTCTAAGAAGCAAAACTGTATATCTCTCTCCACCGCCGAAGCCGAGTATGTTGCTGCTGCTAGTGCTTGCACCCAATTTCTATGGATGAGGCAAACTTTAAAGGAATACGGTGTCCATTGTGACAAAGTGCCTCTTCTATGTGACAATGAAAGTGCCATCAAGATTGCATACAACCCGGTGGATCACACAAGGACAAAGCATATTGAGATTCGACATCACTTCATTAGAGATCATGTTGCTAGAGGTGATATTGATCTATCCTATGTATCAACCAAAGATCAACTTGTCGATATCTTCACGAAGCCACTTGATGAAGCAAGATTTTGCTACTTGAGGAATGAACTAAATATCGTAGATTTAAGGAGTTTGACTTGATGTTATTGCACTCTCACCTATGTTTCATCTCATATTTGGTTTAGGTGTAGGCATGGATATAGGGGGAGTGCGGTCCTAATTGATTGGACCATCCCTCCCCCCATTATGCCCAAAGCAATCAAAATCATTCCTCTTAATATCATTTAGTGATATGTGAGCTTAATGATGAGTTTTGGTAATGGACCCAAGATATATCTTCGTGGTGCCAAGCCAAGTATACTCAAATATGGTGGCCTATGCCACCTCCCTATCTCACTTGAGAGGTTGGCACTTACTCATGTTCGTCATTTGATTCATTTTAGTATCTTGGAGCTTTTCTGATTATTTTCGAACTTCTATGGCTCTTATTGGTTCTTCACAGTTTGATGTCTCAGCCCAAACCCTTTTCCTATCTTAAAAACCATATATCTCCCATATATGTACCCAAACACCTTTCCTGGAATTTTTGGTCGAGGAGGACCGGAGTCTCCGGTGTACAAACACCGGAGTCTCCGGTGTAGGCCGGAGTCTCCGGTCTGGACGGTTTCTGTCACTTAAAGAAGGGGCACGGGGTGAACTGGAATAGCAGTTCCTCTTTCTTCACCCCGTCCCCTACCTCCAAACCCGTCGCCTCCTCCTCCAAAAATCCTCCCCGGAGGTCAAGAAGCCCCCGGGATCCGCCGTGCAGCCGGCCAACCTTCTCCTCTCCTCCATTGGGTCATTCCCACCGAAGGAATCGATCCCATGGACAGATCTGGTACCTCTCCTCTCCTTTTTCCTCCTAGGGTTCATCCCTAGATGTGTTTTTGAGGATTGTTGCTGATTTGTCCATTGGAATCACTTGTTTGCTTGCACTCTAGTACTTTAGCCTTGTTGCATTGCCCGATCTACTGGATTTACCCTCACAAGCATCTCCCCATCGCATACCCGAGCCTCCTGGCCGGAGACTCCGAACTTAAGTCCGGAGACTCCGGTCCAGGCCGGAGACTCCGGTCTGAACCGGAGACTCCGTGTCAGCTTGAGACTCGGTGGGTGAATCAAAGTAGTCCAGAAATGCATCAAAGCTCTTGTACTGCATCTTTGGGACATATATACTCATCTCCATGCTATCTCCCTCACTGATGTTCACAGGTGATGGTTCTAGTCGCCCTCGTCGTACCAAGGCCAAGTCCCAAAGGGGCAATCCTCGCTATGATGAAGCTCAGGGTCAGTTTATCGTGCCTCCATCCAACCGGAAACAGCGGGCATGTGATGCAGCTTACATGAAGAGGGATCAAGAGAGGGCTGAACGGGAGGAACGTGCAAAAAGAGCCAAGTATGACAACCTCCAGTACCTAGACAAGATGTCTAAAGAGGAGTTCCGTGAGCTGAGGAAGACAGATTTCTATGCACTGCCTCGTACCAGTGATGACCCTCATTTCTGGAGGAAAGAGCAGAGTGTGTTCATGAAGGATGTGTATGGTGTACTCACCAAATCACCTGTTTGCCCTCAGAAGTTCATGAACATTGAGAAAATGCGCCAGAGCCCGTATTTCAATGATGCCCTGTGGATCTGTGAGAAGCTGGGTCTCTACAACTTGATGGAGCTGCATGAAGACTACAGTGTGCACCTTGTTCAGCAGTTCTATGCCACTGTGGTGTTTGGGACTAATCTTGCCAGGACTATGGTGTGGATGACTGGCTCTACTCGCTGCACAGCTACTTTCCATGACTTTGCCAATGTCATCTTTGAGACTTTTCATGGCGTATCTACTCCTGTGGGACGGCGCATGCACTCAGCAGCCTTGGGTGAGAACAAGTTAAAGCTGGCACCTCTGTATGATGATGGTGTTGTGGGGGCCTCCAAGGGACTCAAGCCCCTCTACAACCTTATGTTGAGGATTTTCCGTCACACTATTGCTCCAAGTGCTGGAAATGATGATGCTCTCAGGGGAGGACTTGTCAACCTCCTGTACCATACTCACCGGACCTTCAATGTTGGACCAGAGGCTAAGGCTGCACCCATTGATGTGATGGACTTCATTTTCGAGGAGATGTTCCATGCCATTCTATTCAAGAAATCTCCTCCATATGCACCCTTGATTATGAGACTCATCAACTCCCAGCCGCATGATTCTCCACATGGCATACCACCACACCTCACGATGCACACTCTGGTCTCTCTGCAGCAGAAGGGGCACATGGGGCCAGCTCCAAGGCGCTGATATGGAAATGATGATGAGGAGACTCAGACGGAGAGGGCTCCCTCTCCACCCAGGGTTCGGAGGAAGAATCCCTCCAATGTTCCTATGCCTACCATGACTAGAGACTATGTGCATGAGAGGGTCAAGAAGGCCAGCTTCTGGGAGAGGACTCTTTGCTGCATGAACGTTGACATTCGCAAGCAGCAGCATGCATCTTACCAAAGCAACCGCCGCATGGAGAAGCTCCTCAAAGAGATCAAGGACCAGGGTGCTGCTGATACTGAGGAAGGTGAAGATGAATACAATGATGAGCATGGGGCCCAGCAGTCCACAGAGTCTGATCACACTCTCTCATTTGGGGCATGGAATGCCCAACAGGAGAGTCTGGTGGACTGGAAGACGTTTGCTGATGTCACCTCTGGGTTTGGATACCAGGGTTCTTCCTCTTCTCGCCCTCACGGCAAAGGGCCTGCTATCCCGGATGATGATGATGATGATGATGATGATGATGACCATGATGAGGGTGACCAGGACGAGGATGACCAGGATGAGGATGAGGATGCCGAGGATGACGAGGATGACGATGACTACTGAGTTATTGGGGCGCTAGTATAGGTCTTTTCCCTTTTCGGCGTTTCGATGCCAAAAGGGGAGAAGACATTCTCATCGCTTTGCATGGGACTTGGGTTTTGCGACTATCTGCCGTTATTTGCCTTTTTATTTGTAATTTGGATATTCGAACTTGAACTTTATGAGTGTTATCTATTGTTCTTATGAGTGTCTTTCACTATGTGCTTGTGTGCAACACCTATTGTAACTCATGTGAGATTTATGTGTGCTATCGTTGATATTATCTTCCTTACAAGATTTACTTCATTATCTTGCTGCACATAGTCAGGGGGAGCCACATTTATATGTTATTCCATGCAAATCACTTGTTGTCATCGAACACCAAAAAGGGGGAGATTGAAAGGGCATTTATTGTCATAATCACTTTTGGTGTTCGGTAACAACAAGTTGATCATTTTACAGTTTGTTATTGTCCACAGGTTGGTATGACCACAGATAAACATCACTCACACTCTTGGGAAAAGACCACACACATTTACCATCGTCGAAACTCTGCATCGAGTCTCAGTCTTCAAGACCGGAGTCTCGGTGGTCCGAGTTTCAGTCTGCTCGGTGGTGCCTCCCAGGACATGGCTGGGTCAGTCAGATGGCCAGTCCGGAGACTGGTCCGGAGATTGGCCGGAGTCTCCGGACTTTGGTCAGACCGGAATCTCCAGTGCTGGAAGGCCGGAGTCTCCGGTGTTAATGGTGAAGAAATGGGTCGGTCGGCCACAATCCGAGAGGGTCCGGGATTGGCCGGAGTCTCGGTATACGAGTCTCGGTCTCGGACCGGAGTCTCCGGTATACGAGTCTCTCGGTCTCAGATCGAGTCTCCGGTCCGACTTTTCTACAACGGTCGAAACGGTTCGTGGAGGGCTGTCTATAAATAGGGACCCTTATCTTCTTTCTCCGCCGAGCTGCTCAAGAACACCAACACCATTAGAGCCACCAAATCCACAAGATCTCTTCATCCAACCATCCAAAGTCATTGATCTTTGGAGAATCGAAGGAGGAGGCCTTGATTCACATCTTCACCAAGAGAGATCTTCATTTCCCCCTCATTCACTTGAGGGCCCCCAAGCTCTAGTGTTTCTTTGGAAACCCTAACTTTGATTTGGTTCTTACAAGCTTGTATTTGATTTGTCTTGACAGCTTGCTTGTATTTGGGAGCCTCCAATTCAGTTGTGGATGTGTGCCCCGGACTTGTTGTAAAGGTGCCGGCTTCCACCTCGAAGGTTGCCGATATAGTGGAAGGTGAATCGAGCCCTTTGGGGTGAGGTTCATCGGAGAACAAGGGAGGCCTCTCGTGGCGTTGGTGGTTTGAAACCACCCCCTCTCCAAACGTAGACGTACTTCCCCTCAAAAGGAAGGAACTACGGGAAACAAATCCGTGTGTCTCCGCGTCCACTCCCTTGGTTACTTCTATCCTTTACCGCACTTTACTTACTTGTTCTTGCTTAGTGTTGTGTTAGTTTGTGCTTGTTTGACATATAGATAAATTCACCATAGTTGCATATTCTAGAGAATTTACCTTTCTTGTAAAACACTAATTTGAAAAAGAGTAAAATTTGAAGTAGCACCTATTCACCCCCCCCCCCCCTCTAGGTGCCCATACGATCCTTTCAACCTTGAGAGTAAACAAAAAACAATAAAATGAATGAAGAGCAAATCCAACCTTGATGACAACATGCAGGGAAACAGATTCAGAACGGAAAATCAAGTTAAATATTCAGCTTACCTTCCTGCGGTAGAATCCATTAGTAAACAAATGAAAGCTGCGAGGTGTTTTCAGAAATGGTCTTCGAATAAACATGAACGCAAACACATGGGTGGAAAAACCATATTGAAGGCTTGAAACACATGGTAAATGCAATTAAGAAAGGGACATCTCGGAGTTGGTGCACTCTGAATGAGAGCATACACACATGCATGAACGAGTACACATCCATATGGAGACAATATGTCTAACATTGTTTCCTTGAGAAATGAGAGCCATTAATCACCAACTGAGAATTTATTTTCTTCAAACCATGGAGATGACAACAAAGCACTTGCAGTACAAGGACAACAGATCTGGCGTAGGGATGACCCTAACCATCTTATTTGTGAAAGAAAATTAAGGAAAATAAACACGTCGGTAAAGAGAAAAGTTTCGACCATGGTTCTAGATTACTCTTAAGAGATTTTGTAAGCACCAATGGATGTCATATATATTTGGTTTGAACTGCCAAAGAAGCCCTCGATGGTGGCGTCCTCTGGCACAGAAGCTTCGAACGAAGTGCCACCAACTTGAGTTCCGAAAGGTCCGTACGTCCTCACGGTGGTGACCAACTTGAATAATGATATAATGTTCAGAAAGCCTAGATAATTAGCCACTATTGTACCCGACAATCCTTTCACGAACTCAGAAGAGTCCAGCTGGATCTGCAGCAAAACGCACCAAGAAAACAATGGAAAAACTTGTAACGAGATTCATATACCTAGTAAAGGGAAACACTGCATCATATTTATTATCAAACCAAATGAAGCATAAATAGCTCACCGTGGTACTATTCCCACCAAAACCACCCCAGCGACCTGAGGTGCGGCTAGTCCCATTTTCATCAATATAAGCAAATGAAATTGCATCAAAGACGACACCACTAAAAATTGTAACGCTCACTAGGTGTTCAGGTTTTTCTGTAATGTCATGAGTAGAACTTCCTTGATTACCCCAGGGCCCAAGCTTGGTCCAAGCTAACTGCATCAGTATGTTTAAGCAGTTAACAGACCAATTTTAGCAACTTCTATAAAGCATACACGTGGTATCACGTTGAGAGTAAATAAAAAACAAAAAAATGAATGAAGAGCAAATCCAACCTTGATGACAACATGCAGGGAAACAGATTCAGAACGGAAAATCAAGTTAAATATTCAGCTTACCTTCCTGCGGTAGAATCCATTAGTAAACAAATGAAAGCTGCGAGGTGTTTTCAGAAATTGTCTTCGGATAAACATGAACGCAAACACATGGGTGGAAAAACCATATTGAAGGCTTGAAACACATGGTAAATACAATTAAGAAAGGGACATCGCGGAGTTGGTGCACTCTGAATGAGAGCATACACACATGAACGAGTACACATCCATATGGAGACAATATGTCTAACATTGTTTCCTTGAGAAATGAGAGCCATTAATCACCAAATGAGAATTTATTTTCTTCAAACCATGGAGATGACAACAAAGCACTTGCAGTACAAGGACAACAGATCTGGCGTTGGGATGACCCTAACCATCTTATTTGTGAAAGAAAATTAAGGAAAATAAACACTTCGGTAAAGAGAAAAGTTTCGACCATGGTTCTAGATTACTCTTAAGAGATTTTGTAAGCACCAATGGATGTCATATATATTTGATTTGAACTGCCAAAGAATCCCTCGATGGTGGCGTCCTCTGGCACAGAAGCTTCAAACGAAGTGCCACCAACTTGAGTTCCGAAAGGTCCGTACGTCCTCACGGTGGTGACCAACTTGAATGATGATATAATATTCAGAAAGCCTAGATAATTAGCCACTATTGTACCCGACAATCCTTTCACGAACTCAGAAGAGCCCAGCTAGATCTGCAGCAAAACGCACCAAGAAAACAATGGAAAAACTTGTAACGAGATTCATATACCTAGTAAAGGGAAACACTGCATCATATATATTATCAAACCAAATGAAGCATAAATAGCTCACCGTGGTACTATTCCCACCAAAACCACACCAGCGACCTGAGGTGCGGCTAGTCCCATTTTCATCAATATAAGCAAATGAAATTGCATCAAAGACGACACCACTGAAAATTGTAACGCTCACTAGGTGTCCAGGTTTTTCTGTAATGTCATGAGTGGAACTTCCTTGATTACCCCAGGGCCCAAGCTTGGTCCAAGCTAACTGCATCAGTATGTTTAAGCAGTTAACAGACCAATTAGCAACTTCTATAAAGCATACACGTAGTATCACGTTGAGAGTAAACAAAAAACAATAAAATGAATGAAGAGCAAATCCAACCTTGATGACAACATGCAGGGAAACAGATTACGGAAAATCAAGTTCAGCTTACCTTCCTGCGGCAGAATCCATTAGTAAACAAATGAAAGCTGCGAGGTGTTTTCAGAAATGGTCTTCGGATAAACATGAACGCAAACACATGGGTGGAAAAACCATATTGAAGGCTTGAAACACATGGCAAATGCAATTAAGAAAGGGACATCGCGGAGTTGGTACACTCTGAATGAGAGCATACACACATGAACGAGTACACATCCATATGGAGACAATATGTCTAACATTGTTTCCTTGAGAAATGAGAGCCATTAATCACCAACTGAGAATTTATTTTCTTCAAACCATGGAGATGACAACAAAGCACTTGCAGTACAAGGACAACAGATCTGGCGTAGGGATGACCCTAACCATCTTATTTGTGAAAGAAAATTAAGGAAAATAAACACGTCGGTAAAGAGAAAAGTTTCGACCATGGTTCTAGATTACTCTTAAGAGATTTTGTAAGCACCAATGGATGTCATATATATTTGGTTTGAACTGCCAAAGAAGCCCTCGATGGTGGCGTCCTCTGGCACAGAAGCTTCGAACGAAGTGCCACCAACTTGAGTTCCGAAAGGTCCGTACGTCCTCACGGTGGTGACCAACTTGAATGATGATATAATGTTCAGAAAGCCTAGATAATTAGCCACTATTGTACCCGACAATCCTTTCACGAACTCAGAAGAGCCCAGCTGGATCTGCAGCAAAACGCACCAAGAAAACAATGGAAAAACTTGTAACGAGATTCATATACCTAGTAAAGGGAAACACTACATCATATTTATTATCAAACCAAATGAAGCATAAATAGCTCACCATGGTACTATTCCCACCAAACCACCCCAGCGACCTGAGGTGCGGCTAGTCCCATTTTCATCAATATAATCTAATGAAATTGCATCAAAGACGACACCACTGAAAATTGTAACGCTCACTAGGTGTCCAGGTTTTTCTGTAATGTCATGAGTGGAACTTCCTTGATTACCCCAGGGCCCAAGCTTGGTCCAAGCTAACTGCATCAGTATGTTTAAGCAGTTAACAGACCAATTTTAGCAACTTCTATAAAGCATACATGTAGCATCACCTTGAGAGTAAACACGGAACAAGAAATGAAAATCAAGTTAAATATTCAGCTTACCTTCCTGCGGCAGAATCCATTGATATTAAGTTCTTGTATTTTTCCAGTTTCTGTTACTTTGGGTTCTTTTCTCTCGATGACTCCTCTGGCCATTGCAAACACCCCAGTACCACCAACAATTGCCCAGTCATTAGTACTGATTTCTTCAAGAGACGCGCCCATTATTTCAAGTGTGGATCCATTGAACCTGCAGTGTAATCACAATCGTATATATCATGTGCCAAAAGAACCAACCAAGTGACCGTAATAATGCAGAAACCACAAGTACTTAGCTAGGCGATCAACTATGAACTCGATCCATGTAGTTTAACACACACTGAAATAAAAAACTAAAAAAAACCATAGTACTAACCAAGCGGCCATATCCAAAATGAGCCAAACCAACCTATATATCCAACATATATAAACTAATCTGCATACCTTTCAGCCTTGAACACCATGATAAACGAATTGTAGAAACTATCAGCCCTCATATGCATGCCTTGTGCCCGGGCAACTAGCGTCGCATCCGAGCCAACGCCCTCATATATCGCCCAGTCGTTTACAGCGGTTTGACCGAAGTTGGTACTAGGAGTAGGCTTTCCATCAATAAGTATAGCTTGGTTTCGGTCTTCGCCGGATACTATTTGGTGCAAGAATAGGTTGCGGAGGTTGAACTGGGTGTTCTCCAGGGCAGAACCTCGGAAAGGGGTGATCTGGAGGTTGGAAGGATTGGCCATAGGAAACAGTGGGAGAGAACCAATGAATTTCAACTGTGTCTAGGCTGGCTAGTTTGGCGAGGTGTGCTTCTGTTGTGTTGTGTGAAATACGCAATGGAGGCTAGGGGGTATTTATAGTGGCATGCAACACCGGTGGCCAAGGAGTATATCCATACAAGTTGTCTTGTCTATGCTTGTGTGTACATTATGATATACCGCCTCGTGCATCATGATCATACTAAAGATAAAATGTCAGCCAGCTCAGCCGGTCATGGCAAATGGTGTGCCACTACGATGCATTATTGAAGACACATGTATGATCACACGTAGTTTCTACCTCTAGACCACCATGGTAGATCTTAACAAGGTCAAACTAGTTAGCAATGCTATAGTAAAGCTAGTGTGCTGCACTAAGTACAGGCCGAACTCCGCATCAGAGATGGTTATCTGAACCATCTGAGTTTATTTTTTCTTTTTTTTTTTGGAAATAGGAGCTTTATTACTATAAGTAATGTTTACACTCGGTCTTTGTAAGATGCACATAGCCTCACGAACCATAGAATTAGGGAATAAAAAAGTAGACAAGAATTACAAGATAGCGCAATCAAAATAATTGTCTTCCATTTAAGGTAGATCAATCCTCAAACCACGCAGTCATCCCTATCGGAAGAAAATATCCCTCGACGTGTCCTCCAATCGTATATATTCCTTCACAAATAAGTCGCAAAACTCTATACGTTGGAGAATAGTCCATGATCGGCCGGTAGCCGTGCTCGATAAATAACCTGCAGAGAAAAAGACATAATGTTATTAAAAAAATTGTCATTTCTACAAAGCCATAGCGACCATATAATGGCAATCACTCCCACCCTAAACAAAGTTCTGTATTTATCAACAATTCCATGCAGCCAATTACCAAAAACATTGGTTACTGAGCGTGGAGGAGATAAACCAGAAGCTATTTGGATGAATGACATACAGAGCGAGCAAATTTACAATGAAAGAATAAATGAAGAATTGTCTCATTGTGATGACAAAAAATGTATTGTGTACTTCCATGCCAAATCCTCTTTGCAAGATTATCTTTTGTTAGAATTACACCTTTACGTAGATACCATGCAAATATCTTCTTCTTAAGGGGTATTTTTATTTTCCAAATTTTACTATTATCGTCAACAGGGATATCAGGTTGAACCAATGCTCTATATAGTGAGCCAATAAAAAATTTACCATTTTCTAGTAATTTCCATTTGAACATGTTAACACCGTCTGACGAATGTATCCTAGATAATCGTAATGAAAGATTATTCTAAGATAACAGTCGAGGACCAATGAGACTTCTTCTGAAAGACATATTAGGAGGGTTTTCTTTCATCACTGTAAAAATTGTATCCCTTTTGTGTCTAACAATCGAATGTAGAATTGGATATTGTTCGCGAAGAGTAGTTTGGGAAAGCCACTTATCTTCTTAAAATCTAATATATGATCCATCCTTAGTATCAAAAGCACCAAAATGAAATAAATGTTTTTTTGGTGGCCATAAGACCTGCCCAAAAATGTGAATCACCGGGTTTTCAAACCACTTGAGACACAGCTTTGGACCCCATATATTTCCTCCATAACATAATTTGCCAAACACCATCTTATGTAAGTAGTTTAAAAAGACATTTGCCCAGAAGCACGGTATTTTTAACTTTCCATCATATATGCTCAGTCCACCATACTTCTTCGGACGGCAAACCATATTCCATCTGGCCAATTGATACTTCTTTTTCTCACTATCCCCTTGCCAAAAGAATCTTGAATAGAAATAATCCACTTTGTTCAAGACACCTTTTGGTAACTAGAAAAATATGATCATATATAGTACCATGTTAGTGAGTACTGAATTTATGAATACTAGTCTTCCGCCAGGGGATAGCAATTTGCATTTTCAACTATAAAGACGTTTTTTTAGTATTTCCTCAACTAGTTTCCATTCAGAAATTATCAGACGCCGATAGTGAATCGGTATTCCCAAATAGTTGATTGGAAATTGCCCCTGACCACAGCCGAAAAGTTCAGCATATAGGTGGGCCTCGCTTTGGGCCTCACCAAAACAATATAACTCACTCTTATGGAAGTTAATTTTAAGTCCAGATAGCTGCTCAAATGCTGATAATATTAATTTCAGATTCTTAGCCTTCTCCAGATCATGTTCCACAAAAGGATTTGTCGTCAGCGTATTGAAGAATAGGAAGTCCACCATCAATAAGATGTGGAACCAATCCTTTAATTTGACCACCAGTCTTTGCTCTCTCAATAAGGATAGCCAACATATCAGCCACTATATTAAATAGTAAAGGCGATAATGGATCTACTTGTCTTAGTCCTTTCTTGGTCTGGAAGTATTTGTCAGTATCTTCATTTACTTTAATGGCAATACTACCCCCAGACACAAATGACTGAATGAGAGCGTGCCACCCCTCAGAAAAACCTTTTATGTGGAGTGTTTGCTGGAGGAAAGACCAATTAACTTTGTCGTATGTCTTCTCAAAGTCAATCTTGAATAGTACACCATTTGATTTTTTTAGTGTAGTTCATAGATTGTTTCATGCAATATTACAATGTCATCTAGGATATTTCTTCCTTGCATGAACGCAGTTTGATACAGGCTAACAACATGGTCAGCAACTGAGTTTAGTCTAATAGTGGCAACTTTAGTAAATATCTTAAAGCTAACGTTAAGCAAGCAGATTGAATGATATTATTGTATATGTTCTGCATTGTTAACCTTAAACAGTAAAATTATATTGCCAAAGTTTAGTCTAAGGAGATACAACTGATCGACATGTAAAAACCCAAACAAATTCATCAGGTCCTCCTTGATGATGTCCCAGAATTTTTGGTAAATTCCGCTGGGAAACCTTCCGGCCTTGGCGCTTTGTTATGTTCCATTTAAAAAGTAGCTTTCTTAACGTCTTTCTCGGAATATGGGGCAGTTAGAAAGCTGTTTTCTTCAACAGAAACCTGGGAGATATCCGTCGTTTGGGACTCATCCGAATAGAATGAATTTTCCACTCGAGCCCCAAACAAGGATTTATAATAAGCTGTAATATAGGACTTCAGATGCTCCTGTCCCCCAATCATACCTTCTTCCTAGACCAGAGAGTGAATAAGTTCCTTCTTATGCTTGCCATTGGCAACAGGATTGAAGTACCTTGTGTCCGCATCTCCTTTCAGGATGAATTTTGCTTTAGAGCGTTGGTACCATTTGAGTTCCTCTTCGAACAGTAGTCGGTCTATCTCTATATTCGATTGGCTTTTAAGCTCAATTTCTTGTGTAGTTAACAGCGTGACTTTTGCGGAAGCCTCTAAGTCATCAATTATAGATGTTACCCGTATTTTTTTCGTTTTTAGGATCCCAGCCATGTGCCTAGCCCAGCCACGAAGAAACTTACGTAGAGCACGCATTTTGTTATTCTATCGTAGGATAGACGTTTAGCCACCAACAGGTTTCTCCCAAATAGCCTTAACCATCTCGTAAAAACCATCACGAATCATCCATCGGAGTTTAAATTTAAACTCATTTATAGACTTCCGTGCCAGTGATCCACTTGCAAATGTCAACATGAACGAAATATATGCCCTCACATCCATCAGAGTATATGATCTGACTTCTTCTCATTGATTACTATGGTCTGAAGCATGGTTTGCGTGATAATTAAAATCATTATCCTTGTTTGCTTACCTCTTGAGATCCAATTTGTACTATTTTGCGGTTGCTACTCCTAAACCGGTCAAAGGGCTTCGTGCAGTATCGTGCATCCAACTAAATGTATGATGAGTAAGGATGTATAAAATGCACACAAAACGCCGAATATACTTAGGGCAAATGATGGGCTCGGATTCACTTGCAACCGTTGCATGTTTCTCTTAGTTGATATTTTATGGAAACATATATATGATGGAAATCTATATGTCAGATTTAAACATATCCATTTTTAATATCCACAAAAATTGAAAAAACATAACTGAACACTCGAGGGTAGTCTAAACACAAGCAGCAAAGCAACCAGAGCTCTCACACGTTCGCGTGGCCAGCAACACGCGAACAAACTCAATAACTGTTGAACAAAAGAGTCCATTAGTAAAAAAAAGGCAATTACCGAGTAGTAAAGATGACTCGATATACATCTTGATTCTAGAGAGCAAAGCTGGCACAAGGTGTTTTTCTTATTCATGGAGCCAGTCTGACTTTGTATATCTCTCAATAGTCTATGGACAGGTCAACGTGAACGAAATGTGCCCTCACATGTATAGATGCTATATGATCTTAACTCTTCGCATCGATTACTATAGTCCGAAGCACGGTTTGCGTGATAAAATAAAATCATTGTCGGCATCGATCACTATGGTTCGAAGCACGGTTTGCGTGATAAGTTTGAAATCATTATCCTTATTTGATTACCTGTTGAGAACCAGGTTGTACTATTTTGCGGTTGCTAATCCCAAATCAGGTTGTGCATCCAGAACTAAATGTATGATGAATAAGGATGCATAAAATGCACACAAAACTCCAAGGTATAGGACAAATGATGGGCTCGGATTCACTTGCAACCGTGTGCATGTTTTCTGGTAGTCTATATTTTAGGGAAACATATATAGGATGGAAAACCATACTCAGATTTAATTGTATCCATTTTTAAATCAACAAAAATTGAACAAGCATAATTATGTGGGGTTAATTCAGAACTAGTTACATCGTATGTAACTAAGATACTGTTAATTTCTAAGGATTGAAACTAAAATCGTGAGCCTTGGAGGGCTCAAATTAATACTCTCGCTAGTGGAAACGAGGCCTTTGGTTGAGCCTGAAAATGGGCACCGGTTCGTGGCATGAACCGGTGTTAAAGGCTCCTGCACCATTGGCCCGCGCACCCCCCCCCCCCCCTTAACACCGGTTCGTGGCTTGAACCGGTGTTAAAGGGGGGGCTATATAAGACACCGCAGCCCACACCCCTCTCTTCCATTTTTTCACTCTCTCATTTTGGAGCCTAGCAAGAGCGTGTGAGGTGTGCTAGTTTGTGTTTATTTCCTATGCACAAGAGGTGTTCGGTGAAATGCCCGAGAGCTCAAAATAAGTTTTCTCGTTGCTCTTTCCTTCTCGGTCGAGGTCGGCAACTATCCTTTCATGTGTCATTGATGTACTATATATAAATGGTCATCTCCCTATTAATTTTTGATATATACTATATATTAATGCAGATGAACCAGCAATGGATGTCTGGTGACGCACTTGAAAGTACATTACGGGCCTCCAAAATTTCATCGTTGTGGCTAATGCAAACCGTGGTCACAATGGTTTTATGTGTTGTCCGTGTGTTCACTTTGTCGAACAAGAAAGACTACTCAAATACCAGAACCATTCACGCCCACCTGCTTCGATCCGGTTTCATGCCCAGCTATAATTGTTGGACCAAGCATGGAGAAAAAGGGGTTGTGATGGAAGACAACGAAAAAGAAGAGGATGATGACAACTATCATAATATGTATCCTGAATATGATGATACTGCAACGAGGGTAGATAATGAAGATCAAGAGGCAGCAGATGGGCCCGCTGATGACGATCTTGGTCGGACCATTACTGATGCAAAGGAAGAATGTGAAACTGAGAAGGAGAAGGAGAAGCTAGAGAAGATGTTAAAGGATCACAAAACATTGTTGTACCTAACTTGCGAAGATGGCCACAAAAAGCTAGGTACCACACTGGATTTGCTGCAATGGAAGGCAGAGAACGGTGTGTGACGGTAGCATTTTCAAAGTTGTTGGTAAAATGAAGAATCTTCTTCCAAGAAATAATGAGTTGCCCGACAATACATACCAAGCAAATAAGGTTGTACGCCCTCTAGGATTAAACGTCTGGAAGATACATGCCTGCATTAATTTGCATCCTCTACGCGTGAGAAGTACGAGAATTTGGATGCATGCCGGTATGCCTTTGCAGTATAAGATCGAACGAGGCGATCCTGGCGATGTTGAGGGCGAGGCTCCTAGGAAGAAGGTTCCTGCCAAGGTTATGTGGTATGCTCCTATAATACCACGGTTAAAACGTCACTTCAGAAATAAAGAACATGCCAAGTTGTTGCGATGGCACATGGAAGACCGTAAGAAAGACGCGATGTTGAGACACCCTGATGGGTCACGGTGGAGAAAAGTCGAGAGTACCGGACTTTGACGTGGCGCAAGGAACTTAAGGTTTGTTCTAAGTATAGATGGCATGAATCCTTTTGGTGAGCAGAGCTGCAGTCACAGCACCTGGCATGTGACTCTATGTATCTATAACCTTCCTCCTTGGTTGTGCATGAAGAGGAAGTTCATTATGATGCCAGTGCTCATCCAAGGCCCGAGGCAACCCGGCAACGACATTGATGTGTAACTAAGGCCATTAGTTGAAGAACTTTTAGATCTGTGGGCCAAACCAGGTGTACGTATGTGGGATGAGCACAAAGGGGAGCCATTTGACCTACGAGCATTGCTTTTCGTAACCATCAATGATTGGCTTGCTCTTAGTAACATTTTAGGGCAGACAAACAAGGGATACAATGCATGCACACACTGTTTAGATGAGACTGAAAGTGTATATTTGGATAAATGTAAGAAGGTTGTGTACCTAGGGTATCGTCGATTTCTTAGAACTGCATCCGAGAAGAAAAAAGTCAAGCATTTCAAATGTCTGCGAACCCGGAGGAAGCTTGTCCTCCGTGCGGTGAGGAGGTATTTGGTATGGTCAAGGACCTAGAAGTAATCTTTGGAAAAGGTCTGGCAGTCTATCATTAGAATAGCGATGCGGACACGCCCATGTGGAAGAAGCAATCTATATTTTGGGACCTACCCTATTGGAAAGTCTTAGAGGTCCGCTCTTCAATCAACGTGATGCACGTGACGCGAAGAATGTTTGCGTGAACTGCTAGGCTTCCTAGGAGTGTATGGGAAGACAAAAGATACAGGAAACTGCAGGACCAGCAACGTCGAAAGACCATGAAGAGCCTATGCATCTTGAGAACGAGAAGGGTGATGCCACTTAACTCCTGCCGCTACGCTCTTACCAAAGCAGAGAAGGAAATCTTTTTGAATGTAAAGCGATATCAAGGTCCCATCGGCTTAAATCGAATATAAAGGGAATAATAAATATGGCGAGAAAAATTCCAAAACACAAGTCTCATGGTGACACATGATTATGACACAATTGCTTCCGATTGTATTGAGGGGCTTCTACGAAAATGTTCGAGTACCCATTGTGAAGCTATGTGCATTCCTCAATGCAATATCTCGGAAGGTAATCGATCCGGAAAGCCTACGAGGTTCTGACAAATGTGGCTCAATGTCTTGTCGACTTTGAGTTGGTGTTCCCACCATCCTTCTTCAATATTATGACGCATCTCCTGGTTCACCTAGTAGAAGAGATTGCCATTCTCGGTCCTGTATTTCTACACAATATGTTCCCCTTTGAGAGGTACATGGGAGTCTTAAAGAAATATGTTCATAATCGTGCTAGGCCAGAAGGAAGCATCTCCAAGGGCTATGTAACAGAGGAGGTCATTGAGTTCTGTGTTGATTTTATTCTTGACCTTAAGGCGATTGGTGTTCCAGAATCACGACATGAGGGGAGACTGCGTGGAAAAGGCACCCTAGGATGTAAAGCAATGATATGTAGGGACGGGCATTCTATCAATCAAGCACACTACACGGTTTTACAAAGATCTATCTTGGTTGCCCCGTATATCAATGAACACAAAAATTTAATACGCCTCAAACACCCGGGACAGTCTGATGAATGGATTATAAGTGAACACATGGCGAGTTTTGGCGGCTGGGTGCGAAGACTTCTCACGAATAACACATGGCTTCCACCGTAGCACTAACCCCCAGGGGGCGGAGGCGCTTTGCACCTCGAACTACCCTTCACGTCTCTGTGTCCCGTCTTTCCGGATGTCGAGCATCGGGCGTGCAGTTCCTCCTGTCCCTCTGGGTGTGGCGCGCCGGATGGCCATCACGAACCACTACTACTTCGAGCTCACGCCGGAGCAGCGGAGGAATCCCAGATGGCATCCCGACTATTTCCCTACTTGGGAAGCCTTCTTCGGGGGTCAGCATGAGAGGGCGCTGGCCAGGCACGAGGAGGACGGCCCACCTCCTCCGAACTTCAACGAGGCCAGCCGTCGGCTATGGTGGCGCGGTCAGACTCTCCAGAGCGTCATGGCCTACGACCTTTGCGTCGACTCTAACCCGTCTGCGCTACCCTCAAGTCCAGCCCACGCACTCAGCCTTCAAGGTTCAATTGGCGACCACGGCGGCGATGGCGACAACGGCGGCGAGTACGACGACTACAGTGGCGAGTATTACAGGTGTAGGCAGGAGCATAACTGAATCACTCCAACATTCCGAAACAAGTTCGCCGATTGTGACTTAATCTAGTAATGTATCTTAATTGTCAGTTCTTTTATGTATCTTAATTTTCAGGCGTGCTTTATGTAACTTACTGTTAGTTGCATTCTGTATTTTAATTACAGTTCTATCTCATTCACAAAATGACCTACCTCATTCGAGGTTTCTTGGCTTTCGGGTCAAATGACCAATGTTATGGCTAGAATCAAGGCATGGTTTGTGATAATGTGGCCATATTGTGCATACATGTACATCATGGCATGGCAAACAATGTTGCAAGAGGAAGTTTTCCTTTTGTCGCAAAAAGGCATTTTCCATTTTAAGCATAAAAATGGACGGTTTTGTGAAACAACCACCAAATGGCTAATTCAAAAAACCACCACCACATTTTAAAAAAATACTAGACCACCTTATATGGACAATGTACCAACAGGGGGATCTGAAACCTTTCCGTCCACCTCTGGTGAAAAAGACAAATTCCTACCGAATCGGCAGGAAGTGGGTCAGATATGAACTACAGGTACATGATACGATTCTCATGATTTTTTACAAAAATAATTTTTAGGTTCACAATATGCTATTTTATCAAAAATCCAATGCAAGTTGAGCGAGGCTTGGCACCGAGCTAAGAATCTTCATGCTCGTTGTTCGACAAAGTTTGACGATAGTTTAAAACGGGGATAAAAAAATTAAAAAAAAGATCGAAACAGTGCGAAACCTTCGCGTGGTGTTATATTATATGACATAGTTAGAAGGAAAAATATCAAACTGGGTATATTGATTATGTCAAAAAAAACTTCACAAAATGACCTATCTCATTCGAGGTTTCTTGGCTTTCGGGTCAAATGACCAATGCTATGGCTAGAATCAAGGCATAGTTTGTGATAATGTGGCCATATTGTGCATACATGTGCATCATGGCATGGCAAACAATGTTTCAAGAGGAAGTTTTCCTTTTTGTCGCACCAAAAAGGCATTTTCCATTTTCCGAGCATAAAAAACGGACGGTTTTTTGAAGCAACCACCAAATGGATAATTCAAAAAACCACCACCACATTTTACAAAAATACTAGACCACCTTATATGGACAATGTACCAACAGGGGGATCTGAAACCTTTTCGTCCACCTCTGTTGAAAAAGACAAATTCCTGCCGAATCGGTAGGAAGTGGGTCAGATATGAACTACAGGTACATGATACGATGCTCATGATTTTTTACCAAAATCATTTTTTGATTCACAATATGCTATTTTATCAAAAATCCAATGCAAGTTGAGCGAGGCTTTGTCAGATTCCAAAGTATACAAAAGATGCGGCATTTAAATATCCAAACAATTCAAAAATGTTAATACAAAATAAAATATGATTTGATCTAATAAAATAGGGTTATATTCCTTTTGAGATGCTTAATATTTCTTATGTTCAAAGTTTTAGGATTTGACTATTTTATTTTTGTTTGAACTAAATAATCAAAATTTATATGTAAGTGTTTTAATCATTTTGAAAATTTTCATCTAAAGTAAATATAAAATGTTTTTACATGAATGGATAGATATTATTTTCTGAAAATTATGATATATTATTCATATTTTTTTGAGTTGAAATGAAAAAGATATGAATTTTCTAAATTCATATCCTATTTTTTGAATTATAAATGCCCCCACCCCTTTAATGCATGAAATAAATGCTCCCTTTAACACGGTTCGACCACGACGGTGTTAAAGAAATATCATCATCGTTCCTCTTCCTCCCCAACCAGATTGATCGAGGGCAAAGAGGAGCAGGCGAGCCACAGCGGAGGCGAGCATAGCCGCCAGTTGACCTTCGCCGTCACTGGCCGTCATCGCCGCCACCGGCGTTGTCGTCCCTCCCCTGTCCACTCGGAGCCGCCACGCGTCGTCGCCGGCAACTCTCGGGCGGCGCCTCACTGCCCACTCATGAGCCTCCGGCCGGCCAAGGCCACCACTCGCCATGGACCCCGTGTCTGCCGGTGCCACGCGCCACTCCCAGCCCCTCGTGAGCCGTCGGTACTAGTTATTAATTAGTTATAATTAAGTGTGTAGTTGTTATTAAAATTTTGTTATTGTATTATTAGTTTAGGGTTAGTATTAGTTTAGGGTTAGTATATGTGGATTCGCAATAGATTTTTACTTGTTATTGTATTATTAGTAGTTTAGTGTTAGTATTAGTTTAGGGTTTATTTAGTTTAGGGTTATTAGTTTAGGGTTTATTTAGTTTAGGGTTATTTATTTAGTGTAGTTTAGTGTATTTAGTTTAGGGTTATTTAGTTTATTTTATAGTTAGTATTAGTTTAGGGTCGTCACCTCGCTGCTCTGCAAGCGCCATCGCTGGCCGTTGTCGTTAACGTCGCTCCGGTGACCCCTAGGTAGTGACGCCGCCCGTTTTAGGTAGGCCGCATCACGCTAAGGCGAACCCGCTACCTCGCGCGCCCTAGGGTTTGGACCCCTCTCATATGCATCCGGAATTTCGTCGAATTAGAGTTTGGACCCCTTGGAACTCGTTTAAAATGATCAAGCATCCTTAGGGTTTTAATTTAATTTGTGTATTTATTTGTGTATTTTTGTATGAATAATATGTATATTTGTGTATGAATCCAAGTCCACTTGAATGTTTATTCTCTTACTCTAGATAATATTATGCTGTCGACCATCGCCACCATTATGCTGTCGACCCTGACCTCCTCTGTCCTCGCTGAGCCCACGTCGTGCAGGTTCGAACGCACACCCCCACGCATCCCGGCCCTGCTCTCGCCCTAGCGCCTCCACCTCTCGTTGGCAATATAGCATTATAATAACCATGCTATGTTAATCAACTTTCATGACAAGTTAATTAGAAGAAGTAAATGTACCCACGCATTTCAATAGATAAATTACTGATATTTGTGTGATCATATTTTGTTTTAGAAACTATGGATCCACCCAGTAGAAACCTTGAAGATGAAGAAATAATGGAGAACATGATCCACGAGGACACCTTACAATATCTGAACTTGGAGGGACATGATGACAGCTCAAGTAGTCATGGAGAAGATGACGACTCCGGTGAACGCACTTTAGTGATTACAAAGTCTGTCGAGGTATATGCATGGATTAAGCCTCTGCTGACTTGCACCGATTGATTTGTATATATGTAAATGTATTAATTAACGCTTCTTTCTTCTTTTAGCCCTCTGGATTGACCAGCCAGCAACAATCTTCTTCTACGAAAAAGAGCAAGAGAGACGCGAGCCATCGGATGAAAGATCGTGCAAAGTTCACAATCGAAGCAGTCCGTGTTGATGGCAGGACGATGGAGACCAAGAAGGCCGCAGACAAATTTGTACGTCAGGCTAGAGTTCTTGTTAGGGACCAAATCCCAATCATAATTGAAAATTGGAATAAGCCAAAGAAGGGCGACGGTACCTTTGTCGATGAAAGATCCAAAGAAACGCTTTGGAATTCGCTGTTGGTAAATTTCACCCTTCCGCGAGAGAAGGATGAAAACAAACCGGTTATAAAGGAAAAGGTCAAAGAGTGGACTCTAAAGAAGATGGCTGATGCTTTCCGCAACTGGAAGACAAAATTGAACAAATTTGTCAAAACTCGTGAGACTCCAGATTTCGAAGACGCATATTATGCGAAGATAAGACCTCACTGGCCCGAATTTGTGGCATATAAGGAAGGTGCTATAGATAAAAAGAGGTCAGAAACCAATACGCTAAATGCCCAGAAGAAGGAATATCACCAGAGGACGGGGTCAGGTGGCTATATATCTCAGAGGCCTAAGTGGGAGGAAGCTGAGAAGGCCCTGCGCGCTAGAGGGATCACACCCCAGACAGATGGGTGGGACCTACGTGCAAAAACTTGGTTCTATGAAATCGTGGCAAGGTTGGACCCAGAAACAGGATTGTGTATCTTCCCAACCCTCCTTGCCAAACCCGTCACTGAACTCATCACGGCATACGAGGAAACAGCCGCCTAGACCTTCCATCCCTATAGAGAGAATGACCAGCTCACACACGCCATCGGTAAAAAAGAACACCTTGGACATGCACGAGGCATATGGGGTATGACGTGGAAGGATGGGTTTGCCGAGTGGGGCGACTCTTACAGATGGCGCGGCAGAAAAGAAAAAGAGCGTACAGAGCGGATGACACAGATAGAACATGCACTTGTGGCGCTGCAGGCGCAAGTGAATGCACAACAGAGCCAGCAAGTTACCGGCCCATCTCAACGGCACGAAGAGCCTGCATTGGAAGCTGCCGACGGCCCAGACTCTGCGCGGAAAAGCAGCGTGGCTTCTACAGAGAACGTGCACCCACGCTTGAAATGGCGGGTCCTCGATACCCCATAGATGAGATCACGGAGAGCGAACACGTTGAGCTGCATGTGAGATTAATGGGCTTATCCATTAAGGTGGTTGTCGGCTATGCCTTACCTCCTGTAGCTGGTGGAACTTACCACTGCCGACCGATTCCAGATGGCTATGCTATTGTCGGGGTGGATGAGGTTGTGAAGGAATATGAGGAAGCACAGCTTGACCATGATACAGGTGAAGGGGAAACTCAACTCAAATTTGCAGTGAAAACAACCATCCTTTGAAAGAAGGAACACATCGTGCTTCCAAATTGGAGGCCACTGGCACCCCCGTCTCATGCGTCGGCTGATCCCAGCCTTGACCATCTCCGGCGCTTCATCCATCTCACCCGCAGCACCATCTCAGCCAGCCATCTCTGCCGTCAGCCATCTCCGGCGCTTCAGCCATCTCCTCAGCATAAGCGAAAGAGCACTGCCACGAAGAGCATCACTAGCACTTCCACAAAGAAATCTGCAGGAGACCGTACGCCAAAGAGTTTAAGAAACTACGTCCCGCAGCCTTCCGCCAAGCCATTGCCGGTTTTACTGTGGAATCGCAGCGACGAGGAGACCAATAGGATCTCGGAAGAAGAGGTCAAGAAATTCTTTGCACCTAGACGGGCCGAGCCAAAGGAGAAAATAGATCCGGCGGTGGTGGAGAAGTTTTACAATAATCTTTTGAAACCTAAAACCCCACTTATGCCGGACTACGAGCGCCAGATTTTGAAGGGGGTGCAAGGCGCCGTAGGGAGACTGAAAGTAGCAGTCGTGCGGCACCCCAGAAAACAGTTCCCATGCTCGGAGAACAGGAAAACCAATCATGCGCCCCGCTCCAAGTGTTCGACAGACGGGATGCTCCTCACGTAAATGATTACAAGGCAGAGCTACAAAGAAAGGCCAATGAGATGGGGATGACTTACATTGCATACTTGAACATCATGGGAGACAACTTGCCCAAAGGCGATGCCAACCCCATACAGCCATGGAAGTATGGGAAGAATCTCGTCAAGAAAGAGGAGTTCAAGAATCTACCAACAAAGATGCGAAGATTGCACAAGTGATACCTTGATTTCTGCAAGACGAGAAAGGAAGAATGGATCACGGCGCATATAAGAGATCAGATTTTCTTGTGCGGAGACGACGCGATCACCTTCAACATTCAAGACTTGCATTTTCTATTCAATCAGAAGGAACTCGACAAAGCTTCCATGAGATTTTATTGTGTGTAAGTACTATTTCTTTAATTTCTATCTCATCTCATTCAATTTATTAATTGCATGTATATATATATGCTCACCATATATTTATATATATACTATTATGCAGAAAAAGGTTATGAAATGCATGAAAGGAGGCCCTTTTGACATTGGGTTCGTTGACCCAAATAGAGTTCATGAACAAGTGGTAAGAGACAAACCCGGGCAAACAGAAGATTTCTTACTAAGGTCTTTACTGAGACAACAAACCAAAAGGGAAATACTATTGCCTTACAACTTCTCGTGAGTACTGTTACCCTCTCTTGTACACATTCTGTTTCGGCTTACTCGATGTTAAGTTTAACTGATGATGAGTTATGCGTGCGTAGGTTCCACTTTATTCTGCTGGTCATTCAACCTGACTCAGGAAAAGTCCTTGTCATGGACTCGTTACGAAAGAAAAAGAGCTATGGGCAGACTTTAGAGAGATGCTCTAGAGGTAATTTCAATCATATTATCGCACTAGATCGGCAACTTTCGTGACAATAAGTAATTAATTACTCATTTATCCATTTTCTTTGCCGGACAGGGTTTGAAAAAGGTTCACGGGCAGGGCCGTGGGTGAATGGTCAGAAGAACTAAAATTTATAGACCAAAATGTAAGTAATACTAGCTAGCTAGGTCTGTGTATCTCTTTGATTCTGCTTCCAATTCCATTATATCATGCTTTATTGATTATTATTTTGATTGAACTCTCTATTCTCGTAAAGTGCATGCATCAGGTACACGGTAATAACTTATGTGGGTATTATGTTTGTGAGTTTATTCGCAACACGATATGTGCGACGGGCCAAGCCGCACTAGAACAACTTAGAGTAAGTAAAAAAAGTACACAACATTATTTTATTACCATCAATTGTGTTGAGTTTTATTCTTATATATATTGACCCCATTCTTCATATATATTCAGATCGAACGGATGCGGGACCAACTCCTGCCATTTGACCGCATACGAGTCATTCAAGAGGAATTGGTGGGGTTCATACTTGATGAGGCTGTCACGCCTGACGGAGAACTCTTCAGATATCCACCAAAATGAACGTTGTATATATGCTTGAACGTGTTTATCTTGTACTTGATGCTTCAACGTTTACGGAGAATACCACACAATGACGATGTTTGTGTATAATAATAGTTGCTTAATTATTCATGTATTCGTATGTACCGATGACGATGTATGTGTATACCGCTCCCGATCGATTCCCCTCCCCCGTCCCGCTTGCGAAATACGCCCGAGCAGGCGGGGGCAGAACTGCATGGCGTAGATTTAAACGTTTTCTGCCGCGGCAGAGATTTATCTCTTTTTCCTGTCGCGGCACAGAACCTTACGAACCGGTGTTAAAGGGGGGGCCTGAGCGCTGCGGCAGCCCCACGTGTGCCACCCTTTAACACCGGTTCGTATAAGAACCGGTGTTAAGGGGGGGGTCTCTAACACCGAAACCGCAATAGCGGTTCTATAACCGGTGTTAGAGGGTCCTCCAAACCGACGTTAGAGGGATACGTGTGCACTAGTGTCTGCTAGTGTTTTGGAGTATTTTTATAGGTGGTCCTGGATAAAGGGTTTTGGCACTATATTTATTTACAGATTTTTAAATTGCATGCTTATGTTTATAGTCGTCGCTAGATGGTCCATTGATTTCTCAATCCGCTTCAGACTTAGGGCCGGTAACCAACCTTTTTAGCGTTGTATAGGAGCGACAACTACTATCTGGCCTTTATGGCAGGCCCAAAAACGTGGCTCGGCTTTCTACCTTGTTTCTTACTCCCTCCGTCTCGGTTTATAAGACTTGCGCGTATTTCTAGGTCGATAAATTAACCAACTTTGTGATGTATCCCAACTACCATCTGGGGAAATCTCTGGGAGGGGTCTACTGCGCAAAAAACGATGACCAGAACAGGCTCCAGCTGTGGCACCTCGACGAATCACGCGATCAAACAGAATGGATTTCAAAACACGACATCGATCTCGAGAGCTTCTTACACAAGTTCCACGCGCATATCTGCCGTAAGAGGTTCAATGAGGGCCAAAATGCTCATCAAATGCGCGGACCATGGATACTACAGGATGTCAACTACCGAAAGCAGATGGAGGGGCACCGTAATCTCGGCGAGAACGAAATACGGGCGATGGAAGAGAAACATGATCGAACTCCGGCGAGGGCGTCCTCGACATCAAAGACGATGCCACGGAATGGAACTACGGCAGAGGTTACCAGTTCCTTGGCTTCCATCCTTATAAGGAGGTCGTCTATCTGGAACTGTCGATGGGGAGGGGAGTGGCCTATGACTGGAACGGCTCGAAGTTCCAGGACTTGGGGAGTGTGGAACCGGAGGATCACCATTACGTCGAAGAAGGGACGCACGCAGCTTTCCCGTACACGCCTTGCTGGATGGGACAGTTTCCTGGGAATGAATTGGAATCTCAGCTTGAAGATGAGGAGATGGCTAGGAAAGAATCGGAACTGGAAGCTCAAATTGAAGATCCTGGCAACTTTACCTGTGTCGATGAGTATGAGATGCGCAAGTTCAGTGGCCGCGGCAAGAGGGTCAAGGACTCTGCTGCCAAGATTCGTCGCAGAGGCCGCATCGCGGCTTGGTAGGAACCTGCATTCACCGGCATGAAGTCCAAAGCTACCAACTTGGCAAGATCGACCTTGGTAATGTCATCAAGGAACTGTCACTGGCATCCCTCGGTCTCCAGGCCGCTTGATTGGTTTCCTAGAAACAAAGATGCCCAGATGTGCGCCAATGAATTCAGAATATCAACACGCTCATCAACACGTCCCTCATCAACACGCTCTCTCTACTCTATCTCGCATCTACCTCTATTTCTCCCATGACCCAGCAGCTTGCCATGAACTTGTTGTTTTGTCTTCATTTTGACTATATGCATGAGCTTGTCATGCTTGTTGTGGATGTCACTATGTGAACCTGTCGTGGCTTTGTCACATGTATGATGATATGTTACCTTTGTGATGTATTTGATGATGATATGTGTCTATGCAAGTGAATTTGATGATGTGTGTGTGTGTGTCAAAGCATATGGGTTTGATGATGACATATATACATGTAGTATGTGGAACTGTGAGCTGCCAAATATGTATTGTATATGCATATGTGAAATTTTAAAACTGCAGGGATGACACAAAACAAATAAAAAACAGTGGCATCCAGGAGGTTTTGGGTCTGGTTTTCCATATAAACTATACCAACTCTCTTCTATTAAGAAAATGCAGGAGCTCCAAGGTTTCGTCAAAAGATAGCGGCATGGAGGATGTGACCGTACTCCCGTTGCACAAATTAAAAAGAGAACTGTCTTACATATGTGAGATTGCCTTGACCCTCTACGTTTCCACTCTGCTTCTTCGATCACAAAGGCCAAATACTAAACGCAGAAGGCATCTGCATCATCGCGAGAGCCTTGTTTTCTTAAAGCAAAACCACCCTAGTTGTTCATCTCAAATGAGAACAAAAATCATGGATAAGCAATCTACTCCCTCCGTCTCAAAATAAACGTCACAAATTTGTCTAAATTTCGATGTATCTATATGCTAAATGGTGTAAAGAAACATCCAAATTTAGACAAATATGAAACATCTATATTTTGAGACAGAGGGAGTAATATATGAGGAGGGCAGATTAAGTTATGCATCCAGGAAACATCAACAAAAAGGACATCATATCTATTTGCTCTTGCATTGAAAATTAAAGCAAATTTGTTTAGGGAACTACACCCTGAAGCCCTGGAAAGAAACGGCATGACACGTTATCATATCCTCAACTCAAATCTCATCTTCCACAGAACGCGGCTATTTGTATCAGTCAAAAATTTGCACAGTATTATTTTCCAGACAAGCACAAAGCACTTAGCAGTGAAGGATCGGCCCATGGAGTTATATGTCGAGGAGGAACCTCCGTGGGTCTTCGACCAAGTCCTTGATGCGGCGCAGGAAGTAGACCGCTTCTCTGCCATCAATCAGCCTGTGGTCATATGTCAGCGCAAGGTACATCATCGGCCTCGCGAGGATGTTGCCATCCACCACCACAGGGCGTTGCACAATGGAATGCATCCCAAGAATCGCTGACTGCAATAGACAGGGTATTGTGCTACGGATGAATATCTGCTATGAAATATATCCAGGAGATACTGCAGAGCACCAGAAAAGAAAGCAGCGGTACCTGCGGGGGGTTGATGATAGGCGTGCTAATAAGGCTTCCATAGACACCACCATTGGAGATGGTGAATGTTCCTCCAGCCATCTCATCAATTGACAGAGCTCCCTCAGTAGCCTTCTTTGCAAGGTTGTTTATCCCTTTCTCAATGTCAGCAAAGTTCATTGTATCAGCATCACGAATAACAGGCACCACAAGACCCTGAAAAAATACGAGATTTGCATTACACCTGAGATAATACTCCTAAAAGTAAGGTATGCAGCATGTTGACACCAATATGTTATTATATTACTATTACCTTGGAAGTGCCAACAGCAACACTAACGTCAACATAGTCTCTGTATATGATGTCATCGCCGTCAATGACAGCATTCACGATTGGCTGGTTCTGCAGTCCAGAAACAGCCGCCTGCAAAAGCCAAACAGAATCAGCATATAATCTACTACTACCTCTATCCCGAATTAGATGTCGCATGTATCTATACACTAAAATGTGTCTAGATACATAGAATCTAGACAAATATGTGACATCTAATTCGGGGCGGAGGGAGCAATAATAATCACCAAGCAATAGTTTGGCAATCCATAACACTGGACAGTACCTTTACAAAGCAAGACATCAGACCCAACTTCACACCATGCTTCTTGACAAATTCATCTTTATAATCAGACCGTAGCTTCATCAAATTGGTCCTGCGTCGTAATACCAAGAGTAAAGGAGTGATAAACGATAATGAAGTCTACAAATCCAAGTTATTTTAATAACAGCAAACGGTGAAAAATAAAAGGATTGGTTAAATTCTTATATAAGAAAAGATGAGAAGATGCTGAATCACATACTGACACCACATTATTAAAATAACAATAAAAGAGTATTGGTTTGGTCAGGAATACTAGTATAATTTCTGTGAGCGCCAGTATATATAATCCATTACGTACTGACATGCGTATTGTTATACTGTTACAGTGGATGGCAATATAGCGACATGCACTCTAACATAATCTAGTTAAATCCTTAAAAGTACTCAAAATATATGCTGAATCACATACTGATACCACATTATATACTAAATACAATAGACAAGTATTGGTTTGGTCAGGAATGCTAGTTAATTTCTGTGAGTGCCAGTATATATAAACCAGTACATACTGACATTTGTATTGCCATACTGTTACAGTGGATGGCACTAATCATATAGCGACATGCAGTCTAACATAGTCTAGTTAAATCCTTAGAAGTCCTCAAAATATGCTAGATGGGACCAAATGTTACCAGCTCACCATGTACAAATAGTTGTGAGTGAAGCATGCATATTGTAAGGGTAACAATAAAAAACAAGACAAGCAAAAAATAGCACCACTGGAACTAATGTTGAGTAAGAAATAAAAAGGATTACCAACACACTTACATGTCAACTTCATTGAATGTGGTCAGCATTGCAAATGTGTTCTGGGAATCCTTCAAACGGTTGGCAATGCGCTTCCTGAGCCTTGGCATTGGTACCTGCAGGTATCATCATGGTGATTATCATGTACAAAAATATTAGAAATTCCGCTAAAACTTATCCGGTGCAACTTGACGTTATTGAAGATCAGACTTACCCGCTCTCGTTCTTTTGGAGGAGCTGTGGTTCCGTGAGGGAGGTTTTGAAGGAGTTGGTTTTGGTGCTTGCTTCTTTGGAGGTTCTACTTTCGCCGGTTTCGCTTCTGCTTTTGGTGATTTCTCTTCAACCTTTGCTGGAGGTGATTCTTTTTGGGTCGCCTCCTCAGATGGGGCAACATGTGTTTCAGCCGGTGCTGCAGACTTCGATACAATAGCAACTATGGTGCCTGGAGTAACTGTATCGCCTTCACTCGCAATATACTGAAAAACAATGACATTAAGAAAATTAGAATTCTGCTACAGTTCCGGTAGAGGCAAACCATGATAAGAAGAACAAATGTAAGTTAAGAAGAGAAAAGGGATACACCTTTTCAATAACACCAGCTTCAGGACTAGAAACATCTATGGTGACCTGGAATACAGAAGGAAGAACTATGTTTAATATTGCACAAGAACTCACTTATTCAGATTAGAATCAAAAGTGATTTAACGACACCAATACCTTATCAGTTTCAATCTGCGCTATGGCCTCATCAGCCTCAACTCTGTCTCCAGGTTCTGTATTGAAGAGTTAACAGAAGAATATGAGTGACCTTCACACCCGCCAACCCACCCACGCACACAAAAACACACACAGTGAGAGAGAGCATACTCTTTAAGAAGGTAGCAAGAGTTCCATCAGTTACAGATTCACCCATGAAAGGTACAACAGCTTCAAACTTGTCTCCTACAGAAGATACAACAAGAATAAAGCACATCACCAGGAGTAATTATACAGTGTTGAAACATAACCAAAAAGTTCGCTTTAATTACCACTGTCTGATGCAAATGACCTACTCCAGAGTTGGTAAGGAGAGGCATTTGGGAAGTAGTGCCTTCTACCAAATTTAACAACAAACATTAGTCATTATGCATGTATCAACAGGACAATACATATAATAACTCCTAGAATTACGAGAATAAACGATGAAGGCACGAAAACAGCCTCCATGGAATACAAAAAAGTACATAGTTTGCTAGTCACCTTGTCAGCTTTGAGCTTTGGGGACCAGCTGGAATAAGACCTGAGGAGAGTGCATATATATTAGAGATATTGTTGCTAAACCAGTGATCATCAAATAAAAATAGCAGTTGTTAAGCTAATAACCTGAAAGCTGACTGCTGTAGTTTCTGACATGTGTATAGCTCCTCAGCAGGCCTAGTGTCTGCAAGTAAATTAGAATGATGAGCAAGGGAAGATAAAATAAAAGGAAGTAATCCATGTACTCGTATACTCGGCAAATATATGTACCAAATAAAACAAAACATCATGTATATTCTGTACTGCTACACATAAAAAATGAAGAAAAGGCAAAATAGTAAGCTCCTGGGGTTATTACTGGCAAGCAAAATTATGTCATTATGAGCATCACAACTGAGAGTCTAGGTCTTTCAAATGCACCATAACTCTTAGGTCTTAGCACAACATAAAATGGGACAGGTACAAGTTACATTCCATAGAACAGATTGTACTAAACAGGTATGCCTAAGGTATGAGAAATGCAGTGTAACTGTGTAAGCATGAGTGAAGAATAACTAGAAACCTAACAGCCAATCTAGACATCCATTGCTCGTTAGTTGCATTCCATGACAAAACAAAGAAAAATAGTTCATATTCGCTGTCAATGACCAGACAAAGTAAGCAATCCTGCCCAAATTACTCAAGGGTGTGCCACCAATTCCAGGTCCTCCACTGTACACAAACATATAAAAGAGGGAAACCAGCCAGAGCATGCCCAGGGACCCTAATCTGTGCAGAGACACCCAATCGCGCCGAGCGCAGTGCATCTCGCAGACCTCGCTGTCGAGCCATCGGCGCAACCTCACGCTCGATGCGAGACAGCAGTCTCCCCCCGAAATCGAATCGGAGATCCCCAATCGCCCGAGGAGACCAGCCCGTGGAAACACGCCGAACGAATCGGACCCACATCGCATCGAACCACCGAACCAAACCTCGCAAACCCTATGTCCTCTTTCCCCGAAATCGCAGAACCTATCACACGCGCTGCCCATGGCAAATCAATCACGGAGTGGTACAGGTAGGGGAGACGCTCGGGGAGAGTGGGGACTTACAGGGCCGTGGCGGCGGAGGAGGCGAGAGGCGATGCGGGACGCCATTTCGCCGGCGGCGGCGGCGGTGGTGGGCGGGCTGTCGTGGGGAAGAAGAAAGGGCGGAGCACCGTCGCTGGCTGCGAATGAGGGATTTGGTTCCCCCTTCGATTCGTCCTCTCTGACCTGCGGACCGAGGGTAGGAAGGTGTAGTAATGCAACCTTCTCGGAAAGGAAGGGAAAACGCTTCTCCTGTCCCCACCAGTCAGCGACCGTGTATGGCCCACCACTACATTTCTGTAGGAATGGCCCACCACTGCTTAGCTGTGACACCGGACGAGATATTCGGTGCTTCCGTGCCACGTGGCCACTAGTATTTTTTTTTGAATCCAGGAGGGCCACGAAGGACGGAGAAGCTTATATTAAAACCAGGCAGGTGTACAGTTCTATCACAAAGGACCTCATAAAATTGAAAAATACACATAGGTCTCTGGTAAATGTAGAAGGGGCCCTCCTAAGAGATAAAACCAACGCCATCGAGTCCTTCTCTCTCCCCTCCGTTGAGCGCGAGGCCGGTGACGTCGCCGCCGGACACCGAAGCGGGGACGAACCACTTGCTTCGGAGGAGGCGATGAACGCGGCGGCCGTCCTTAGAAAGGGCCTCCATTCGGAGGTTGTTGATTTGCCGAAGATCCTTGCCGGCTTGGATGACGAACGGCGTAAGCGCCATCGATGTGTTGCTCTGGCTCGGTGAAGAAGCTTCTCTACTCCTGCGTCGTCGAGCCTCGAATCTCCGTCTCCGTCGGTGATGAGAAACATCCGCCCCCCAAGCCCCCTCCTGCCACGGGTGGGCAAGGGCTAGCGGAGAAGACGTCGCCAGAGATTGCGACCAATGTGAAAAAACCCACTCCTCCGCTAACGCCCGCCTCCTCCTCCCAGTCGCCTCCCTCGCCACGGTCGGCCAAGGGAGCAGATGAAGAGGACGGAACCAGGCCACCAGGGCGGCCGCGCTTATTGACCGGGCCCCCGTCGAGCTCCCGTTGTCGCTCCCACCATGGGAGTTCGCCGTCGAAGCTCCGCACCCCTCCACCGATGATGTGCCACTGCGCCGGAGGAGAAGAGCCCCAAGAGATCTTATTGAAGGAGAAGCCTGGCCATTGCAGATCTCCGCCGCACCTAGCCCGCCGGAGAAGAACGCCGAGAATGGCAACCACCAGGGAGAGTCGGAGCAGATCTCGGTGCTCCGACCACCTTCTTGGGCGAAAAAAACTACAAGAAAGCAGAAAAAGCCAAGCCCCTCTCCCTCTCACCGCCGGCCACCATGGCTGCCGGCAACGGGAGGGAGAGAGGCCAGCAACACCACCGAGGAGGAAGCTCAAGGGAGAGGAGGAAGGGACGGCACGGAGGCCAGGCTCCACAAGGGGAAAAGTTTACCTACGTGGCCACTAGTAGGCGACTAGTAAAAAGGTACTATAGTAATAATTATGTTCCATTCTATATTCATCCATTCATTATAATTCATGTGTCGTTCCAACAAAAATGGATTTCAAACAATCGTATTATGATTTTTTTTAATAAAGGAAATAGTTTCCCTAGTTTTATTAACAAAACCAATGCTCTATCATTATACGGTAAAGAACAGAAAAATAAATCAGATTGTGCTTGGAGGAAAACTACTCCCTCCGTTTGGAAATATAAGATGTTTTAGATTTGTGAAGGAGATGTATCTAGACATATTTTAGTGTCTAGATTCATTTGAACCTATACAATAAAACGTGCCTAGATACATCTCCTTTACAAACCTAAAACATCTTATATTTCTAAACGGAGGGAGTAGTACGTATTGTCAGTTTGAGTATTTTACAATGGAGAATCAGCTTTATCTTGCTAATCCCTACCTTGAGAATTTATAAATACATGCACCGGGAAAAACCCATCGTTCAGCCCCCAAAAAAGTCAGCTTTGTCTCTTTTGGTTTGTCTACCTGGATAAATTTTGGGCTTCATTATGTGCGACATGGTAGTACATGCATGGTGTATCGAGATCTATCATGTATTCTTCATATTATTGGTCTGTTTATGTTTGTATAAGTAGCATGAAAATACATCAAGAGGGCACTAGGCGGAGATTGCAACACAGTTAAGCATGTACAACCCACCAGCACATATCATGGGCCATCTCATCACCCGAATTAACTGCAATTCTCAAAAAACATAAGAGAAAAGGATGAATCATGTCGCGTTATGGTGAACCTCATTCTCTGGCTATGCAAGCAGGGGGGAACACTGCATATAATGTTCATTATTATACAACTATGGCATCATGGAGCCATATAAAGCTCTATGTTTCCACGTGTCAAAGAAAAAGTTTTATGTTTCCAAGCATTGGAAAACCTTCATGGGGGCGAACCAGGGTCGTTTCCCCCACAACCACCCCATGGCCCGTAAAGAAACCGCCTAAAGTTTACAAGTATTTGGATCATTTGTCAATTAAAAGTTAGTGGAAAGCTCATTTTTAGACCTAGACCATTTGCCCCCCCCCCCCTCCCCCGGTATCGGCCCAAGGTTCCCAGCTAACATTGTCACAACTAACCTTGGCAAATCTTGGTTGTAAAATATGTGGTAAAATAGCCATCACATGTATGGCAAGAAAGTGTATGGCCAAAATGTTGTGGCGTGCCATAAGTGTGACAACAAGCTAAACATATGTCAAAGGTAATGTAGCATGTTTTCGTAAAAAATAGTAATGTAGCATGAACTATAAATACATGCGGCATCCTTAGGATCTAAACCTAATATTCCCTTGTAAAACAAGGAAACAAAACTAGAGGCAACCAAGGTAGAGTACATTTGGTTTACGCCCTTGCTAGCCCGACCAAATTCATTGAGACGGAATCCACTATCCCTAGATTGTCCATGAACTGGCAAAGAATACTCCACATCTTACGGAATGGGTTTGGTTAGCTAAAAGATTGGAGGTCAACCAAACAACAGCCAAAGGGCCTAGGTGTGCCAACTTTTCTGTAAGGCCAACATTGACTCAAAACCTAACATACACGTGAAGACTCCAAACATAGATAGGAGATGTTCTCATACGGTCCTAGGCTTGCAGGCTGCGTCCATGTTTTTTTAACACGGGAAAGACCCCGAAGGGTCCGGAATCTGTGGGAGGATGTCAAAAGGAGGAGGAATGATATGTTTCTTATGGCCAAAAAGCTGGAGCTTTCTATGGGACAGAAGAACCTAGCCATTAATCGATTTACTTTATTGCACTATCCTTTAGCCCATAAATAATTCATGCTAGAAAGAGAGCATATTTCCTAGAGGTCAAATGTGAAGCTCTCCATGTGTTATACTCAGTGAGCCCTCTTGCCCGTTATGCGGTGAGATGGATTTTTTAATCATAATATAATATATTTTTTTTTAATCATAATATGATGTAACCATTGAATCAACAATGGTATGTTTTCACGGTCATACTTATTGAGTCAAGATGTTCAATACTAAATTATATTTAAATACATACTGAGGTGATACCTTTTCGAGACATATTTATCTAAGGCGCATGTTATTTGGGTGAGAAGCACAAACGGTAGTGGTAGGCACATCCAATGATGTTGTTTTGAGAATTCTGATGTTGGTTTGAAGATTGAATATTTCAACCTATGGCCACAATTCAATCTCTATATGAACAACGAATCCCGAACAAGCGTAGACTATAGCTGATTTTATGTTGCAGATTAAAGAGAGATTAAAAACCAACAAAATATGTCAAAAAGGCCACATTGTAACAAAATTTGGTTGCAAGGCCCCAAAAAATGTTTGCTCCACTCAAAAGATGTGCAAATCCTAGCCTATAGCTGATTTTATGTTGCGGATTAAACAGAGATTAAAAAACCAACAAAATATATCAAAAAGGGCACATTTAAAGCAAATTCGATTGCAAAACAAATAAGAAATGTTTGCCACATTAAAACATGTGCAAATCCTGCCCATGATCCCTGCATTTCTAGAACAGTTATGTTGTTATGCACGGGAGAGAAGAGCAAAAGTAGTTAGCTTTGTTGTATAAGTATATTTTTTCGTGAAAGACAGAGTTTGCAAGGTATACAAAGTATATATATATATATAGAAAAGGCAATCTACAATATTAAGAAAACTTCTAGTCTACACATGAGCACACCACTGCTCTCTTTTTTTCCAAAAAAAATGAGAAATGTTATTTCTAGATATCCATAATTATTGAAAAATATATGTAGAACTACGTATACCCATGGAAATGATTAAAAGATGTAGGACAGTGGCAATTTTACTCGCACTTCTTATTTGGATTCTTGTGGTCATGCCTAAACAACTTTGTTGAAAGAATGGCGTATGCGCTATTCTTAGAGAGAGAAAATATATGCAATGGTCACTAAGGTCATGGTGCAATCGCGACTGGACTGAATTCCGGTACATAAATCTCAAAAAAGAAAAAGAATTCCAGTATATTTGGAACAAGAAAACGGCAAGTAAACGGTAGGCCGAAAAACAGTCACACCTTCATGGACGTTACAAGAAAACGATGAGTTGGCTTGTCGTATGGTGCTTCCTCGACGGCGACCGTCCACGTTGGTGTGTCGTGCATAAAGCATCGTTCTAGAAGGTCATAAAAGTCTCTAGGAAAAGCAATAACGGGATTGGATAATGGTTGGAGTCACAAAAACACGTCACGGATTGATGAGGACACTCGAGACGGCGTCGGCTCCTTCTAGACCTTGTTTATTTGTTTATTTTTAGGTATTTGAAGGGGTGAGAAAGAATTATTTTGTATTTCGGATTTTTTCGATAGATCGTTTACTAGACCGGGTTTAGAAGGGATAATCTCGAAATATCTCACAAATCCCCTTCATGATAGTATATTTTTGACTAGATTAAAAACTATCCATTATGATAGAGTAATTTTAGAAAAAAGGTATTTAAAAGAATTAAGAAATATTGAGTGAACACTAAATTCTCATATGTCCCACATCTTTTAGAAATAAAAATATCGAAAAAATAAACAAGCCCTAAGTAGGCACCGTAATGGCGTAATCCTATCACCGCCGGGCGCCGGCACGCACACGAAGCTTGTTTGACCTCGTCTCCGTTCTCTCTCAAGCAAACACGACCGATGCAACCAACGCCGTTTTTTTTTTTCCTCAAAAAAAAAACGCCTACGTCCTTATTCCTCCGTGAATAAATCATTTTCTCTATGATATGCGTGCCCAACGTCCGGATACCAGAGAGTTTTATCTCTCGCTCGAACACAAGTGAAATTCATATTTTGATGTTAGTTGTTGTGTCCATCTATGATGGAGAGGTAAGGATGCATTTATATCCTTCATGTTCTAACTAGTACTCCCTATGTTTTAAAATATAAGATGTTTTAGCCTTGTGAAGCAAATGTATCTAGACTACTTTTAGTATATAGGTTCACTCATGTTTGGAATGAATCTACACATTAAAACAAGTCTAGATACATTATCTTCATAAATCTAAAACATCTTATATTTTAAAACGGAGGGTAGTACAAAAGTGGACATTATGTTAGATTGGGGCATGTGAAATACTGTATTGAAATTGCATCCTCGAATTGTCACACGAACATAATATATGTTTATTTTATTCATTGTGAAGCTGATTTTTTTTTTGAACAAGAGGAAGGGTCTGGAAGGACCCTAAGAGCTGCATTATATTATCGTCGTGGGTATATTTTACAAAAAGAACCCCAAAAAGGAAAGTGAACATACAACATGGCCATGGACAATTGCACGAAGGACCTTGAAACTGGAACAAAAAAAATCAAGCCGTTGATCCTCTGCACCGTGGCTGATCTTCCATTGTCGGCCACCTTGAAACCGCAGGGGCACACCACTTGGTGACTAGAAGGCGATGGTTCCGACGAGAAGCTTTGAGAGAGGACTCTGCTCTAGAGGTTGTGAAGAATGCCATCCAGGCGTCTGGATGGGCCGCCCTTTCGGCCAAAGTTTGCGCAAACATGGCCACTGCATGATTGACTTGTCGTTGCAACAGATGTAGAGGTCAACGTGCCGCTTCGCCTCCTCCCTCGCCTCCACGACCAACCATATGAAGCTCCACCGCACATCACCCCGACACCTCGAGGTGGCCACAAACCACGACTTTATTAAAGGAGACAATGTTCTTCCCCCCTCCACACCTTGCTTCGACCAGAGGAGCAACATAGCAAAGAGGAAGACCCTAGAACGCCCTAGATTTGGTCACCAAGATCTCGATTTCAGCTCCAAGTACTGTACATAAGGGCGTCTCCAATGCTTAACTTTTATTTGGGCCATAAGCTGGGTCCCACCATACATGCTATAGCCAAATGAAATTCTCACAATGCTTAAGGACGAACTGGGTCTTAAGGTGGAGCCCACCACGCATGTTTTTTTCCCTTATCCAGCCGGTTTGCTCTTCACTTTGCACGTAAGGAAGCCAAAGAACTGCCATGTGATAGAGGGAAGAGAGAGGAAATATTGTTTTCTACTTCCTATGTCCGGGCATTACCGCTATGGGCGACCTCAAGTTTTTCTAGCTTAAGACCGGTGCTCACAATGTATAAAGTTGCCTAAGGTCGACCTTAGAGACCTTATGACCGACCTTATTTCAACATTGGAGACGCTCTAAAGCCCACTACCGACAGATCGCCGCAAACCCTACTTTTACTTTGTACAACCTGCTCCAGCCTCCCATGTCCACACTAGATGTCGATGTCACCGGTGGAGCAGGGAGATGAAGGCGGGGCAGGGATCTCAACTATCAAGAATGTGGGAGGAGGAGAGAGAAGGTCGGGCGTATGATCCTTACCTGATGCACTCCATTGTGAAGATCGCCATGGGGAGTATATATTGAGCCAAGACTAAAGTTTTTTAATTAAGATCTATTCAAAGCGATCCAGATATGATATTTGTTTTGATATGTCTATCCACATGACTTATTATTTTCCTTGGAAGTTTCTCTAACTTGATCATCATTCATTTCGCTCTCTGGATTAATGAAAGTCTAAACTCATTGCCAGTGTGTGTGTTTGTTGGGAGTGGGGATGTGTGTGTGTGTGTGTGTGTGTGTGTGTGTGTGGCGGGGAGGGGGGGAGGGTTGTGGTTTAGGCCTTGATTTTGAATTATCTATTTAGGAACTAATGGTACCGTCAAATGTATCCATCAATTTATTTTCTCTCCTTCAACTTAGTAAGGGCCTTTGATTCGCATGATTTTAAAGAAATAGGAAAAACACATGATTACAATGTCATGTCCATTTCAATCCTACATAATTTGCACACAAGTTTGTTTGATTAGATTCTCATACAGAGGTTTAGTGGATGTTAGAAGGCGATGGTTCCGATGAGAAGCTCTGAGAGGGGACTCTGCTCTGGAGGTTGTGAAGAATGCCATCCAGGCGTCTGGATGGGCCGCCCTTTCAGCCAAAGTTTGCGCAAACATGGCCACTACGTGATTGGCTCGTCGTTGCAGCAGATATAGAGGTCAACGCGCTGCTTCGCCTCCTCCCTCGCCTCCACGACCAACCATAAGAAGCTCCACTTCATATCATCCCCACACCCCGAGGTGGCCACAAACCACGACTTTATTAAAGGAGACAATGATCTTCCCCTCCACGCCTTGCTTTGACCAGACGAGCAACATAGCAAAGAGGAAGACCCTAGAATGCCCTAAATCTGGTCGCCAAGATCCTGAGCCCCGCTCCAATTACTAGGCATAAATCCCACTACCGGCATGCCGCCTCAAACCCTACTTTTACTTTCTACAGCCCGCTCCAGCCTCCCATGTCCACACCGGACAACAGTGTTATCGGTGGAGCAGGGAGACAAAGGCGGGGAGGGCTCTCAACTATCAAGATGTGGGAGGAGGAGAGTGAAGGTCGGGGGGATGAGACTTACTGGATGTGCTCCATTGTGAAGATCACCATGGGGAGTATATATTGAGCCAAGACTAAAGTTTTTTAATTAAGATCTATTCAAAGTGATCCAGATACGATGCTTTTTTATATGTCTGTCCACACGACTTATTATTTTCCTTGAAAGTTTCTCTAACTTGTGTCGGGTTCACAGCATAGAAAACAAAAAAAATCCTACGATGGGAACAACTATGTATCAAGATCTATCTACTAGATCAAACAACGGGCATGTATATCCGTAGAGAACATACCCTTGAAGACCGACAAAGCTTAACGAGTTTAAACTCGTGGTTGATGTAGACGATCTCTTGCCGATCTCAAGATCGATAGGAAGTCCTTAGCACTGCAACTTAGCGGCGCATTAGTGCTTGCACACACGTCCGAGGCACCGAGCAACCTCCGCCTTCTCGCTCCAGCGATGCAGCGGAAGCACAACTCTTTCTTGTCTAATAGCCATCGGGAACATATATCTCTCTAGTTCGAGACCATGGGGGATAAATACTAGATGGGGAGAGAGATCCTTCACGAGGAGGTGTAAGTGAGAGAGAGGGAGGGGCTCCTTTTATAGGAGAGGGGGGACCCCAAGGGGGTGGCCGGCGCATGGGGGATGCCCCCTTGCCCTCCCCTCATTCATGTGGGTGGACACTCCACTCACAAAAATCCCTTCGAAGTTCTGGCTCTATCCCATACAATATGCCGCAATGAACTAAGTTGTGGCCCTCCTGACGAGTCTGATAGACATTATTCTCCTTGTCAGGGGCATCATCGAACGGTGGGGGGCCTAGCGGCGATTCTAGCACATATTGCTTTTGTGCAGCAGATAGGAGAATCCTCAAATTCATGGCCCATTCGGTAAAGTTTCTACCGTTCGTTGCAAGTTTCTCTTTCTCCATGAACACATTGAAATTAAAAGCAGGTGGTTTAATCTACAACAGAATTTGTAAAGTTTATACTAAGTTTATGATAGATTGAGTTCAACTAATCCAAATTAAGAATGAACTCCTACTAAAAAATGACATCCCTCGTGCGTTTTTGGTGATTACATGAACCAAATCCAGTACACCAAGTCCGATCACCCTGTGAGTCGGTGTAGCTTCAAAGGCGAGCATCAAATGGGCATAATATCTACCATATGACTCATGCTTAACCTTTCGGTCCGTGTTCCGAGACCATGTCTCTACATGCTAGGCTCGCCAAGTAAGAACCTTAGTATTCGTGTGTGTAACTGTCTTACACCCGAAGTATGATCGTGGATCCAAGAACACCCGATCATCACGTGATGTCTTGGAGCGACGAAACATAATCGGTGCATACTTAAGGAAGAACACATTCTTATCTTGATATCTAAATGAGGGATCATCTTATTATACTAATAAAACGCCAAACAAGCAATATAAGATGCGACAAACATCACATGTTTAAAAGTGAAATGATATGGTTCTTGCACTTGATCTCCATCATGTGCGCCATGGTATGATCACTATGAAGGGAATATGCCCTGAGAGGCAATAATAAATTGTTTATTATGTGTATTCCAAGTATATGATAGATGTTTATTTTGCATGCTATAATTGTATTAATACGGAAACGTTAATACATGTGTGTTTAATAAACAAACAGAAAAGTTCCTAGTTAAGCCTCTCTCATAAACTAGCTCGTTGATTAACAAGATGATCAAGGTTTCCTGATCATGGACATTGGATGTTGTTAATAACGGGATCACAACATTAGTGTAATGATGTGATGAACATTCATCCGAAGTATAGCATTACGATCAAAGTCATTGAGTTTATATTGCTATAACAACTTACGAAGTGATCCTAATCCTTAGACCATGAGATCATGTCAATCACTAACAGGAAGAGTTTCTTGATAACATCAAGCGTCACACCCAACAGGGTGATTATAAAGATGGGTTCGAACTAATAAAGTGTTATGTAGAGGCTCATGGATCGAGAGTGGAATTTGTTCATCCCGATGACGGATAGATATACTGGGCCCTCTCGGTGATATCACATTGATTAGCTTGCAAGCAAGTGATTTGATCACTAGAATGTTATATCAGGAACGAGAAAAGAGTGCATGTCGATGCCAGATCAAACTAGGTATGGAGATACCGATGATCGAATCTCGGACATGTAATATATCGTGAAACAAAGGGATTAAGATACTAGCGTAAAGGTTCCGACGATCACAAGAAAGTCATCGTTGAATGTGTGGGAGTCGGTATGGGTCTCCAGATCCCGCTTCGATTATTGATCGAGAGGGTCTCGATCATGTCCGCATTATTCACGAACCGTAGGGTGACACACTTAAGAGACACCGACATCCAATTGGAGCAAAAGTTTCATGCCGAAGAAAGAATAAACAAAGCGCGGAATTTATTTCACTAGATCAAACAGGTTTTCGGGTGAAATTGCATAAAGTGGTTATGCATGTGAAATAGAATTCTAGCAAGGAGTTATTTATGAATGTTTGTCATTAAAGTAATTGACAAAATTCTGAATAAAATAAAGAGTTTTATTTAATGAGAGTTTGCATTAAATTTGGTGGAAATTTAATGGGATCTTTGAGTGGGATTTTGAGTGGAGGAATTTGGAGGAGTTTTGTGAGTGGAGTGTCCACCCACATGAAGGGAGGGCAAGGGGCAGCCCCATGCACTGCCACCCCTTGGGGTTCCCTCCTCCTATAAAGGAGCCCTCCTCTCACTTCTCACTCACACCTCCTGAAGGATCTCTCTCCCTCTAGAATTTATCCCCATGGTCTCGGACTAGCGAGATACATGTTCCGGTGGCTATTCGGCAAGAAAGAGTTGTGCTTCTGCATCACTGGGCGAGGCGGAGGTTGCTCGGTGCCTCGAACGTGTGTGCGAGCACGGATGCTGGCGATTTGCGGCGCTAGGACTTCCTCTCGATCTTGAGATCGGCAAGAGATCGTCTACATCAACCACGAGTGGGACTCGTTAAACTTTGTCGGTCTTCAAGGGTATGTTCTCTACGGATATACATCCTTGGTTGTTTGTATCTAGTATAAATAGATCTTGGTATATAGTTCACATCGTAGGAAAATTTTTGTTTTCTTTGCGAACCCTTGAAGGGTATCGAGCTGGATCTATGCGTAGATACTTTACACGGGTAGTACACATATGAGTATGTGGGCGATGATGATCATGTTGTTGCTCCTTTCTTGTGATTTTGGATATTGGTGGCATAGTGGGATGAAGCGGCCCGGACAAACTTTACATGTCCTCGCACATGAGACCTGTTCCACGCTTGACATGCAACTAGTTTTGCATAAGTGGCTAGCGGTGTCATCTCTCCTACTATAGTCAATATCTATTTTGCAAGCGAGTTGTCAACAATTTGATTATCCTCGTTGTGGTTCATGTTCGTAGGTATGAACGGTTCTATCTCGAAAGCCCTCAGCCACGTAAAACTTGCAATGGATAAATTAGAAGCGTCTAGTTTAGATTGTTGCTGGGCTAGTGTGTGGCATCCCGCAAAACCACTACTAGAAAATCGCGTTGAATTTGTGCATTGCATCGTCATCATCATGCATTGTTTGCCGAAACTATTTGCGCATCACCCGATTTGTTTTCCAGACGCCCCATCTCTATTCAAATGTCAAACACCGGGTCTCCGGAATAGTTTTGTTTTGTGCTATCGGGTTTCAAACGGCCCAATTCAATTAAATAAAATATTTAATTATTTTTAGCGGGGCAGTCGAACGGGCCAAAGCGACCCGAACGACCACCCCAGAGTTCTACAAACGGTCCGTCCCTTATTCCTAAAGCCACCCAAAAATCTACCCTCCCTAGCCCACATCACCCAACCTATCGGTGCTGCCACCTCGGTCATCCTCTTCCCTCCAATCATACCGCCACCTCCTCTTTTCTCCCTCCTCTCTCTCCCTCTCTCCTCACGGCCCGGCCAGCCGGGCCCCACTCGGCCTCTGTCCCTGCCCGTGGGACCCTCCCCACTAACTCCCACCAGCCCCCACCCTCCACACACTCCACAGCCCCTTTCTCTCTCCTGGCCTTGGCCCCACGCCAGCCACCACAGCCAGCCCACCTGGCCCCGCAGCGGCCGCGGCCCTGCAGCGCCCACGCGGCAGCGCGCACCGCACGCCAGCACGCCACCACGCGCCCATACGCCGCCACACGCCCTCCTCCTCCCGCTGACCCTCTGGCCCCACCGCGTGGCTCTCTCCCCGCGTGGCCCCTCTCCCCACGTCCCCAACCTCCTTCCGCCCGTTCCCCCCCGCGCCTGTGACCTCCCTCTTCCTCCGTGCTCCCTCTCCCTTCTGCCGGCTTCCGCCCGCTCGCCATGAGCCCCTCGCCTTCGCCCACCTGCAACCTCCTTCCTCTTTCGCCTCAGCCCCTTCCCTCACTTGGCCCGGCCACCGCCGCCAGCCCTCCCATGAGCCTCCCCGGCCACCTCAACCGCCCGCCCCGGCTCGCCCGCTTCGCGTCGCCGCTGGCCCGCCCGGACCCAGGCTCCCGTCGGCTCACGCCGCCCGTCGCTGGTCGCCCTGACCCCGCGCGCTCCGCCGCCAGCCGCCCTCGGACCGCCGCCTCGAGACCGGCCCCGTCGCCTCGCCGCGTCCACAGCCAGCTGCGCCTCGATTTCCCGGCGGCCAGCCTGCTTTGCGGCCAGCCCGCGCCACAGCATGACGCCTCGCTTCGCCGAGCTCCGCCGCGTTTTCCCCGCCCGTTAAGCCCTCGGCAAGCCGCCTCACCGCGCCAGCGTCCAGTCCCTCGGTGCCCTCCTCCCGCCAAGCCCCGCTGCTGGCCGGCCGCCTGTTCACCTCCGGTGCTCGTGCGTCGGCCCGCCCGTCGTGTCGCCCTAGACCGAGCCGTTGATGTTGCGTGTCGCGTCCTCCCTCCAGCAGCCGAGGCCCACCCGAGGTCAACATCTGTAAAAGAGCGGACAAGACACGACTCAAATATACCGACGCTAAGTCGAGATCGACAACGACGCTCGTAACCCGAACCCGAAGGCCGATCCCGTACCCGGCGCCGCTCCAAGATCCCCCTTCACGGAGTTGATGACCCGAAGGCCGGCAAGATCGCCACGGTTGCGACAAGTTCTCCATCGACCTCAAGACCGTCCCGGAAGCGGAACGACGAACCCCCGGACGCCAAGTCCGACACCGACAACTAACACCGTGGAACCAACAGGATCGACCTCACCGACGCCATGATCTCCCTCACGGAATCCGAAGCGCGGACCCGCCAAGACCCTCGCAACGGCAAGATTGACCCCGTGGGACCCGACAAGTTCTTCTCGACTACAAGATCATCGACATAGAACCCGAAGGACACGTGGGCGACAAGGACTCCCTCGAGGACGCCGAGTGCTTCCCCCCGGACACCGAGACCCCGGATGCGCCAAGACCCTAACCCCGGAGCCGAGAACGCATCCGTCGAACCCCGAACCCCAGATCCGTCGTACCCTAGACCCTGGACCCCGAGACCGACCCCGAACCCCGGAACCTCCAAGATCGTCGATCCCCCTCTAATGTGTGAACCCTTTCCTCGAACCCTATTTCATAACATAACACAACTTGTCGCATATTTAATTGTCATCTCGCATGCATTCATGTGGTTTGGGGGCCTTATGCCGATTCACCTAATAACTAAATATGGGGCCCATATGCGGGCAAATCTAGCCTTATATTGGCCTCATTTAAAACTTGTGTAGCGAACCAGTACTATCGTTTGCCATGCTAAACAACGTTTAATATGCGGGGTAGCTAAATAACTTGAACCACTTGATTAATTGTCGGGACCCCGGTTCCGCTTAATATTGACCTAAATGCATCGCACCTTTGTCATGCCATACATCATGCATGCATCATGCCGATCTTCTGCCGTTGTATTAAATATTGCACCCGGTGTTTCTTCTAGCGTTTTGGTTCTTCGCGGATAAGGCCGTTGAGTTGATGTGAGCTTCGCCCCGATCTTCGGGGAAAACCTTCGACAATGTTTTCAGGCGAGCATCTCCCCCTTTCTACCTATCTTACTTTATAGTCTTTATTCCCTCCTGTTGATCTTTTGCTATCTGTGTTGCGATGCTTTAGTTTCCGTACCTGTGATATTCCCTTGCAGCCCTATATTGCCTTGGACACACCCTATTACCTGTTGTTTGGTAGATAGTTGGACTTGCGCGTCGTAGTTGCTTGCTCAAGTGCTGATGTGTGTCGTCATATGCCACGATTCTTGATGTATTGCCGCATGTTGAGGTTGGAGATGACTCTAGTTTTACTTATCGTCACTTTAAATTCTGTTTAACAACTAAAATTGAATAGCGAGAGGCATCGGTGGGTGATAGAAAATATTTGGTTTCGAGCCCACTTGTGTCCGTAAGACCCGAGTACTTGATACTGTTCCTTGATTTTATGCGCTATCCACATCCGGAGGTATATGGGACCCCTGAGCGAGCTTGATTCATTCTTATTTCTTGGGGCCACAAACTAGTTTGAGGTTTTATTTACGATCTGTACTTATGCCATGCTTTACCGCTTTATTTACGATTGTGCAGTCTGCCTTTGTCTTGTTAGGATCGGACCACGATTCCGCGGTGTCGACAAGCCCGTTTGGGGTTCCCGATCGTTCACCGTCTAGCCAAACCTTGAGGCCGTCTGGGCTTGCTTACTCCGTTGCAGATTCTACTCTAAGGGTGGCCTGAAATATTCTGAATCCTGTGATTGTTCGATCGTGAAAGCCTCGTTGGGTTTTGATTTGGTTTTCGAGGTTGATCGGCGTGTGTTGCTATTGGTGCACCCGGTAGGGTAAAACTTTACGAAAGCCGTGTCCGCGGATATGGACGACTTGGAGCACGATATCTCGATCATAGACAAGCATAACTAAAGTTCTTGCTCTAAATTTGACTTATAATGACTAGTAATCAGCTTCACTATAATGGAATGGCTAATTAATACGCCCACAATTGCTTGTTTGGTTGTCGCTTGCGACAATTGTATATCGACTAGTAAGTATGGCAACTTCTAGCAATTGGTGAATAAAAGTACCAACAACTGCTGGGTTTTATGGGATATCTCATGCTATTCATATCTGATTAGTAATTGTTGCAACTCCAACGGAATGATTAAATAAAAGTGCCCACTGCTTATTTTATCAGGACGACTATCTAAACCTGACTAGTAAAGTGCCGCAACTATAACTGAATAAGTAAAACTGCCCACTGTGTGAGTTTCCTCGGTTGACTTCCTCGATCGGTGTCGAGGGGGAAACGCCAGGATGGGTTTGTTTGATGATAGTATCAGGTTGGCTCCGAATAGGTCCTTACCCCCTCTGATTACCGCCAGTGAATCGAGTCTCTATAGGTTGTTTAGTGCATGCTGCTGCGCGATCCACCATACCTATGTGGCGAGGACCGGAATTCTAGCCTCATGGTGTCTTGGCCTCGATCTTGGCGCTCTTTCTTTGTTTACCTTTGCCCTTTGTCGGCACCCTTTTGTTAAGCGGTTTTGAGATCGACGCGTTAGCGGGGTTACCCTTCCGCAGCAGGCGGGGTTATGGGCGCCATTGGTTATTCTTGAGGCTCTTAGCCCCATTTGCATCTTGTCCTAGTCGGACGCTCTATCATTTTCAAGGTGATTTGGATCTTTGTATATTATATACGTATTCTTGACTCATGGAGTCGCTTATATATATCGTTACGTGGGTCCCATCGAGGACTGTTGTGTAATGTTATTACCGTTTTCCACCCACGAAAGTGCTTGGTGGGCACCTTTGAATCGTTTCTATCGGGTTTGGTGAATTTTGCCCAAACTTGCATAGGTCCGATCTCGAGGTGTTCTGAGTGGTATCGAGCTCGGCGGTTGCGATACCCCACAAGTCGACTGTAGGATAACCTAGCTAACGGCCAGTAGAGTGTCAAAACTATTTTTAAAATCGGTTGAATAGTCTGATTAGGTCTGATTTTACTCCTTACCCTGCTGTTCCTCTTACCTCTACGTGTTTTGAATCCGCTCTCCTCTTTCTTGAGTCCAGATTTCGTGGTTGGGTTTCCGTCGTACCTTGAGGTTTCTCTATCTCTCTTTTGTAACGGAGGTGCTACGATCATCAATCGCAAACTTGTCATTGTACCTTCCTCCAACTGTTGTTCTTGATCTCTTTGTCCATCTGTGTTCCTTCTTGGATATCGGTGTCGTTGAAAACATAATGAGAAGGACGAGCTTTGGTGAAGTTGGAGTCGACCTTGAGCACGTGTTGTTCATGCCAGCGGAACCATCGCGAAACCTAATCGCTGTGTCTTTCATACGATCTCTTGGCGACATTCCTTTGTTAGGATACCTCTAAGAGGATCTTCACCGATTCAGAGTTGGTTGCGTAATCCGCCTATTCGTGTGCAGAGTAATGGTTTGAGTGCGGGATGGATTAGCTACCCTACCCGCTTCTTATCATCCGCTCTTATGCGTCGAGGCGGTGGACCCAAGAATTTACTCGTCCCACGGAAGTTAGGGGTGGCTTTATTGCGATACCTCTACCTTCGACCTTTTGTTCCGGTGTTCTCTCGACGAGCAGAACAACGACCCTTTGTTGGTGGTGTCGCCAATTTCATGATGGAGGAGGGACCCTCGTTAGTGGTGTCGCGAGGATCTACACGAAGCATGAAGACGGAGAACGCCGATCTTCCTTCCGGTACCATGAGGCGGATCTCGAGGGCGAGATCCATTGTTAGTGGTGTCAAATTGTGGCATCCCGCAAAACCACTACTAGAAAATCGCGTTGAATTTGTGCATTGCATCGTCATCATCATGCATTGTTTGCCAAACTATTTGCAACACCGATTTGTTTTCAGACGCCCATCTCTATTCAAATGTCAAACACCGGGTCTCCGGAATAGTTTTGTTTTGTGCCATCGGGTTTCAAACGGCCCAATTCAATTAAATAAAATATTTAATTATTTTTAGCGGGGCAGTCGAACGGGCCAAAGCGACCCGAACGACCACCCCAGAGTTCTACAAACGGTCCGTCCCTTATTCCTAAAGCCACCCAAAATCTACCCTCCCTAGACCACATCACCCCATTTATGGTTTCGCCACCTCACCATCCTCTTCCCTCCAATCATACCACCACCTCCTCTTTTCTCCCTCCTCTCTCTCCCTCTCTCCTCACCAGCCAGCCAGCCGGGCCCCACTCGGCCTCCCTCCCCGCCGTGGGACCCCTCCCACTCAACTCCCACGCCACCCACCCTCCACACACTCACCCTGCCCCTTTCTCCCCAGGCTTTCCCCCACAGGCTCCACGCCACACAAGACCCCAGCCCCCACCCTGCCCCGCAGCTGCCCACGCCAGCACGCGCCAAGACGCAGCATCGCTACCAAGACGCTGCAAGACGCGCCCACCACGCGCCGCCACACGCCCACCCTCCTCCTCCCGTGACCTCTGGCCCCACCGCGTGGCCTCTCCCAGCGTGCCCCTCTCCCCACGCCCCCAACCTCCTTCCGCCCTGCCTCTGCTGTGACCTCCCTTCCTCCGTGCTCCTCTCCTTCGCTGGCGAAGCTTCCTCCACGGCCAGCAGAGCCCCTCGCCGGTGCCACCTCCCGCAACCTCCTTCCTCACCTCGCCTCAGGCCCTTCCCTCCGCCTGGCCGCCAGCCAAAGCCTCCCACGAGCCTCCCGCCGGCCACCTCCAACCGCCAGAAGCCTCGCCAGCCCGGCTGGCCTCGCCCAGGCTGCTCCGACCGCTGGCTCCCGTCACAGACCCCTCCGCCTTGCCGCTGCTCCGCCCTGCCCCGGCCTGACGCCCTCTGGCCACAGCCCGCCCCGTCCTCTCGCTGCAGCGCCTTGTATACCAAGGAAGGCCTTCGCCATGACGGCCCTCAGCCTGGCCAGTTCCGCCGTCGTTGCTCGCCCAAGAAGCCGCCTCACCTGACCCCGCCAGCCCCTCGGCCCTCCTCCCCGCAAAGAAGCCCCACTCAAGCCCGCCGCCTTCCGCTCGCCTCCGGTGCTCGTAAGGCCTGCCGTCGTCGCCTAGACCGAAGCGGTTGATGTTGCGTGTCGCGCCCCTCCAAAGCCGAGGCCCACCCGAGGTCAACATCTGTAAAGAGCGACAAGACACTCAAATATACCGACGCTAAGTCGAGATCGACAACGACGCTCGTAACCCGAACCCGAAGGCCGATCCCGTACCCGGCGCCGCTCCAAGATCCCCCTTCACGGAGTTGATGACCCGAAGGCCGGCAAGATCGCCACGGTTGCGACAAGTTCTCCATCGACCTCAAGACCGTCCCGGAAGCGGAACGACGAACCCCCGGACGCCAAGTCCGACACCGACAAATAACACCGTGGAACCAACAGGATCGACCTCACCGACGCCATGATCTCCCTCACGGAATCCGAAGCGCGGACCCGCCAAGACCCTCGCAACGGCAAGATTGACCCCGTGGGACCCGGCAAGTTCTTCTCGACTACAAGATCATCGACATAGAACCCGAAGGACACGTGGGCGACAAGGACTCCCTCGAGGACGCCGAGTGCTTCCCCGGACACGAGACCGGATGCGCCAAGACCCTAACCCCGAGCCGAGAACGCATCCGTCGAACCCGAACCCCATCCGCTGCACCTAGACCCTGGACCCCGAGACCGACCTCAACCCGGAACCTCCAAGATCGCCGATCCCCTAATGTGTGAACCCTTTCCTCGAACCCTATTTCATAACATAACACAACTTGTCGATATTTAATTGTCATCTCGCATGCATTCATGTGGTTTGGGGGCCTTATGCCGATTCACCTAATAACTAAATATGGGGCCCATATGCGGCAAATCTAGCCTTATATTGGCCTCATTTAAAACTTGTGTAGCGAACCAAGATTATCGTTTGCCATGCTAAACAACGTTTAATATGCGGGTAGCTAAATAACTTGAACCACTTGATTAATTGTCGGACCCCGGCCCGCTTAATATTGACCTAAATGCATCGCACCTTTGTCATGCCATACATCATGCATGCATCATGCCGATCTTCCGCTGTATTAAATATTGCACCCGTGTTTCTTCTAGCGTTTTGGTTCTTCGCGGATAAGGCCGTTGAGTTGATGTGAGTCGCCGATCTTCGGAAACCTTCGACAATGTTTTCAAAGAGCATCTCCCCTTTCTACCTATCTTACTTTATAGTCTTTATTCCCTCTGTTGATCTTTTGCTATACGGTTATGATGCTTTAGTTTCCGTACTGATATTCCTTGCAGCCCTATATTGCCTTGGACACACCCTATTACCTGTTTGGTAGATAGTTGGACTTGCGTCGTAGTTGCTTGCTCAAGTGATGTGTGTCGTCATATGCCATAGTCGATGTATTGCCGCATGTTGAGGTTGGAGATGACTCTAGTTTTACTTATCGTCACTTTAAATTCTGTTTAACAACTAAAATTGAATAAGCGAGGCATCGGTGGGTGATAGAAAATATTTGGTTTCAACGCCCACTTGTGTCCCGTAAGACCCCGAGTACTTGATACTGTTCCTTGATTTTGCGCTATCCACATCCGGAGGTATATGGGACCCCTGAGCCGAGCTTGATTCATTCTTATTTCTTGGGGCCACAAACTAGTTTGAGGTTTTATTTACGATCTGTACTTATGCCATGCTTTACCGCTTTATTTACGATTGCGAGGTACTGCACATCGCATCGTTAGGATCGGACCACGATTCCGCGGTGTCGACAAGCCCCGCTTAGGGTTCCCAATGTTCACACCGTCTAGCCAAACCTTGAGGCCGTCTCGAGCTTGCTTACTCCGCTATGGATTCTACTCTAAGGTGGCCCCTGAAATATTTCGAATCCTGTGATTGTTCACCGTGAAAGCCTCGTTGGGTTTTGATTTGGTTTTCCGAGGTTGATCGGCGTGTGTTGCTATTGGTGCACCCCGCCGGTAAAACTTTCTGAAAGCCGTGTCCGCGGATATGGACGACTTGGAGCACAGTATCTCGATCATAGACAAGCATAACTAAAGTTTACTGCTCTAAATTTGACTTATAATGACTAGTAATCAGCTTCACTATAATGGAATGGCTAATTAATACTGCCCACAATTGCTTGTTTGGTTGTCGCTTGCGACAATTGTATCTGACTAGTAAGTATGGCAACTACAACAGATTGGCTGAATAAAAGTACCAACAACTGCTGGGTTTTATGGGATATCTCATGCTATTCATATCTGATTAGTAATTGTTGCAACTCCAACGGAATGATTAAATAAAAGTGCCCACTGCTTATTTTATCAGGACGACTATCTAAACCTGACTAGTAAAGTGCCGCAACTATAACTGAATAAGTAAACCGCCAACGTGTGAGTTTCTCGGTTGACTTCCTCGATCGGTGTCGAGGGGAAACGCCAGATGGGTTTGTTTGATGATAGTATCAGTTGGCTCGAATAGGTCCTTACCCTCTCGATTACCGCCATGAATCGAGTCTCTATAGGTTGTTTAGTGCATGCCGCCGCCGATCCACCATACCTATGTAGGCGAGGACCGCCAATTCTAGCCTCGCTGTCTTCGCCTCGATCGACGCTCTTTCTTTGTTTTCGCTTTGCCCTTTGTCGGCACCCTTTGTTAAGGTGTTTGAGATCGACGCCAAGTAGCGTGGTTACCCTTCCGCTTGGCACGGGCAGGTTATGGACGCCATTGGTTATTCTTCGTGGCTCTTAGCCCCATTTGCATCTTGTCCGTAGTCGGACGCCTATCATTTTCAAGGTGATTTGGATCTTTGTATATTATATCTCGTATTCTTGACTCATGGAGTCGCTTATATATATCTGCTACGTGGGTCCCATCGAGGACCTGTGTAATGTTATTACTTCGTTTTCCACCCGCACGAAAGTGCTTGGTGGGCACCTTTGAATCGTTTCTATGCGGGTTTGGTGAATTTTGCCCAAACTTGCATAGGTCCGATTCTGAGGGTGTTACATAGTGTTATGATATGGTAGTGTTGTAAGTAGAAGTATGAGAAGATACTCTTACAACACACATAGCGTGTAAAATCCATAGACTATGGATTTACACATATAGGTATGATAGTGATCATACCACGATGCACATGATAGAGATCATCTGCGGGAACCATATAATTTCACTAATAAACATATGATGTTTGTTTGCATCTTATATTGCTTATTTAGCGCTTTGTTAAGCATAATAAGATGATCCCTCATTTAAATATCAAGATAAGAATGTGTTCTTCCTTTAGTATGCACCGATTATGTTTTCGCCGCCCAAGACATCACGTGATGATCGGGTGTACTTGGATCCTCGACCATACTGGTGTAAGCGGTTACACATAAAAAATACTAAGGTTCTAACTTACAGCCTAGCATGTATGCATACGGCCTCGAACACGTAATCGAAAGGTTAAGCATGAGTCATATAGTTGATATGATGCCCATTTGATGCTCGCTTTTGAAGCTATACCGACTCACGTGATGATCGGACTTGGTGTAGTGGATTTGGTTCATGTAATCACCAAAAGGACACGAGGATGTCACTTTTGAGTGGGAGTTCATTCGTAATATAGATTAGTTGAACTCAATCTATCATACACTTAGTCTAAACTTTACAAATTACATTGTAGATGGCACCACCGCTTTTAATTTCAATGCGTTCATGGAGAAAGAGAAACTAGCAACGAACGGTAGCAACTTTCTTGAATGGGCCATGAATTTGAGGATTCTCCTCTCTTGCACAAAAGCAATATGTGCTAGAAGCGCCGTTAGGCCCCCACCTTTGACGATGCCCCGACGAGGAGAAGAATGTCTATCCGACTCGTCGGAGGACCACAACTTAGTTCATTGCGGCATATTGTATGGGCTAGAGCCGAACTCAAAGCGCTTCAAACGGCAATGCTTTTGATACAATGGGTGAGTTGAAAATGATTTTCGACACACATGCTGTCAGAGAGCTACAATGCTCGTAAAAGTTCTTTAGTCGCATGATGGAAGAGAACACTCCGTAAGTGAGCATGTACTCAAGATGTCGGGTTACGCCGATAAGCTTGTGTCCTTGGGAATAACGATTCCCATTGACTTAGGCATCCATCATATTCTGCAGTCTCTGCCACCTAGCTATAAGAGCTTCGTGATGAACTATAATATGCAAGGCATGAAGAAGTCTCCCCGAGCTTCTGTCAATGCTTAAAACTGCAGAAGTGGAGATCAAAAAGGAACATCAAGTGTTGATGATCAATAGGAACACTGGTTTCAAGAAAGACAAGAAGGGAAAACGGAAGGGAAGTAAGGTGGCAAGCCTGTTCGCGCTGAAAAGAAACCCCGAGTTGGACCTAAGTCCGATAATGAGTGCTACTATTGTAAGAGGATCGCCATCGAAGCTAATCGCCCCAAGTATCTGGCACAAGAAGGCCGCAAGGCAAACAAAGGTATATATGATATACATGTTATTGATGTGTACTTGACTAGTGCTCGCAGAGCACCGGTATTTGATACCGGTTGCTAATATTTGTAACTCGAATCGTAGGTCATGGAACAGGCGACCACTAGCAAGGGTGAGGTCAAGATGCGTGTCGGCAATGGATCAAGTGTTGATGTGATCGCTTTAACGCTACCTCCACTTACCGCCGGATTAGTCATAAACTTAAATAACTGTTATTTGGTGCCCGTGACCGAGCATGAACATTGTATCCGGATCATGTTTGATGCAAAGTGGTTTTTCATTCAAATCGAGAACAATGGTTGTTCCATTTATATGAATGAAATCTTTTATGGTCATGCACCAATGTTGAATGGTTTATTTCGTTGTATCTCGATGATAATGTTACACATATTCATAATGTTGATGCTAAAAGGATTAAACTTGATGATGATATATCCGCATATATGTGGCAATCGCCGTCTAGGTCATATTGGCATTAAACGCATGAAGAAGCTCCATTCGGATGGACTTTTGGAATCACTTGATTATGAATCATTTGATACATGTGAGCCATGCCTTATGGGCAAAATGACTAGAACGCCGCTTTCCTGGTTCAATGGAGCAGGCATGATTTATTGGAAATCATACATTCGATGTATGTGGTCCAATGAGTGTGTCGGCCGAGGTGGATATCGTTATTTTGTTACTTTCACGGATGATTTGAGTAGATACGGTTATATCTACTTGATGAAACACAAGTCTGAAACCTTTGAAAAGTTCAAGGAATTTCGTAATGAAGTTGAAAATCATCGTAATAGAAAGATCAAATTTCTGATGCGACCGTGGAGGTGAGTATCTAAGTTACGAGTTTAGCACTCACATGAAAGAGTGTGGAATTGTTTCACAACTCACACCGCCGAACACCATAGCGAAATGGTGTGCCGAACGTCGAATCGTACTTTATTAGATATGGTTCGATCTATGATGTCTCCGACGGACTTGCCGGTTGTCATTTTGGGGTTATGCACTAGAAAGCTGCATTCACTTTAAATCGGGCACCATCTAAATCCGCTGAAACGACATCAGATGAATTGTGGTTTGGAAACAAACCTAAGTCATTTCTTAAAGTTTGGGGTTGCGATGTTTATGTGAAGAAACTTCAACCGATAAACTCGAACCCAAAGCGAAAAATGCGTCTTCATAGGATACCCTAAAGAAACTATTGGGTATTCCTTCTATCACGATCCGAGGGCAAGGTTTTGTTAAGAATGGATCCTTTCTAGAGAAAGAGTTTCTCGCGAAAGGTGTGAGTAGTCGGAAGGTAGAACTCAAGAGGTTGTGGAACCTTCTCTTCAAAGTATGGCGAGTAGCGCAGCCGAAGTTGTTCCGGAGTTGGCTCCACCGCTGAAGAGGGAACTAATGATAATGATCATGAAACTCCAAAGAGAGTACTACCAACCTCGCAGGTCAAACAGACGCTGCAGCTCCCGAGTCAGACGGAAATCTGTCATAAATTTCATGGTTGATGAATATAATGACCCTGCGACGTATAAAGAAGAGATGATGAGCCAGGATTCCAAAAAATGGTTAGAAGCCATGAAATCCGAGATGGAATCCATGTATGAAAATCAAGTTTGGAATTTGGTGGAATTACCTCACACCGAAAGGTCAGAGAACAAATGGATTTTCAAAAGGAAAACTGATGATGGTAATGTGACCATCTATAAAGCTCGACTTGTCGCAAAGGGGTTTCGACAAATTCAAGGAGTTGACTACGATGAGACTTTCTCTCCGTAGCGATGCTAAAGTCGATTAGGATTATGTTAGCAATTGCTGCATATTTCGATTATGAAATATGGCGATGGATGTCAAAACCGCTTTCTCAATGGTAATATTGAAGAAGAGTTGTATATGATACAACCAAAGGGTTTTGTCGATCCTAAGGATGCTAACAAGGTGTGCAAGCTTCAACGATCCATCTATGGATTGAAGCAAGCATCACGGTTGGAATCTCCGCTTTGATGAGGTGATCAAAGAGTTTGGATTTGTCCAAACTTATGGAGAAGCTTGTATTTACAAGAAAGTGAGTGGGAGCAATGTGGCATTTCGATATTATATGTGGATGACATATTATTGATCGAATGATATAGAACTTTAAACATGTTAAAAGTTATCTAAACAACAAATTTTCAATGAAGGACCTAGGTGAGCGTCATACATATTAGGCATAAAGATCTATAGAGATAGATCTAGGCGCTAATAGGGCTATCGCAAAGTACATACCTTGATAAGATTTTAAAGAAGTTTAAAATGGACGGAAGTAAGAAGGGTTCTTACCTATGTTGCAAGGCAATACATTGAGTAAGACTCAAAGTCCCGGCCATGGAAGAAAGAGAGATAATGGACAAAATCCCCTATGCTTGACCATAGGCTCTATTATGTACGCCATGCTATGTACAAGACCGGATGTGGCACACGCTATTAGTTTGACTAGTAGGTACCAATCGGATCGAGTTCGAACATCGGATAGCGGTCAAGAATATCCTTAAGTACTTACGAAGAACTAAGGATATGTTTCTTGTATCGGAGGTGAAGAAGAGCTCGTCGCTAAGTGTTATGTCGACGCTTAGCTTTGACACCAATCCGATGACTCTAAGTCTCAATCGGACACGTATTTCTCATGAATGGCGGAGCGGTTAGTTGGAGGAGCTCCAAACAACCTGTGGTAGCGGGATCAACAACGGAGGTCAATATGTTCTCGCTTAAGCTCAGAAGCGCTTTGATGAAGGAGTTCATATCCGAACTAGGAGTTGTGGCAGCGTTGGACCCAATGGTGATCTATTGTGACAACAATGGTGCCATTGCCAATGCCAAAGAGCCAAGGTCTCACAAGCATTCCAAGCATATTAAGCGCCGGTTTCACTCCATCCGAGCATGTCAAGGATGGAGATATAAAGATTTAGAAGTACATACGGATCTCAATGTAGCGCATCCGTTGACTAAAACTCTCCTAGAGCAAAACATGATCAACACCGTAACTCAATGGGTGTTAGATATATCACTATGTAACTAGATTATTGTCTCTAGTGCAAGTGGAGATCAAGGAATATGCCCGAGAGGCAATAATAAATTGTTTATTATGTGTATTCCAAGTATATGATAGATGTTTATTTTGCATGCTATAATTGTATTAATACGGAAGCGTTAATACATGTGTGTTTAATAAACAAATGTAAAGTTCCTAGTTAAGCCTCTCTCATAAACTAGCTCGTTGATTAACAAGATGATCAAGGTTTCGATCATGGACATTGGATGTTGTTAATAACGGATCACAACATTAGTGTAATGATGTGATGAACATTCATCCAAGTATAGCATTACGATCAAAGTCATTGAGTTTATATTTCTATAACAACTTACGAAGTGATCCTAATCCTTAGACCATGAGATCATGTCAATCACTAACACGGAAGAGTTTCTTGATAACATCAAACGTCACACCGTAACAGGTGATTATAAAGATGGGTTGAGAACTAATAAAGTGTTATGTAGAGGCTCATGGATCGAGAGTGGAATTTGTTCATCCCGATGACGGATAGATATACTGGCCCTCTCGATATCACATTGATTAGCTTGCAAGCAAGTGATTTGATCACTAGAATGTTATATCACGAACGAGAAAAGAGTGCATGTCGAATTGAGATCAAACTAGGTATGGAGATACCGATGATCGAATCTCGGACATGTAATATATCGTGAAACAAAGGGATTAAGATACTAGCGTAAAAGGTTCCGACGATCACAAGAAAGTCATCGTTGAATGTGTGGGAGTCGTTATGGGTCTCGGATCCCGCCGATTATTGATCCGAGAGGGGTCTCGATCATGTCCGCATTATTCACGAACCGTAGGGTGACACACTTAAGAGACACCGACATCCAATTGGAGCAAAAGTTTCATGCCGAAAAGAATAAACAAGCGCAGGAATTTATTTCACTAGATACGAAAGCAGTTTTGGGTGAAATTGCATAAAGTGGTTATGCATGTGAAATAGAATTCTAGCAAGGGTTATTGTGAATGTTTGTCATTAAAGTAATTGACAAAATTCTGAATAAAATAAAAGAGTTTTATTTAATGAGAGTTTGCATTAAATTTGGTGGAAATTTAATGGGATCTTTGAGGATTTTGAGTGGAGGAATTTGGAGGAGTTTTGTGAGTGGAGTGTCCACCCACATGAAGAGGGAGGGCAAGGGGCAGCCCCATGCGCGGCCACCCCTTGGGGTTCCCTCCTCCTATAAAAGGAGCCCTCCTCTCACTTCTCACTCACACCTCCTCGTGAAGGATCTCTCTCCCCTCTAGAATTTATCCCCATGGTCTCGACTAGCGAGATACATGTTCCCGGTGGCTATTCGCAAGAAAGAGTTGTGCCCGCTGCATCATTGGAGCGAGGAGGCGGAGGTTGCTCGGTGCCTCGAGCGTGTGCGAGCACGGATGCGCTGATTTGCGGCGCTAGGACTTCCTCTCGATCTTGAGATCGGCAAGAGATCGTCTACATCAACCACAGTGGGACTTAAACTTTGTCGGTCTTCAAGGGTATGTTCTCTACGGATATACATCCGCCCATTGTTTGTATCTAGTATAAATAGATCTTGGTATATAGTTCACATCGTAGGAAATTTTTTGTTTTCTATGCTGCGAACCCTTCACACTATCATACCTCTATGTGTAAGGCCAAGGTCTATGCAACTTACACGTTATGTGTGTTGTAAGAGTATAGACTTATACTTCTACTTACAACATCACCATATCATGACACTAGCCCAGCAACAATCTAAACTAGACGCCTCTAATTTATCCATTGCAAGTTTTACGTGGCTTAGGGCTTTCGAAGATAGAACCGTTCTTACCTACGAACATGAACCACAACGAGGATAACCAAATTGTTAACAACTCGTTGCAAATTAGATATTGACTATAGTAGGAGAGACGGACACCTGCTAGCCACTTATGCAAAACTAGATGCATGTCAAGCGTGGAACATGTCTCATGTGCGAGGACATGTAAGGTTTGTCCGGGCAGCTTCATCCCACTATGCCACCAATATACAAAGTACAACCAAGAAGCAAATAACATGATCATTATCGCCCATATACTCATATGTGTACTACCCGTGCAAAACATCTATGCATAGATCAGGCTCTGATACCACTGTAGGGTTCGCAACATAGAAAACAAAAAATTTCCTACGATGGGAACAACTATGTACCAAGATCTATCTACTAGATATAAACAATGGGCGGATGTATATCCATAGAGAACATACCCTTGAAGACCGACAAAGCTTAACGAGTTTAAACTCGTGGTTGATGTAGACGATCTCCTGCCGATCTCAAGATCGAGAGGAAGTCCTTAGCACCGCAACTCAGCGGCTCATCCGTGCTCGCACACACGTCTGAGGCACCGAGCAACCTCCGCCTCCTCGATCCAACGATGCAGCGGAAGCACAACTCTTTCTTGCCGAATAGCCACCAGGAACATGTATCTCGCTAGTCCGAGACCATGGGGGATAAATACTAGAGGGGGAGAGAGATCCTTCACGAGGAGGTGTAAGTGAGAGAGAGGGGGCTCCTTTTATAGGAGAGGGGGGAGCCCAAGGGTGTGGACGGCGCATGGGGATGCTCCCTCCCTCATTCATGTGGTGGAAACTCCACTCACAAAAATCCCTTTCAATTCCCTCCACTAAAAACCCACTCAAATTCCCATTAAATTTCCACCAAATTTAATGAAAACTCTCATTAAATAAAACTCCTTTATTTATTCAGAATTTTGTCAATTACTTTAATGACAAACATTCACATATAACCTTACTAGTATTTCATTTCACATGTAAAAACACTGCGAAATTTCACCAAAACCCGTTTTATCTAGTGAAATAAATTACGCGCTTGTTATTCTTTCGCATGAAACTTTTGCTAAAATGGATGTCTGTCACTTAAGTGTGTCACCCTACGGTTCGCGGAATAATGCGGACATGATCGAGACCCTCTCGATCAATAATCAAAAGCGACCTAGAGATCCGTAATGACTCCCACACATTCAACGATGACTTTCTTGTGATCGTCAGAACCTTTTATGCTAGTATCTTAATCCTTTTGTTTCGCGATATATTACATGTTCGAGATTCAATCATCGATATATCCATACCTAGTTTTATCTCGCATCATATATACTTTTCTCGTTCCGTGATATAACATTCTAGTGATCAAATCACTTGCTTGCAAGCTAATCAATGTGATATCACCGAGAGGCCCGAGCATACCTATCCGCCATCGGATGAACAAATTCCACTCGATCCATGGGCCTCAATATAACACTTTAGTAGTTACGAACCCATCTTTATAATCACCGTTATGGTGTGACGTTAATGTTATCAAGAAACTCTTTGGTGTTAGTAATTGACATGATCTCATGGTCTAAGGATTAGGATCACTCATTATGATGTTATAGTAATATAAACTTAATGACTTTGATCGTAATGCTATACTTGATGAATGTTCATCACATCATTACACTAATGTTGACCTCGTTATTAACAACATCCAATGTCCATGATCGAAATCTTGATCATCTTGTTAATCAATGAGCTAGTTTATGAGAGAGGCATAACTAGGAACTTTCTGCTTGTTTATTAAACACACATGTATTAACATTTTCGACATTAATACAATTATAGCATGCAAAATAAACATCTATCATATACTTGGAATATACATAATAACCACTTTGTTATTGCCTCTCAGGGCATATTCCCTTCAACTTGATCGTCATTCATTTCGCTTTTTGTATCAATGAAGGTCTAAACTCATTGCCAGGGTGTGTGGGGGTGGGGGTGGGGGGTGGGGTGGGGTAAGGGTTGTTGTTTAGGCCTTGATTTTGAATTAACCATTTAGGAACTAATGGTACCATCAGATGTAGCCATCAATTTATTTTCTCTCCTTCAACTTAGTAAGGTCCTCTTTGATTCACATGATTTTAAAATGTAGAAATAGGAAAAACACAATATTACATTTTGATGTCCATTTCAATCTATCCTAAATAATTTGCACAAAAGTTTGTTTGATTAGATTCTCATACAGAGGTTTAGATTGGGGCATGTGAAATATTGTATTGAAATGGCATCCTCGAATTATCACACAAACATAATATATGTTTATTCATTGTGTGGCTGATTTTTTTTAACAAGGGGAGGGGTCTCGAAGGACCCTAAGAGCTGCATTATATTATCGCCGTGGGTATATTTTACAAAGATAACCCCAAAAGGAAAGTGAAAATACAACATGGTCATGGACAATTGCACGAAGGACCTTGAAACTGGAACAGAAAAATCAAGCCATTGATCCTCTGCACTGTGGCCGATCTTCCATTGTTGGCCACCTTGAAACTGCAGAGGCACACCACTTGGTGACTAGAAGGCGATGGTTTCGACGAGAAGCTCTGAGAGGGGACTCTGCTCTAGAGGTTGTGAAGAATGCCATCCAAGCGTCTGGATGGGCCGCCCTTTCAGCCAAAGTTTGTGCAAACATGGCCACTATGTGATTGGCTCGTTGTTGCAGCAGATGTAGAGGTCAATGCGCCGCTTCGCCTCCTCCCTCGCCTCCACGACCAACCATAAGAAGCTCCACCACATATCATCCCCACACCCCGAGGTGGCCACAAACCACGACTTTATTAAAGGAGACAATGATCTTCCCCTCCACACCTTGCTTCGACTAGACGAGCAACATAGCAAAGAGGAAGACCCTAGAATGTCCTAGATCTAGTTGCCAAGATCCCGAGCCCCTCTCCAATTACTAGGCATAAATCCCACTACCTACAGGCCGCCTCAAACCCTACTTTTACTTTCTACAACCCGCTCCAGCCTCGCATGTCCACACCAGACAACAGTGTTATCGACGGAGCAGGGAGACAAAGGCGGGGCAGGGCTCTCAACTATCAAGATGTGGGAGGAGGAGAGTGAAGGTCGGGGGGGGGGGATGAGCCTTACTAGATGTGCTCAATTGTGAAGATCACCATGGGTAGTATATATTGAGCCAAGACTAAAGTTTTTTAATTAAGATCTATTCAAAGCGATCCAGATACGATGCTTTTTTGATATGTCTGTCCACACGACTTATTATTTTCCTTGAAAGTTTCTCTAACTTGATCGTCATTCATTTCGCTTTTTGTATCAATGAAGGTCTAAACTCATTGCCGGGGTGTGTGGGGGGTAGGGGTGGGGTAAGGGTTGTTGTTTAGGCCTTGATTTTGAATTAACCATTTAGGAACTAATGGTACCATGAGATGTAGCCATCAATTTATTTTCTCTCCTTCAACTTAGTAAGGTCCTCTTTGATTCACATGATTTTAAAATGTAGAGATAGGAAAACACATTATTACATTGTGATGTCCATTTCAATCCTACATAATTTGCACACAAGTTTGTTTGATTAGATTCTCATACAGAGGTTTAGTGGATGCTAGATTTCCCTATGAAAAGTAGTAGTGTATAAGAGATTTCTTAGAAATCTTCCTATGAGATTCGATAGTACAAAGCAAAGAACCAACATAGAAAAGTTCCTAAGGATTTGAATCCTCAAGACTTCCTATGAAAATCCTTTAAATCAAGATGCACTTAAGTCTCATTTGATTTCTAGGATTCTCAAAAGGCGGGAGGAAAACCACATGATTGTAGTGACGTGTCCTCTTAAGCCGTGTGATATTAGAAAACTACATGATTTTGGTTCAAATAGCATTTAATTGCACAGGAAAACCAAGAGAGGTGTAATAGGAGGTTGAAGTGAATGGATTTTCCCTCCAAAATAGAGTGCCAATAAACCATTTGAAGCAATTCCTAAGGATTGTAATCCTTTGAATCAAACGAATTTTATATGAGAAATCCTAACGATCAAAATAATTAAAAAACTCCTACATAATTCCTTTGAATGAAAGGAGCCCTAAGATTCTCTTTATCGCTCTAGGTTTATCTCCTATGGCCCTCCCTAGCTCTCACTCTCATGTTCCTCGTCTCGTAACAAAGCTGCATACAAATGAGCCATTCCCCTATCTCTTACTCACATGTTGGAAAATCCTACGCTTTTACCCCTTCTGTACTCGTGCACTCATCACCCTTGCATACATGATCATATCCTTCGCCGCCACATCCACCTCGCAATCGACTTTTCTCATTTCATGACTCGCCTTCACATTGGAGAGAGCCGGTGCACCCACATTCCCGTTTTGCTCATCAAACGTTACGGTGCCATCTGTCATGGCTGCAGGGTTTGCGACAATTGCCACACGAGTGAAATACAACAACCAATAAACCGCCAGACTGTGGAAAATTAAACACAACACATTAAGGGCATGTTTGATTCAAAGGATTTGTATAGGAAATTTGTAGGATTAAATCCTATAGGAAATTTTCCTATGGTGGTTGTTTGATTTGTAGGATTGATTCCTATAGGAAACTTTCCTAGAAAATCCTTTGCACTAGATTGCATAGGAAATCTAACATCCACCCAAAGCTCTTTCTTAGAATCCTTTGATGGATCAAACAAACTTTGTTGTATGTGGGTTCCTATAGGATTGAAGTGGACATGACATTGCAATCCTATGATTTTCCTATTCCTTTATTTTTCCTATCCTATGAATCAAACAAGCCCTAATCCATGCTTCGAGTTTGAGGTTGGAACAAGAACTTGACAACAACCAAATGATCAAAGTGCAAACCAAAAATCAAACATCTGGCTATGTCACAGAAGACAATAACTCAAGCCTAAGAAGTGCAATTTTTCCCTTTGGCTATGTCACATAAGACAATTGCTTAAGGTTTAGAAGTGCAATTTTTTCCCTTTGGCTGTTCTCACAAAAACGTGTTTACCCTCTGGCAAAATTAATCAGTCATCACAGGTGGATCGGTGGTACAACTTGGTACGTGCATCCATACATGTGCACCCTACTTTTGGCTGGACCGGCCTCCCTCTGAGCTAAAATCCCCACAGCAGTTTTGGCTGGCAACGGCCATTAACTTCTCACCCTCCTCCTCCCGAGTCCTGAGTCCTGACCTCCTCCTTCCTCCTTGGTCGTCGTCTCCACTATCCCTCCCTCCAACCCCACCTCTCCCCCCATAAAACCCACACCCTCCCCTCCCTCCTTCCCCAGCTCCCGCCGCGCATTCGCAATTCTGCATTTACTCCTTTCCCCCGGACAGAGGGAAGCCGAGATGGGCGGCGGATCCAAGGGGAAAGGCATGCCGCGGGCGATGACGCCGGTGGAGGAGGTGGACATCTCCGCCGTGCGGTACGAGCCGCAGGCGATGCAGGCGCTGCACCTCACGGGATTCCTGCTCAAGGCCTTCGTCTGGCTCATGGAGTCACGCCTCCTCGGCCCCTCGTCACCTCCGCCCTCAAGAAACAGAACAACATGACGCAGGTCAGTTTCCTCTCTCCTCCCTCCCCGATTTTTGTTCTTTTCTGTCCAGCAGTTTGTTTGCTTGCTTCCATTATTGAGATCATCACAATTTATGATTTTTTCTTGCAGATGCTGCAGAACACGGTGATCCCTGAGCGGCCCATGTACTACCCGGAGTTCCCACCGCAGGGTGAGCTAATCATTGTCCTCCTCTTTCTGTCTACGTGCTCCTCCTTCCCTTTGAATTCGTCAGTGGTCGTTGTCTTGTTGAGCCGGCGTCACACGCAAGCAGCCATGGAGAAAAACACTACTCTACTTGAATTTTTTAATAGTTCAGAAAAAAACAATGCTCGGCTTCTTTTCGTTCGGCCAAGTTCTGCTGGAACTGAAAAAGGGACAGAAAGATAGTGCCTCGCTATCTTTGCTGGCATCACGCTTGCGTACTGAAGAAGCACACCTGAATTATCTGCTCAGTTCGGTTTCTCGATTATTGCATCTCACTTTTTGATGTACCCCTGTTAAATTTTTTTAGAAATGTTCTGCTTCTTTTCATTCGATGAGTTCTACAGGGAAGAAACAACCTGAATGATTTGCTCAATTCAGTTACTCAACTGTTGCATCTGACATGTTGATTCCACTCCTATATTTGGGCCTATTATAATCTTGCTCATTATGTGTGTTTTTGGACCAATTATGGCGTGCGGTTGTCAATTGCTGCTACTCCTGATCTTTCCAGAGCCAGAACAAGGGGTCGTCGTGGCCGAAGACAGAGACCCTGTGGACAGAGTTGAGGAAGCACTGCAGTGCCTCACTCCGTATGATCCGTCCGCGCGCTTCACATCAGCTGATGAGAAAAATCCCTTCCTGTACTGGAAGATCCGAGACTTTGCTTACGCCTACCGGTCCGGTATCACGACGCCATCAGCTGTGAGTTGCTCAATGAAAGAATGGACAGAGCATTTCTCGCTTCTATGGTTTTGTTGCTCTCCTTGCATATTGTGGTGTTCAACCTTGATCTGTTGCATAGGTTGCCGATCATGTCATTGCGGGTGTGGAAGAGTGGAACAGTAAGAAGCCTGCGATGCCAATGCTGGTATATTTTAATGCCGATGATCTGAGGAAGCAAGCTGATGCTTCCACAAAGAGATTTGAGCAAGGTTTACCTCCCACCAGCTTTGCTGCTTTACCTCCCCATCATTGAAATGAACTGGCTTTAATGTGGATATGTGTTGCTTCTTGTACCCAGGAACTCCAATCTCCGTTTTAGATGGAATATTCTTCGCCATTAAAGATGACATCGACTGCTTCCCATATCCATCCAAGAGTTAGTTCACTCAACTGGAGTAACCATATGTTGCTCTGCCCGAGAAGCATATTCCACATTATGGTCTTTCTTTTGTGTGCAGGTGCTACTACATTTTTTGACAAAATCCGCCCTATTCAGAAAGACGCAGTCTGTGTTGCTCGTCTAAGAAAATGTGGAGTAATCTTTATTGGGAAAGCAAATATGCATGAGCTAGGCCTTGGGGTAACTGGAAACAATGCAAACTATGGGTACGGTTAATAATTGTGTGGCTGCTCCTGCTTGTTCTGTTGGAAATGATTATGTTGATTGATTCCATGGACACTTGAGCTTTCTTTTGGAGTTGTTAAAAGATAAGTCATGTTTTCATCAAACACTTGTGTTGGCCCTGTGGAACTCGAGTTTTACCTGGTTCGATAACCTTTCTCCTTTTCTTTGACAAGCTGCAAACATGAATATCCAACAACATCTAGGGGATTCTTTTGCACTGTCGAAAGTTTGCTAAAGGAAAAGGGAAAATTATAATATTTACTAGCCATTACCTATAAGCAAACTCAGCTTACTTAAATCTTTACAATGAATCATAACTCTGGAATGCATATAAATGCTATCATTGAAAACCACCTTATGAAGGGGAAATAGAAGAAAAGAATTTAGATTTTGTATTCATCATATATTGTCCATCCACTCTATATATTTTCTGACGATCGTCACTTAATCTTCATGTCTTTGTAAAATTTTGCAGGACAGCAAGAAATCCACATTCAATTGATAGATATACCGGCGGTTCTTCATCTGGTCCAGCTGCACTTGTCTCGTCAGGGTTATGCTCAGCAGCAATTGGAACAGATGGCGGAGGTTTGTACACATAATGTTGTGAGATTCATTAACACTACATTCTTCTCAGTACTGGTCTGTAGCTGCTACCTTCTCTTTGCTACAGGTTCAGTTCGAATTCCATCTTCCCTATGTGGCATTGTTGGTTTGAAGACAACATATGGACGGACAGATTTGACTGGGTAACTAAGAAAAGTTCCTACTTGATAAATTACTACTAGCCTGTGCTTTGCTACGGATACAAATATGTGTTAAGTCATCGTCATTGCCTCAGTCTGCTCCACACCTTGGCCATGCCTCCAGGCTCTCTCGAGTCCCACATAGGCTGGTGTCACTCGATTCATGCCTCTGCATTCTTGCTCCTGCCATGCTCCATTTTCGTTAAGTCGGCTTCTGGGGGAGATCCCTTGTGTTTCGTTAGTTAATTTGTTATATTTTGTTATGAGATTTTGGGAGATGTCGATGAACCACGCCTCACCAACTCTTGTTTATAGATAGAGTAAATATTGTAGAATTACAAAGTTTTCTTCACAAGACTCCAGTTTTAAGGTTGGAGCTTACCTGGCCTGCCTGTCAGCCTCTTGGTATAGTGGTACCTACCTGTAATGGAGGTTTCAGCAAGGGTATAACATGTTGCAATGGGCTGAGAGGTGATGCAGGTTCATCAATATTGTTGCACGTGACGTATGAACCTTAAATGTGGGGTTTCCTGTACGAAAGCTTCTTGGTAGCTATGTGAAATAGATGTGATTGCTCCATCTAACAATGAATTGCCTAGCTGCCAAGTGGTAAGTTAGGTGTGCTGCAAACTGCAAAAGAAGTTTCAGCCAGTCCAGTTTTTAATCTATTAGAAACTTAAATTTCGAACTGCTTTTATATAATGGCATTATCCAGCAATCAAATAGAAATTTAAAATTTCTTGCTATTATCTTGCACTGGATCTGATTAGAAAGTTCATCAACATACGTAATTGTGAGTATGCATAATTATATATCTTATTTTGCAGGGTACTTTGTGATGCTGGGACTGTTGAAGTTGCTTCACCTCTTACAGCATCAGTGGAGGATTCTATGCTAGTGTAAGCAGTTTGGCTTGCTAGATGAGATCGTGAAATTGCATAAGTCTGTTAGGTTTAGCTATCTTGTTGATTTCCAAGCTTGTCAGCTCTCTTATTTGCATTAACGATACTATAAGATATAAATCTAACTATGTTGTTGGTAGTCTGGGTACAATAAATACTTGTCATTTATGAACAGTCAACAGCCAACACCCTCTGCTTGTAGGTAATGTATTTTCTACTTACACCCTGTCGTATATCATTTCAGGTATTCTGCAGTTGCAGGCAGTAGACCTACAGATAAGATTACTCTGAGACCTGTAAGATATTACCTGTTATAACATTTCCCATCTGTTAAATACCTGAAACAATGAATTGTCAAAAGAAGTCTGAAATATCTTTCATGTCACTTCTATCGCATTGCACTATACTACAATCAGTTTTTTCTTTTGAGTGGGGAATAGTACGTATGTCAGTCATTACTCTTTTACTGAATTGTAGCCAACATGAATGTGATGGTTTTTACTGAAACGAAATGTAAAATTTTAAGCTTCACGGTACGGTAATCATAATACAGCAACATATGTTAACATTCTCTACTATTCCCTGGATGGTCGTAAGTTATGATTTTAAACTGACTTTACTGCATAGCCTCAGGCTCACAGCTTCTACATCTCCTTCCCTTTTCTCTGTACAGTCGCCGCTGTCTGTTCCTAACTTGGTGTCCTCTGACAACAGCAATATACTACAATCAGTGAAAGTGGGAAAATATACAGAGGTATGATTTTTTACATGAAATATTATCTTTGTACATATATGCATTTTTTTTAATATAAAATCGGCTTCTGCAGTGGTTTCATGATGTTTCTGATAGTGAGATCTCAAATACATGTGAGGATGCACTTAACCTCCTGTGCAGCACCTTCGGGTGTCAGGTATACCCATTGCTATCCCAACATATCCTAGTATATTAGCTATCTAGGTCTTGTACCTTTGAATATACAATCCCCTTTTTAGATGAAAGCATTTGCACATTAATCAGGTTTTCAATGTGTACAGTGAATGCTTCTGTGCTCACCAATAACTCCTACCATATTAGAAAAAAATGACTATTATTAACAAGTTCTGTTAGTTGTAATTGATTATTGATCTGCACAATTTGGAGCTTCTAGGTATCCAACAGGCAGGAGTTAAGCTTAATTATTTCCAGCTGCTAAATGATTATGATAAGATGCTTTCTGACGATGTAGTATCTACTATAATATGCATATTCTATTCTTTCTCTATATCTCAGCTGATTAGTGTTGTTAACATTTTTCAAGATAGAAGAGATAATATTACCAGAGCTTGAGGAGATGCGTACTGCCCATGTTGTCTCTATTGGCTCAGAAGCATTGTGCGACCTGAATGCTCATTACCAAGAAGGGTACATATCACAAATATCAGATTCTCAATTTTTCTCTCAGCTAGAGTTTTTGAAAATTTTCCTTTCAAGAGGAGATAGAACTTGAAATTTCTGGTCCTTAAGAGTCTGGAAATATTTTGTTAGCCCTTACTAGTCTGTTATATCAATCTCACTCTACGCTACTATCTTCCAGGAGACGAACTGAACTGACATTTGATACTCGAGCAAGTTTGGCACTTTTTGGGTCATTCACTTCAACAGATTATGTTGCTTCTCAGCGTCTCAGGTGAATATGAGTATAAATACAGCTGATGAATTTATGTTTTCATTACAGCACTCATTTATGAGTATGAAAGTAGCCTTTTTGTCCCCAAGTGTAATTCAGTTCTGGGAAGTTATGGAACCACTTTGACTGATTTTAGATAAGAAAGAGAGACTAAAATCTATTTAGGTGTTAAGATTACTTCAGGAGAACACATAAAAATGATCAATCAAACTAGAAGAAAAAAGGAAAGATCTCTATTCTTATGATCCCACAGGTTTCCACGAGCCATATCCAGTGTATTTTAGTCAGATTTAATTCGGCAATGTCAATTATAGCTAGTAATAACCCTGAGTATTACTGAATTCAATTCCAGTTTCATGTCCAGTTCCATGTAACTGAACGATCCCAATATTATACATTCATATATAGGTCACTGCAAATTGTGTGCTTACTGTATCTGTGGCTTCTATAGGAGAAGGATAATGTACTATCACATGGAAGCTTTCAAAAAGGTTGATGTCATAGCAACCCCTACAACCGGGTAAGAGATTTGAAGCTTATTACAGTTGACCCATAGATGTAAATATATGATCTTACTTGTCTCTGCTTAGAGTGTATATGCATGTTTCCTCCTCATCCGTACTTGTTATTGTCTAGTCAATGAGGCTATTGTATGAGGATAAATTCTGCTTTCAAGCTTCCAGTAGATGATTAGTAGTTCTAGGCAATCCCTATAGTTTGAGGATATATAAAGCTATACAAGCATACCGTTTTCTGGCTCAAATGCAAGATAATATCTGGGAATTACTGAATTGATATATACTTGTTCACATTTGGGATTGCACAGACGGAGTAACTGATATAACTCTGCTGATCTATGTTCCCTAGAAACTAGAATGCTGCACTACTTTTACTCAGTTGCACCACTTTCAAGAAATTTTGGTGTACTTTTGCCTCTTATCATGTGTATTATCTGTTGCTGTAACAACTAAGGAGATGTTTTGTTTTCCCAGCATGACTGCGCCAAAAATACCACCAAGTGCTCTGAAGATAGGAGAGTCTGATTATGTTGTATCAGGTAGATTGTTTTCACGATATTGTGTATCTTCGTTATCTCTTCAACATATGGATTTACAGCTTATCTAAATCTCAACTGCTCAACTTTGAACCATGTTAACATCTTAGATAAAAACTGTAGAAATCTTGATGTGAAACAGTTGTTATTTGACATAGCTAGTGTTGTCACTGCCTTGTATTGAGAAAGAAGTTTACAATAATCAGCCCTATAGGTGAAGTTTGTAGGGGACATTCAAGGTTTTCAACCACGGTTTCATGCCTTCATGGCGAAGATCCCCAAAAGCTGTAGGGGAGCTATCACTAGCTATTCAGAAGCTTATTGGAGTGTAGACATTTCATCCTATTTGGAGTCTAGTAGCAGAAATTAAGTATCCAATGTGAAAATACATCGGTTAAGTTCATAATTTATATGGCTGCAGCAGTTTGCTAAGCAAACTCTATATGCCTATTTCGATGCTAATAACAACTGTTGAGACATCTTATCTGTTCTTGATTGGTGTCTCTTTATTGCAGCTAAGCTGATGCAATTCATTTTTGCCGCGAACCTTCTTGGTTTTCCTGCCATTACTGTTCCGGTAAGTAGTGCCTCATGACTGAATATTTTGCACTGTCATGTATAAATATTCAAAATAACATTTATGCTCTTTCCAACATACTACTTTCTTGAAAGGCTTAAATACGATCAGATGAAACATTCAGGGTTCTGGTACGATATAGCTCAAAACACGCAGAAAAAGTATTTTTCGCTGATATGTTGCTACTTCTGTCCTGTACTCAGGTTGGTCATGACAAGCAGGGCCTTCCGATCGGCTTGCAACTGATAGGTCGTCCATGGGGCGAGGCTAGCTTATTGAGGGTGGCTTCAGCAGTAGAGGTACTGCTCACATCCGTCATAAGAGTTTTGTATTTGCGGTTTTCCAGCTGAGAAATATGGTCATTTTTTATAAGAGTCGATGTGCCCCTTAACGCTGCATTCAGTGTGGAACTGAGTGAATCTTTGTACTTCTCCAATTTCGCGACATAGATATACTTAAGCCACAGATTGCTTTGAGTCACATTTAAGAGGATAAGACTCGGAGAGCAAATATAACTGTTAGCAAACAAACAGTAATCATTGAACAGGGTAAATTTACGATGCGTACTGAATCTAAAAAATCACCATATTAACGCGAGGAAAAAATACGGATTGAGCATTTTGTGTAGTAGAACCTTTGTCTGTTTCTACGATCCTTGTAAATCGAACATCTGTGACACCATTTTCCATGCTTTCAGGAGCTGTGTCTGAAGAAAAGGAATCGCCCCTCCACGTTTTACGACATCCTAAAGACCTGAAACAGTCTAGTACCAGTACATATGTAATTCTGCCCTGACGGTGTTATACCTGCTACAATTCCGTCTGGAGAACGCACATAATTCCTTCTTCCTGTTGCTGTAATTCAATATGTATGAGGTGACTCGTGATAGACACAGCAAACCGACCCTCCTCCGGGTTGGTCAAAGTCATTTGTAGGAGATATTGCGGCAACAAATAAACAAGCAAAATAGTACTACTCCTTTTGTCCTGGATTGTGATTCTTTCTGTTATGCATTTGGTTAACTGATACTTTTTGTGATATCGACAGTCTTCAGAATTGCTCTTGGAAATATAACATTGACCACTGGTTTCTATTGCAATATGTGTAGTAAAGTTAGTACTCCCTCCGTTTCAAAATATAAGATGTTTTAGCTCTGTGAAAGACTTCTTATAATATGTAGGTTTATTCAGGTTTGTAGTGAATCTACACACTAAAAGACGTCTAGATTTTTTTTTTTACAAAACTAAAACATCTTATATTTTGTAAAAACCTAGCTAGCCAGGTGATTCAAGCGGTGCTGTTAAATTTTGTTTGTCAAACAATATCGTTTTTTTTTTGTTCTTCGTCTCAAAACACAATGACCAAGACGAAGAAGGGGAGATTTCTCCTCTCCCTCTGACTAAGAATGTTGAGCTTTGACAATACGCCCGAGAGAGGATTCAAGGCGCGAGAAGAGGGAAGTCAACGTATGGACAAGCTGAACTTTTCTGGTTCATCAGGAGGAACTTCCAACATACTTAGATGCCTTCCAATTTTGTCATTAAATAGTTCCGGATCCTACGTTTTCTCAGGGAAATAATAGTAATCAAAGAATAAATCTATATTATACTAGTGGAAATATAATCTACTTCTCCGACTTAGGCCTCCTTTAATTTATAGGATTGTGCAAGGATTTTTGTAGGATGAGAATCCTATGAAATTTTTTCCTACAACAGCTATTTGATTCAAAGGATCATATCCTATGGGAAATAATCCCATAGAAATCCTGTAGTGTAAAGTCTATAGGAAAAAAAGCATGAGGTTGGAGCTCATGAAAAAATCCTTTACTACAATCAAAAACAATTGGTTCTTCCCATAAGATTCGACTAGTCATGACTTCTTAATCCTATGAGTTTTCTATTCCTACACTTCTCCTATCCTATGAATCAAAGGAGCCCTAGTACGAAGTTATAGTACGTACTATGTCAGAGATGTCTCAAAATAGATGTCTCAAATTTTTCAAAATTTGGATAAATCTAGACACTATTTAGTATATAGATTTATCTAAATAAATTTTGAAAAAGCCCGAGACATCTGTTTTGAGAGACGGAGGGAGGGAGTACTTGTTATGAATCATGGGCAGTGATTCTAGCTGACTGGAATAATCATGGGCACTAGCTGAATGCAGCCTGGCCGCTGTCCGAATGAACCTGGATTGGAGATAGTTTATCCAGGTGTTGAGGAAAGTCTTGGATGCCGGTGGTGACCGGACTGCACTCGATTTGGACCGGCACGGCGGGCAAACGTCAGGGAGAAAAGTAGCCGGAAGGGAAGGCGGCGGCTGCCTGCTGAGAGCTGTTGACGTCGCCCCCGAGCCGTCTCCGAAGCTTCTCTTCCACCTTGACAGCATTCTTATTTCCCCTTTACATTTGGAAGGTTTTAGTTTAATCCGTGAGAATTTGTAGCTGAGTGGTTTTGCGTTCCTTCGCGAGCTAGCCATCGTCAGCCATACCTGGAGTGACCCCAATAATGGTACTACCTCTCCTAGTACTATATATGTTTTCCTTGTTTCATGGAAAGTTAGTCGCCGTGCAATTAACAAACCTATCCTCCGTCGGGCGAGTGACGTCCTATGATTAGTGATTGTTTAGAGGAGACATCACTCGATCGATCGAGTCATGTACGAGAAACTGGTGGCCACAACAACAACACTCATCAACACCTCCTCAAAAAAATCCTCAAAAAAAAAAACTCCCTAAAAAAACACACCACTCATCAACACACAAAAACTTGTTTTACAAAAGGTACAATTATTCTAGCTCCACGCAACACGAAATAGTACACCACCAAACATATTAAGGGCTTCACCAGTACAACCACATTTTCATAGGTCTGTGCATGATTGATGCAGAGGTAAGGGCTTGTTTTCCTTTTGTGAAGAGAAACCAACATTCTCACGGTTGCGCCGCCAACAAACCTAATTGCCATCTAGCTTCTTCTCTCTTTAGTGCATACATAGTTTCACCCTGCACAGATAAGAAAAAAAAGGATGCTAGTCATGTCAGTCATCACCACTATTAATGGCAACTAGGATATCCAGTTGCAACGTTGTCGGATAATCCATCTTAATGCTCCTTATCTCATGTGGCGGTAGGTCTAGCAATGTGTCGGGACGGCGGTTGTAAGTTTTTACGGGAGCTACTAATTTTTTTTGGATGTGGTGGTCGTGGCAAGTTGCAATGGCCCCATAGAAATCAGTGACCAATTGAACGGTGGTGTTTTGTATCGCCGTACTCCTACTCGAAGGTGTCATCGAAGAGGTTCTTTATCCTTGGTGCTGCTTTCTTCTTGATGTCTCGCTTCGTTGATGGGACCCTTTTGAAGTCGTTGGATATGCTACACGGTGATGCATGACCGACTTTTCTAGGTTTGAGGGACTCTTGTCGTTGTCTTTACCGTCTCTCCTTCGACGACGATACATATTATTACGAAGTTGGAGTTGACTATCTTGGCGTTTCAGCTCAGTTTTCTAACTTCTAAAAAATGAGGTAGTTCCTTCTTATAGTGAAATATGGGAACTAATGTCCTGGTTGTTGGTTTAATCATAATCTAGGGGGAAAAGCTTTGAAATTGAATTCAACCAGTATGGAGGGGAAGTGCACATTAACGTTAGAGCATCTTTAGCCGGGAGCCCTAAATGCCCCCCCCCCCCCACCAAGCGTCTATTGGGCGCGTCGAACATGGAATCGTGCCCATCCGCGTCCCCAAAAACCGCGTTTTGTCGGGGTGGCCCAATAGGCTGTCTGGCAAGCCTAGTCTGCCCCCGCGCCACCATGAGCTTTCTGGATGCGCCTGACACAAGCGGCACACCATGTGGGCTAACCCTAGCAGTGACGGTCAGTGTTGCTCAATGCCGTATCCACCAACCAGTCAACTTTAAAGTAAATGTCTCGCTGGTTTCTTAGGTGGACGCAGAGAGGCTAGAGAGAAACGTGCCTTAAGGACAACTATTCGTGAGGATGTTCCCGAAGCGACCAATCGGGCGCTGTTGCCGGACGTCGTTTGGGACTCGCGATTGGAGATGCTGTTAGTGACCCACAAGACCACAAGAGAAGAACTGTCTTATTCAGCCACCCTACGTTAGCCCCCACGCTCAGAAAAGGAACGAACTTTCCACCTAAATCTACTCCCACGTATTGGCGTCACTTTGCCATTTTTTAGACCTGTAGTGGCACCGCCTGTCGTAGGTAGCTTCGGGCCTAGGGATATTTTGGCAAATAATCTTTCAAATAGTACAGAATTTTGTCAAGCCCCCCAACGCTCGATCGATCAGCTCCTATATTAACCCACCCGCTCAGCTAGACTGCTTCTCACCGCTCAGCTCCGTAAGCTTGGTCAGGGCAGCAAGCACCACCTGACACCACCATTTCCACCCACACACAGACATACATGGATCATCAGCATCACAGCAACGCGGGCGGCAGCACGAGCACCGCCAATCCCTCCAGCTCCTCCTCGGACTCATTTTCATCCGATTTGAGCAGCGGCGACGGCACGTGCTACACCCGCTGCATGGGCGCCGCCGATCCCTCCTGCTCCACCTCCTCCTCGTCAGACTCGTTCCCGTCCGACTTGACCAGCGGCGAGATGGTCTACGCGGGGGCGGGGCGCGAGCCGCGGCGGAAAGCGGCGGCGGCGTCGTACATCGGCGTGCGTACGCGGCCGTGGGGCAGGTTCGCGGCGGAGATCAGGGACTCGACGCGGGGCGGGGCGCGCGTGTGGCTGGGCACCTTCGGCACCGCCGAGGCCGCCGCGATGGCGTACGACCAGGCGGCGCTCTCCTCGCGCGGCGCGGCCACGGCGCTCAACTTCCCCGTGGAGCGCGTCCAGGAGTCGCTCCGCGCCCTGGCCCTCGGCGCCATCCCCACGACGCCCACGGGCACCGGCGGCTCGCCCGTCCTGGCGCTCAAGCGGCGGCACTGCAAGAGGACGAGGCGGAGCAAGGCCGAGATAGCCAACGACGCGGCGGGAGCGACCCGCAGCCGCCGGAGGAGTTACAAGATGGGTAACAACAAAATGGCCGACGAGGAGAAGCGGTCGTTCGTCGTGGAGCTGGAGGACCTCGGCGCCGACTACCTGGAGGAGCTCCTCAGGGTCTCCGTCGACGACACGCTTCAGCTTCAAGTACCAGCTGCTGAGTTTGTGCAGTATGGTGAAGTGTTACATTGCCAATCGATCGTCTAGCTGAGCACGTATATCCAAATTGTTGTGTGTTTGAGTTTTGGTTGAATTATGCGTTGTGTCGCGCTGGGATCATCTCTAGCAGTTCACACTTCACGCCAAATCCGAAACTTCTCTTTCAACCTGGACACGGCCGTCTTCTTCACCAGAAGGGGAATAATGCCGGAGGTCTTAGTTTAATACTACTACTAATTGCAAGTGGCTGGCATGTTGATCCATGAAAAATTACTCACGCAATTAACAAATAAATCAAACTTTGTTCGAGACATGTGACGTCCTCAATTCGGTTAGTGGTTGAGAGGAATACACATATCCTGAAAGGCACATCGATGGAGCCACATACGACGAAAGAGCGGGTGGCGAGGCGACTTGTGATTGAGCAAAAAAGGACCAAGTGATCGAAAATATAAACTACGGCACCATATCCGGACTAACTACTTATCACAATGATTATAGGATATCCCAGGTAGATTCTCTCGCGGAACTTGTAAAGGTTCTTCACCAAGAGTGTTGTACATTATGCTATCTCCAACTCATCCAAGTGCTAGTGTAGTGGTAGACTTCTCTACATTATGTACAACACTTGGAAGCCCCACATATTATGGCCTATGATACAGCGGAAATCATACATGGAACACCGGCATGGCACTGTTGTTCTAGCAAGTTACTCGCAAACATTTCTCCCAGTGGGCCCACCCTACACATGCACACCTTCGTATTGGTTGTTCTATCGGGTTCAACAACCCCTCGATCCCAAAAATTCGCTCCCTATGATAGAGCCCAACTAAGGTGTTAGGGTTTTGACAGGTCTCATTCAAAATATGTCGCTTGTGTATATTTTCTTTTTTCTCCTAAATGAAAAGGCAACATTTCCTATCAGTTTTTCAAAAAAGGGGGGATTGATCATGCGCGTTTCTGAAGAACATAGAGGGAGTTGACCTGATGCCACAAGCCTCCTTATGCCAAGAGCCTCCATACGAAATGGTCTTCCACACCCTTGATATATATCCTCTAAAGCACTGACCATCTCTAAAAGATGTTCGATTCCTTGCACATACGGCATTCCATATATGTCGTATATCCATCCTCTCCATCCTAATGCGACCCAACCGCTGCAATCACTATTGGTGCAAGGTGTTGGATTCACTAATAGTTGGTCTAGTGACCGGTCTAGAAAAGGACCGCGTGCCATCTTATCTGATAATATTCTTTATGGTGCGCACTAGTAATGCAGCCTGGTAACCTTCACTTGGGAAACATACTTCTATTGCGAAGATCTTTGATGCCCAAGCCTCCAAGCTTGATTGGTTGGCAAAATCCCGACGGCAATGACACGATTCTCTCGGCTTACCCGCCCGTCCTGCAAGAAACTCCTCTAACTTTTGTCGACTCACCCACTTTGGCATATCAATTCCATTAATTGGTGCCACATAGCAGATACATGCTTGCTTGTTTCCCTCTGTGAGCATCCTGATCCAACAGGACAAACTTGCCATCAATTTCGTCCAAAAGGGGGTGGAAAAGTCAAGCACATCTTATAATTTGGGTTAGAGAGTAACATAGAGCGACCATGTATAGTTGTTTTGTGTGGAGAAAGTCATGTTTAGTTGCAACATATCTGGATAACGAAATTAACACTAGCAACAACCTACAATTAATACATTTCAGTGCTTAGATTTTTTTTGGAAAAAAGGTACAATGGTCTATTGATAATCATCAATAACAACATAAAGAAATGCAAAAGTAACGAAAAATACAAATATGTCTGAAAGTGTAAGATGGTTAACCTAGAGGGGGGGGGGGGGGGAATAGGTTTCTACAAAAAAAATTATAATCTTTTGCAAGTTTTAGGCTTTGCGGAATATAAGTGAGCCTAAATGCAAACTAGGTGAGGCAACCTAGATGATGTACAAGATACTTCAAGCTCGAAGGCTATAACAAGATAAGCAACACAAGTAAGAGATCGGTTAAGGAATAACCGAAGCACGTGGAGACGAAGATGTATTCCCGTGTTCACCATCTTTGGGAAGGGGGCTACTGTTGGAGATATGCCCAAGAGGCAATAATAAAGTGGTTATTATCATATCTTCACACTTATGATAAATGTTTACATACCATGCTATAATTGTATTAACCGGAAACCTTAATACTTGTGTGATTTGTAAACTAAAATAAGAGTCCCTAGTAAAGCCTCTTGTTAAACTAGCTTGTTGGTTAATATATGATCATGGTTTCCTGATCATGAACATAGAGATGTTATTAACAACAGGATCATATCATTAGGAGAATGATGTGATGGACATACTCCTATAGATAAGCGTAGCATAAAGATCAAGTCATTTCAATAGTTCAATTGCTATATGCTTTCTGATACATAGTAACCTAATTCCTTCGACCATTAGATCATGCATATCACCTTTCGGATGGATGCTTTGATGACATCAAACACCACACCGTAACTAGGTGGCTATAAAGGTGGCATTGAGTGTTTGGAAAGTATTGGTTGAAACACATGGATCAAGAGTGGGATTTGTCCATCCATATGACGGATAGATATACTCTGGGCCCTCTCGGTGAAATGTCATCCAATTAGCTTGCAAGCATATGACTGGCTCACAAGGGATCACATATCACGGGAACGAGAAAAGAGTACTTATCGGTAACGAGGTTGAACTAGGTATGCAGAGATACCGACGATCATAACCTCGGATAAGTAAACTATCGTGAGACAAAGGGAAATTGGTATCGTATGTAAGTGGTTCATTCGATCGCAAAGTAATCGTAGAAATATGTGGGAGCCATATGAATTTCCAGATTCCTCTATTGGTTATTGTTCGGAGAAGTGTCTCGATCATGTCCGCATAATTCACGAACCGTGGAGACACACTTAAGGATTGACGTTGTTTGAGTAGTTATGGTATTATGAAAGAGACCGAATGTTGTTGAGTCTCGGATGGGATCCGGGATATCACGAGGTGATCCGGAATGGTCCGGAGAATAAGATTCATATAAGGAAAGTCCGTTTGAGTTCGGGAATGATTCCGGTGTTTTCATCGGGAATGTTCTAGAAGGTTCCGGATTGTCCGGCACTCCGGGGGGAGGGTACATGAATGTGTCATTGGATGATTGCATCATGTACTAAGTGTTCTTTCTGTTCCAAAAAAAAACATGAAAGTCAAATTGCGGTTTGAAAGTCAAAAGCAGAACTGTGGAAAGCGAAACTGGGAAACAGGAAACTGTGGGAAACAAGCAAGAGGAGTTTGAAACCAACTTGGAGGAGGAGTTTCTCTCCTCCAAGTCGGCGCCCAAGCCCTAGGCCGAGTTGGGGAGGGACTCCCTCCCTCCCTGGCGCGCCTAGCCCCTCCATCTATAAAAGTAGGGGCAGGGCTCCTCCTTGAGACACACAAGTTCCTACCTCTAATCTCCGGTTTAGAGCCGTTTGGTTTAGAGCTTCTAATTGCTTTAGCCTGCGGTTTAGAGCCTTCTAATTGGTGTATCTAATCTCTAGACCACTAATATCCCTCTCTCATAATCCACCATACTCGCTCCGGCTTAGGCGAAGCCTGCGGATTTCCCTCTACTTAGGTACCACAGGTTGTCTTTGGAATCGCGAGGAGAGTGCTACAACCTCCATTGCTTTGGAACAAGGAGAGGAAGGTCTTCGTCAGTACGAACGTGTGACCGATTGCGGGGCGCTGCCGAACGCAGCCCGGAAGGATCGTCTACGATCTTGAGATCGGAAGAATCGACTACATCACCCACGAGAATCCGCTCTCGTTAAAAACTTTGGAATCTTCGAGGGTAAGTTATTCCATCAACTCGTTGCTACAATCTAGTAGATAGATCTTGGCTTGTTTGTTTGTATGCGATAGAAAATTTTTGTTTTCCATGCTACGAACCCCTACAGTGGTATCAGAGCCGTGTCTATATGTAGATCTGTTGCACGAGTAGAACACAATGGTCATTGTGGGCGTTGATGCTTTTATTGTCGATTGCTTTTTGTGTACTTTGCATCTTGCGGTATGTTGGGATGAAGCGCCCCGGGATAACCTTACATGACATCGTTCATGAGACTTGCTCCACGCTTGACATGCAACTTGTATTGCATAAGTGGCTTTATGGTGCCTGTTTCTCCTAGCATAGTTAAGATCCAATTTACAACGGGTGATCAACAATGCTAGTATCAATGTTGTGGTTCTTGTTCGTAAGTTAGAACGACACTTATTGAAAGCCCCAAACCACGTAAAATATGCAAAGAAGGTAGAGGCGTCTAACTTTGTTTTGCGGGGTGTGCGATGATGTGATATGGCCATGATTGTGATTATATTTGATGTATGCAATGTTCCTTATTGTAAGTTGGCAACGGCAGAGCCATATGGTTGTCTTTAATTTATGTTAAGACCCGCGTATCTATTCAAAGTAGTTGTAATAGTTGAAGCCGGTGGGCGACAACCATGGTGAAGCGTCATTGACCTTGATGCAATGCGGTGATGATGGAGATCATGTTCGTGCTTGAAGATGGAGATCGGAAGCACAAAGAAGAAAGGCCATATCATATCACATATTATGAATTGCATGTGATGTTAATCCTTTATGCATCTTGTATTGCTTAGTAGAGACGGTAGCATTATAAGATGATCCCTCATGCACATTAATTTCAAATCATAAAGTGTTCACCCTTAGTTAGCACCGTTGCTAAAGCTTGTTGTTTGAAGCACCACATGATGATCGGGTGTGTCGATTCTACAAGTGTATACAACGTGAGCAAGCCAGTTGCTCATGCGGAAACTAAGGTTTGATCTTGACGAGCCTAGCATGTACAGGACATGGCCTCGGAACACGGATTACCGAAAGGTAGAGCATGAGTCATATAGTAGATATGATGAACATGTTGATTGTTCGCCATTGAAGCTATATCAACTCTCGTGATGATCGGTTTTGATGTGGTGGATTTGGTTCGTGATCACTAAAACAATGTGAGGATATTGTTTTGAGTGGGAGTTCACCTAGATTAATTTAATTATTAATTAGAACTCAATTTATCATAAACTAAATCAAAGTGAATTTGCATAGTTGTTGTAGTCATTGGCATCCGTTTACCACCTTGCGCTTAGTTATAATTGAGATGATAGAACTATAGAATTCTGGTTAGTTACTTTACTCGGTATCGTATTGTTTTGAAGTGTTAATCTAAAGTTTAAAATTCCTATTGCAAACTTTCGGTAAGTTCAGTTACTCCATGAAGTTTAATAATTAGTATTAAATCAAGAGTAACAATTCCAAGTGTTAGTATATAGGTATCATGTTTGTCTCCATGATTCTTGATATTCAAAGGATTCTCTTAATATCAAGGTTATCTAGGATCTGAAAGAGTTGTTTGAAACCATGATGTGTGGAAGATATTGTGATATCTGAACGAAGTTTTAGTTGCAACATGATAGAGTATAATATGGCAAAAGTCATGTTCTCATATTTGATGAGAATTTGCAAAAGGTTGGAGACACTAGTTGTCCTAATCCTCCAAAAGGTTTTGGAGCAACATTATACTTGCGATTCATCGTTACAAGCTAAAAGTAGCTTGATCATGGATAAATCCATAATGAGGGTGAATATTTGATGTAGGTAAAATGTTTACTACACCAAGAAGATTACTAAATAAAGGAATTTGAAAGAACACCAAACATTTGATGATGGTGATCTACTTCAAAGTGCAAGTCCAAAGACATTAGTATTTGACTATACATGTTTTGGACTATGTGTCATATGTATGACTCCACTATTGATATTGATAGATTCTTTCAAACAGAAAGGAAATCTTGAAGAGAATCTCATAAATATATGGCAGAAAAGAAAAGACTAGAATTGTTCAGTTTAAGTATATAGATGATATACATGTTATGGATATATTCTTTGCTTATTAAACAATGTGGTTCTTAAGTATTTGATACTGAATTTGTTGGTGTGAATCGTCATACGAAACAACACAATTCATGAACTGCAATGGCCTAAGTAACTAGCAAAAGAATATGTGATGATGTCCATCGAGAACAAATAAAGGGTTATCGTGTTGCTCGTTAAAACATCAAAGCTTGCCTTCAAGATTTGTTTTATCAGGTATTATGAGAACAAAAGGGTTGTTCAAAATAATTGCCGTAATCCATAAAAGATGGATGATTCACAAATCTCGTTGGAGAAATCACATCCATAAAACCAGTGCTAAAAATGTCGAAAGACAAATTGATTGAAAGATCACTTAGGAAGTGACATCGCAGTTTAAATTATATTGGAAAGAAAACATGAAGAAACTCCATATGGATGGAATTTTGGAGTCTGTTTGATTTTGATCAAATGACGCTTGTGAAACTTTCCTAGAGATAATTAAAACTTAGTTCATAGGCCAAAAGGAACGAATGACTAGCTTATTGGAACTTGTACATATTGTTGTATGAAATCCATTATGTGTAGTCAAGAGCGATGGATTTCAACTTCATATGCTTTCTCCAAAATTTGAGTGAATATATGAATATTTACTTAATAAGGATGAAGTATGAAACATTTGAAAAGTTCGAAGACTTTCAAGATGAAGTGCAAAATCATTGTAACAAGAATATGAATAGTTTATGATAAGATCATAAAGGAAAATATTTAAGTTACAAGTTTAGCATAATACCTAAGATTTAAGGAATCGTTCCGTGGATTTGCATTTTCCCGAAACACCATAAGAGTATGGAGCGTTCGAGATATGTAATTAAACCTTGTTTGACATGGTAAGATCGAAGGTGTAATTCATAAAACTGTCATTATATTTTAAATATTAAAAGCTTTGGTGATTACCGTTTTTCCACTGAAAAGAGATCCATCATAATCCATTGAAATGACACCATATAAAGTTATGGTTTTGGATAAAACCCAAGTTGTCCTTTCTTAAACATTGGTATGCTATGCATAAGAAAGATGTTTGCAACCAAAGCCGGATGAACCTGTCTTTGTATGTTATTTCGAATAACTGTTAAGTAATCCTCCATAACATCGGACACAAAAGTGTTTGTCACTTAAAAACGTCAAGTTTCTTTGAGAAGGATTTTTTCGTGAAAAGTTAAGTGGGAGGACAATAGAACTTTGATAAGGTTAAAAGAACCTTAGCTGTATGTGCAGAGTTGCTTGCTTGAAAAGTGTTCCGGAGGCAGCAACAAAGCTCATGGCTCATGTACCTCAAAGGTTGTGGTCACGGAGATCTAAGTTCCTATTGAAACAAGTAGATCGGGTAAACAATCAAATACCAAGATTTGAGGGTTGAATCATTATTTGAGAATAATGAACAGACTACATGCAAAGAAGCGATGATGGGCCCTGACTCCGTCAAATGGCTTGAAGCCATAAAATCCGTGATAGTTCCATACACGAGAAATCAAGTTTTGAACTTGAAGGACCCTCGAGAAAGATGTAAGACCTTACAGTTGTGTTTGGATCTATAAAGAAATAGACATGGATGTTTCACATCTATGAAATAGTCGACATGTTGGGAAAGAGTTCACAACAATGTTCAAAGGTTGTATATGACAAGATTTGATCTTTCATAGCGATGTTTAGTCTAGACGGATTAATGTAGCAACCACTACATATAATTTTGTTATATGGTAGTTGAATAAACAAAACAAGTTCTTCTAATAGAATTGTTACCTAGGACGTGTGCATGACGCGGTCCAAAGGGTTTTGTTAATTTCAAGGGATGCTAAAAACATATGCAAACTTCAATGGTTAAAGTAAGCATAGCGGAGTTGGAATCTTCACTGTGATGAAACTGTTAAAGGAGTTTAAAATTTCATCAGAGACGATGGAGATGCTTGCATTTGCAAGAAATTAAGTGGGAGCGCTAAGACATGTTTCTAATACATTATGTGGAAGACATATTGTTGATTGGAAATAATGTATCTTTTATTAACACATATTAAGAATTTCATCCCGATGAAAGACTTAGGCAAAACTCAAATATTTGGCATCAATAGACGCTAATATGGTTATGCCAGAAGTACATAGACGAGATATTGAATGAGTTCAATATAGAAACTACAAGAAAAGGTTCTTGTCGCACAGAAAGGATTGAAAGAGTTCAATGTTGATGATATATTCAAGTGTATTGACATTTGGTAAAGTGAAACAAATAATCAAGTATAGATTGATACTTGATGTATGAAATCACAAAGAGTATTTATATCAATCATACTATGATATGTACAAATCCAGATATGTTCTATGCTCTAAATGTTGTGAGCATATACCAGAATGATTCGTAAGATGATCATTGGACAATAGTAAGGATATTCTTATGATCTTTTGGAAGAACTAAGAGTATATTATTTGTAGAAGTGACAAATAGATGGTTAGTTCATTGTAAAAGTACTACATTGATACTAGCTTTGTCACAAAATACAAATTAAGTTTATCTCAATCTAAACTAAGGGTGGCACAATATAATGAAAAGTAAGTTCCATAATAGATTTGGATGAGTTCCAAAGTTAAGACATTGTGACAGATACTACAACAAAAGGCTAAGTATATAACTGCTACTATAGCAGCTAAAGAGGGCATTTGTGTCAAGTAGTTTGTTATCAAACTAGGTGTAGTTCACAGCGGGATATTACTATGAAGATATATTGTGCGACAATATTATCAACATGTTTTAACCCTAAAGAACTAAAGGTCACACCAAAGGACCAAATTTGTACGAAGCCATCTCATTAGAGAATGAGTGATGCGTAGAGACGCAAAGACATGCAATTACACACGGACCTGGAAGTGTCAGATCCGGAGATCAGTTGACCACTAGCAATCGTGTACATACAACACCGGAAAGCCATAGGTGTTGAATACACAAAGGATTGAAACTAGATTATTGACTCTAGTGCAAGTGGCAGACTGTTGGAGATATGCCCAAGAGGCAATAATAAAGTGGTTATTATCATATCTTCACACTTATGATAAATGTTTACATACCATGCTATAATTGTATTAACCGGAAACCTTAATACTTGTGTGATTTGTAAACTAAAATAAGAGTCCCTAGTAAAGCCTCTTGTTAAACTAGCTTGTTGGTTAATATATGATCATGGTTTCCTGATCATGAACATAGAGATGTTATTAACAACAGGATCATATCATTAGGAGAATGATGTGATGGACATACTCCTATAGATAAGCGTAGCATAAATATCAAGTCATTTCAATAGTTCAATTGCTATATGCTTTCTGATACATAGTAACCTAATTCCTTCGACCATGAGATCATGCATATCACCTTCGGATGGATTCTTTGATGACATCAAACACCACACCGTAATGTGGTGGCTATAAAGGTGGCATTGAGTGTTTGGAAAGTATTGGTTGAAACACATGGATCAAGAGTGGGATTTGTCCATCCATATGACGGATAGATATACTCTGGCCCTCTCGGTGAAATGTCATCCAATTAGCTTGCAAGCATGTGACTGGCTCACAAGGGATCACATATCACAGGAACGAGAAAAGAGTACTTATCGGTAACGAGGTTGAACTAGGTATGCAGAGATACCGACGATCATAACCTCGGATAAGTAAACTATCGTGAGACAAAGGGAAATTGGTATCGTATGTAAGTGGTTCATTCGATCGCAAAGTAATCGTAGAAATATGTGGGAGCCATATGAATTTCAGATTCCTCTATTGGTTATTGTTAGGAGAAGTGTCTCGATCATGTCGCATAATTCACGAACCGTAGGAGACACACTTAAGGATTGACGTTGTTTGAGTAGTTATGGTATTATGAGAAAGAGACCGAATGTTGTTGAGTCTCGGATGGGATCCGGGATATCACGAGGTGATCCGGAATGGTCAGGAGAATAAGATTCATATAAGGAAAGTCCCATTTGAGTTCGGAATGATTAGGTGTTTTCATCGGGAATGTTCTAGAAGGTTCCGGATTGTCCGGCACTCCGGGGGGAGGGTACATGAATGTGTCATTGGATGATTGCATCATGTACTAAGTGTTCTTTCTGTTCCAAAAAAAAACATGAAAGTCAAATTGCCAGTTTGAAAGTCAAACGGCTAAAACAGAAGCGTGGAAAACAGAGCTGGGAAACAGGAAACTGTGGGAAACAAGCAAGAGGAGTTTGAAACCAACTTGGAGGAGGAGTCTCTCCTCCAAGTCGGCGCCAAGCCCTAGGCCGAGTTGGGAGGACTCCTCCCTCCCAGCGCCTAGCCCTCCACCTATAAAAGGAGGCGGGGCTCCTCCTTGAGACACACAAGTTCCTACCTCTAATCTCTGGTTTAGAGCCGTTTGGTTTAGAGCTTCTAATTGCTTTAGCCTGAGGTTTAGAGCCTTCTAATTGGTGTGTCTAATCTCTAGACCACTAATATCCCTCTCTCATAATCCACCATACTCGCTCGGCTTGGCGAAGCCTATGGGATTTCCCTCTACTTAGGTACCACGCCGTTGTCTTTGGAATCGCGAGAGTGCTACAACCTCCGCTTTCTGCTGGAACAAGGGAGAGGAAGGTCTTCGTCAATCCGAACGTGTGACCATTGAGGCGCCGAACACTGCTTGGAAGGATCGTCTACACGATCTTGAGATCGGAAGAGTACGACTACATCACCCACGAGAATCGCTCGTTAAACACTTTGGAATCTTCGAGGGTAAGTTATTCCATCGACTCGTTGCTACAATCTAGTAGATAGATCTTGGCTTGTTTGTTTGTATGCGATAGAATTTTTTTGTTTTCCATGCTACGAACCCCTACAGCTACGTCACGTTGGAGAGGTGTGAGGTTCCACGAAGGATTCCTCACGCGCCACGAAGGCTCACCTTCTTCTCCGAGCCTATCCCACGAAGGAATAGCTCACTTACTCGTGATAGACTTTAAGGTAGTCTCCAAACCCTCACAAACTTTCCACGGAGAAAATCACAAGCCGAATGCCTCCGGGCGACCCTAGCCGCCTAGGGTTTCCCACAAACCCAAGAGTAACAAGCTAACTCGATGAACTCAAGGGGGAATGAACTTTGGCTTGGTGGAAATGTAGATCGGGACCTCCTCTTCCTTTATACCAAAGGGATTTGGATTTGGTTGGGTAGAATGGGAGATCCTCAAGCTTTTGTGTTTCAACAATGGGGGAGAGAGAGAGAGCTTCAAGAAATGAAATGTTATCTCAAATGCCTAACATCACAATGGAGAAGAAAGGGGTATATATAGTGTGAGGGACAAAGCCGTTTGGAGGTTCTCATGAGAACCGGCAATAAGTCCGGTCGGACCAGCTGCTCGAATTTCCGTGACGACTCGACCCGGACCTCACGCCTTTTCGGCGACGGAATTCCCGGCGAACAACCGAAAACATGTTCTGTAAGCCATATCGGTGTTTACCGGAAATTTCCGGTGGCGACCGGAAATTCCGGTGACAGCACCGGCGCCGCCGGCGCTTTTGCCGATTTCGTAGTAACTTCTTTAGACTCGTTTTTCAAGGCAGATTTCTCTCTTTTTTCGAACGGGTGTGTGTGGGTGGATGATGAGAGGCTTATATGGTGTAGAACATCCCCAAAGAGCACATCGAGATCACCCCTCTTAATAGTGCGGTGTTTCCTATTTGACTCAAGAGTAAATAAGAGAGAATAATAAACAATGACACCGGCTCTTCATAGAGAAACGAATTGGGGGGGGGGGGGGGTCACCCATCACCTATCATCAATAACCTGCGGATTCTCTCCTGTAGAGATATAATAGAAACATTAGTCCATCCTCTAGCTCCGATGTCATAGTTAACCAAAATACTAGATAAGGGCTATTTGCCCTTTCAATCTCCCCCTTTTTGGTTAATGATGACAAACCGAGCTAGAGTCAAAGAAAGGATATTATGATACGATTAGATCTAGCACATAATAGAAGCACATAGTGATAGGAAATTCAAGTACAATAAGTGAACTGCAAGGTTGTCCAAACACACACACAAATGGTTCGAAAGAGCAAATAAAAGCACAAGCCCATGAGAGACAAACGAGCAAAGAGGGGCTTGTGCAAGAGGCAAATCATGAAAGAAGCGACTCTACTCTTTCTCCCCATTTGGCATCGAGACCAAAAAGGAAGAAAAGAGCGGAGAGACCGATCTAGCCACCAAAGTTGTCCTCCTCCTCATCATCATCATCATAGGCTTCTTCCTCCTCTTCTTCTTCATCGTCACCCTCCTCTTCGTCCTCGCCCTCACCATCATCATCATCATCAGTAGTTGTTGTAGCACGACGCTGAGAGGAGCTTGAAGTAGCAAACCCAAGGAACATTGATGGATCAAAGCCCCTAAACATGTCCTCATCCAGCGGGGGCTTCTCATAGTTGACATAAGGATCAGGAGCAAGAGCATTGCCCAAATCTGGCACTAGTTGACCACGCTCTACCAAGAAGGCATTGTGCTGCCTCTTGTTCTCCTGACTGAGCTCCAAACTGCGGTGAGCAACATCATAGGAGGAGCGACACATATCCCATAAGCTGTTGAAGAAGCGGGCAACACGGGGAAGATCCCTACGAGAGCGTGAGCCACTAGCAGACAAGGGATCATGAGCATGCTTGGTCCGACGCTCAGAAGGCAACATCTGGGGAAGCTCCACATGAGTGCCTCGACGAGGTAAGGAGAAATCCTCCATGTCAACACGCGGACCTTTGGGGAGAGCAGATGCAGGAACGGTGGCCTCAATCAGGCGCTGAACATACTGACAGAAATTGGGAGTCATGCGCTTCTCAATGGACCGCTGAATCTCGTTGTAGATGAAGTCACACACATTGATCTTCCAGAGACGGCAAGTCTCACAGTAGTAAAGCAGATTCTTGTGGTGACCATGGACATCGACAGCATCACCAGCCTTGCTCACAAGATTGTAGCGGAAGAACCGAGCAAGCACCATGTAGTAGTACATCCCGGACAAGCTAGGAGGCTGATGGCTGGGATCACTAGGATAGCAGAAGAGGAGCTGGTTGTCACTGAATGCCTTCTCGGAATGAATGCAGAAGCCAGAGACACTGTCAGGAGGGTAACCCAGGGCATGGCAGAAGGCATCAAAAGAAGCTGAGTATGGCTTGGTGCCGGTCATCCAAGTGATAGTGCGAGCATCATCAGTGTGAAAGTAAGTTGTGCAGAAGAACTGGCGAATGATATCAGGCATTAGCTTGACCTTGATTGTAGCAATATCAAAGACATCCATCTTCTTGAGGGCCACATCCACATGCTCGAAATCGGTGGAGAGGTAATGAGCATAGTGGTCCTCATTGAGATACCTGGGAGGAACAAAGAAACCCCGCCGCATACAAGATGGCTCATTGTAAAAGTCATCCCAAAAGCACTTCTGGGTGTAAGTCCAGAACAACTTGTCAGCCCCTTGATAAGTGCGGTTGGGGAAGCGATATGGATTCTGCCTCGTCAAGTCCCGCCATTGATTCACAGTGATACCCGAGACAGTATTGTAGTTGGGAGGATTTTCTTTTCAGTAGGACCAAGACTGGACTTGCCTTTCAGAGCGGACCTTCCAGCAGAGGCTTTCTTCTTCTGACCACTGGCAGATCCAGAACCCCCTGAGAGAGCTTTCTCTAACGCTGAGTGAGGCGAGGAGGAGGAGCAGGAGCCCGCTGAATAGTGAGCTTCCTCTTTTTGCTGACGTCGGGCTCAAAGTCGTTGTTATCAGACTCTGCACAAGAAGCACACAAGAACAGAAGGCAAAGAAGAGCAAATGAGTGTATATGCCATAGAAGATCTCACAATAACACATAAGGACGGTTGAACAAGCGCATGGACAGATAAACGGGCGAAAGAAAAAAAATTCGGCGCCAGGTCCGGCTGAACCGGCCCTGTCGCCGAAATTATCGGCGACGGGTCCGGCGGACCGAACGCTCGACCGGAAATTCCGGCGAGCAGGTCGGTCGATCGGAACGGTGACCGGAAATTCCGGCGACGGGGTCGGCACGACCGGGCCTAGGACCGAAAATTTTGGGCAACAACCGTGAAACTAGCCATGACTTAGTACTTGCACAAACAACATTACGAGGTGGAATAGTGGGTGAAACAAGGGTGATGCGAGCCGAGTTACTCTACTAGGGGGTAAAGAGAACTAAGGGAGCACAAGACATGAAGGCTAGGGTTTCACCATAAATAACAAACAAAAACACGGGAAAGGAGAGAGGAAAGAGCAAAGATACCATGGGATGACGAAGACGAAGCCATGCCCCTTCCCTTGCCAAGGAGAGGCACGAAGAAAGCTCCACACAAGAAGGTGGGGAAGCACTCCCCTATCTCCCAATGCATGCAAGGAGAGAGCAAAAACTTCGGTTAAAAGTCTTGTAGAGGCCCGATCTACAACTTGGTGGAGTAGGGAGGGTTTTGGGTGGAGGGAAGGGCCTATGGGGGTAGGGAAGCTTGAGGCGGCGTCCATGGAGGAGGGAGGGGCGTGGGGAAGAAAGAAAGGAAGAGGGAGGAACTGCCCCACGTGCCGGCTTTAAATACCCACTCCAAAAAAAATCGGCAATAAGTCCGGTCCGACCGGTGCGTACGACGGAAATTCCGGCGAGCGAATCGGCGAACCGACCGGGCGACCGAAAATACCGGTGACGACCGAAAATTTTGGCAGCGAACCGAAAACATGTTCTGTAAGGGTTTTCGGTTGGCTCGAATCGGCGCCAGTGATCCCAGTGCGAACCGGAAATTTTGCCGATTTTTGTTTGAAAGCTGCGAAAGAGTGTGTTTGATGAATTGGAGAGGAAAAATTGTGAGGTATCATATGAGCAAATATACAAGATTCAAATGAAGACCAGAGAGAGCACTGTCCACAAGGCAAGGTCATAAAAACAAATCAAAAACGAAGAGCGACCATGGACAAAGGATTTAACTTGAAGCAACAATGTATCCAATACACAAAACCGACCATTTGGCGGAGGATTTCTCCCCCTATGTTTAAGCACACATGTCATGGCGCCTCAAAGATAGATGCTTGGACCCATATCATGACACGAGATCAATTTATGCTGCACACATAGGTAAGCATCAAACTAAGATATGGTAAAATGACCATCCCTACATGTGCTGCACAACTAAGCTACATAGCATGTTAAGAGCAAGAATATAGTGCAAGAAGAAAATCAATCCAAGTTTTGGGGATCTAGGATTCCGAGTTCTCGCCTCAACATGACAAACCGGGCTTCATCCAAAGGCTTCGTGAAGATATCGGCCAATTGGAACATCGTACCCACATGAGTGAGGTTGATATCACCATTTGCGACATGGTCACGTAGGATGTGGTGGCGAATGTCAATATGTTTGGTGCGGCAATGTTGGACGGGGTTGTTGGCGATCTTTATTGCGCTTTCATTGTCACATAGAAGAGGCACCGTACCAAGAGACACACCATAGTCTTTCAAGGTTTGCCTCATCCATAACAATTGAGCACAACAAGATGCCGCGGATATGTATTCGGCTTCGGCGGTGGATAGGGCTGTGGAGTTTTGTTTCTTGGAAGACCAACTTACCAACGACCTGCCAATGAATTGGCAAGCCCCGGAGGTTGATTTCTGGTCAACCTTATCACCTTCCCAATCGGCATCCAAATAGCCAACAAGCTCAAAGGTTGACCCCTTTGGATACCAAAGCCCGAGAGTAGGAGTGAGAACAAGGTACCTAAAAATCCGTTTGATCGCCATCAAGTGGCACTCCTTGGGAGCGGATTGAAAACGAGCACACATTCCAACACTTAACATGATATCCGGCCTAGAAGCACAAAGGTAGAGCAAGGAACCAATCATAGAACGATATACCTTTTGATCCACGTCCTTCTCACCTACTCCAAGGCCAAGTTGTCCATTTAGTGGCATGGGTGTCTTCATGGGATTAGCCTTTGCCATCTCGAACTTATTGAGCATATCCTTAATGTACTTTTCTTGAGAGATGAAAGTGCCATGAGGAAGTTGCTTTATGATGAAGCCTAGAAAGAACTTCAACTCCCCCATCATGGACATCCTAAATTTCATAGTCATCAACTCGGCAAAAGCTTTGTTATGAGATTTGTTAGTTCCACCAAATATAATATCATCAACATATATTTGAACAATAAATAAGCCACCCCCTTTAACCCGTTTGGTGAAAAGGGTGGATCGACCTTACCCACGCTAAACCCATCCATGAGTAGAAAGTACCAAGGTGCTCATAGCAAGCACGAGGAGCTTGCTCTAGTCCGTAGAGAGCCTTATGGAGTAGATACACATGGTTGGGATAGCGTGTGTTTTCGAAACCCGGGGGTTGAGCTACATATGCAACCTCTTTCAAGGGACCATTAAGAAATGCACTTTTCACATCCATTTGATAAAGCTTGAAGTTATGTAAAGATGCATAAGCAAGCAAGAGACGAATAGCTTCAAGACGAGCAACGGGCGCAAAGATGTCCTCATAGTCAATACCTTCTATTTGGGCATACCCTTGCGCCACTAACCTTGGTTTGTTTCTTGTGACGACCCCGTTCTCATCTTGCTTGTTCTTGAATACTCACTTGGTCCTAATGACATTGATGCGATGATCTTTAGGCCTCTCCACTAGAGACCATACTTCATTGCGGGTGAAACACTCGAGTTCTTCTTGTATGGCAATGACCCAATCCGGATCCTCCAAAGCCTCATGAACCTTAAGGGTCTCAAAGTTGGACACAAAGGCATGATGCCCACAAAAGGTTGTGAGGTTCTTCTTCTTGGCACGGGTCTCGATCCCTCTTGATATGCTTCCAAGGATATTGTTGACTTGTAGTCCACTTGCAATGGAGGTGGCCTTAATCTTCCAAATTGTGCCTTCATGATCAACAAATTCATCTTTTGAGGGGCCTTGATCATTGACACCATCTTGAGATTGGCCTTGAGATGGAGGTTGATCTTCTACTTGGTCTTGCTCGAGGGTTTGAGGGCTCGGTTCTTGTTCTTCGGTTTGCAAGGCATTATGAGAGAGATGTTGATCTTGTGATGCATTTGATGGCTCAACTTGGGTAGAGCTCGGCTCTTCTTGAGTTGAGCTTGATTCTCCCCCATCATCTTGTTGAACATGAATGAGAGACTCGATAGGCAAGATGTGCCCAATACCCATCAACTTGATGACTTGAGAAGAATCACCATCTCCTACATCACGAGAAGAAACTTGCCCCTCATGGGGACCATTATTCTCCAAAAACTCCACGTCACAAGATACTTCAACACAACCATTAGTCTTGTTGTAGTATCTATAGGCATGAGAGTTTTCCGCATAACCAACAAAAATACCCTCTATAGTTCTAGATTCGAATTTACCGAGCTTTTCCTTTTTGTTCTTGACGAGACACTTGCACCCAAAGACACGGAAGCAGTTGACATTGGGATTCTTACTTGTGAGAATCTCATATGGAGTCATATCAAAGGGAGCATGGAGGAAGAGCCGGTTCGTGTAGTGGACCGCGGTAGCAATAGCTTCTCCCCAAAAATTGTGAGGGGACTTGAATTCACTCAACATTGTTCTTGCCATCTCAATGATTGTCCGGTTCTTCCTTTCAGCAACACCATTTTGTTGAGGGGTATAAGGAGCTGAGAATTCATGCTTGATCCCCTCATCTTCAACAAATTCTTGCATGGTGTAATTCTTGAACTGGTGCCGTTGTCGGTTCTAATAGTCTTGATCTCCACTCCATGAGTGCGTTGAGCTTGCTTGGCGAAGATCATGAATTCCTTGAAAGTCTAATCCTTCGTCTTGAGAAGAAAGACCCAAGTATACCTTGAGTAATCATCAAAAATGACAAGACCATATCTTCTTCCACCAAGAGAGTCATATGTCGAAGGCCCGAAGAGATCCAGATGGAGCAATTCCAAGGGTCTTGACGTGGCCACCTTGGTAACGGAAGGATGATGCTTTCCAATTTGCTTCCCTGAAATGCAAGCACTACACACACGATCTTTCTCAAAGGAGATACCGGTTATTCCAAGAATATGTTCACCCTTTAGGAGGAGATTGAGATTTCTCATGTTGACATGGCCTAGGCGACGATGCTAAAGCCATCCCTTGTCAGCCTTGGCCATTAGACATGTAGGAAGAGATTGACTCTCTTTCGAGAGGTCGACCACATAAAGGTCGTCTTCCACGTGTCCAATGAGAACCAAGCTGAGATCATCACCCCTAAAGACCTTCACAAAAGTTCTAGAGAAATAGGAGTCATAGCCGCATCCATGAGATGTTTAATAGAAAGCAAGTTGTAACCAAGGTTTTCAACATGTAGGACGTCTCAAGAGTCAAAACCTTGGAAATTACCAACTTACCATAACCAAGAACCTTTCCTTTTGAGTTATCTCCAAAAGTGATGCTTGACGTTGAGTTGACATCGTGAATGAATTGGTCAAGCCCACTCCTACCTCCGGTCATGTGATTGGTGCATCCACTATCAAACACCCATTTTGATCCACCGGAGGCATAACCCTGCAAAATCAATTCTTTGATTTAGGAACCCATTGAGTAATGGGTCCCCTAGCATTAGCAACAAGATCCTTAGGTACCCAAATTGAGTACCACCTATAAGCATAACCATTTCGAGGGCCAACATATTTGGCATATACATTTCCTTGAGTGCCCTTACATAGCACATAGGAAGGATTAGACTTTCCCGCATACTTGTGATTGGGATTGCCCCTCATGGCTCCCCCATTCACCACATTCTTTTTGACCCGGTCAACCACCTTGTCACCTTCCTTCACAAAGGTTATCTTCTTCGGTGGAATGGCATTGCTCGTGTTGTTCTTTGGATAAAAACCGACACCTTCCTTGGAAACTCTCGTCTTTTGACGGGATAAAATCTCATCTAGGATCTTTCCCTTGGAGGTAGGTGCACGACGCTCTTTCTCAAGTTGCTCTTTCAACTTCTTATTTTCCTCAATGAGGTGAGCTTGATCAAAGGTAGAGTTAGAGTTACAAGAATCGTTTTCAACTATAATTGGATCCTTCAATGTACCAAGAGCTTTCTCATAGGACACCCGAAGTTGATCATGGTTCTCTCCAAGTTTTATGAGCTCACGCTTGACAAGCAAACTAGCCTTCTCAAGGTGCTCAAGGTCCTTGGTAAGAGAAGCATGAGCAACTTCAAGCTCTTTCTTTTAGGCATCAAGCTCTTGAGACAATGAGTTAGCCATATCAATAGTGTCCATGTCTTTTGCTTTATCAATTTCAAAGATTTCAATTTGTAGTTTAAGAAAAGAGTTGGTATTCTTTTCCTCACAAAGCTCTTGCTCAAGAAGATTGAATCTTCGTTTCTCATCATCAATATGAGATTCCAAGATATCAATGGTCTCATCGCGTGAGCTAACAAGTTCCATTAATTGCTTGACTCTAGCACGAGCAATGGGAGGAAGAGACTTCATGATAGCATACATTTCTTTTATATATTCTTTACCAAATTCATCATTATCACTATCACTATCATGGTCACTCTCAAGATCATCCAAGACACTAGATAGGGATGGAGGAGAGACAATTACCTTGGAGCTTCTTGCCATAAGACAAGAACCGGTGATCTTGGGAATAGGAGAAATCTCGATGTAGTCCTTGGAGTAGTCGTAGGTGAGAGGTGAACCAGGTCCGACATATGCCAAACCGGTCACACCCACCACTTTCTCCTTATCCCCAAACTCCACGTCGGACTCGTCCTTGGAGCTCCTTGCCATGAGGCAAAGTGGCAGTGACCTTGGGGTTATGAGAGTCGTCAGTGTAGTCCTTGGTGTAGTCATAGGTGAAGAGAGACCCGGGTTTGGCAAAGGCCAAACCGGCCACTCCAACCACCTTCTCTTCATCCTCTTCCTCATTGTCGGATATGTATTCTTGGCCTAGGAAGCCCTTACCATCATGCCTATTGTTCCTCTTGTATCTTTCATTGATGGGGTTGGGCTTCAATCTTGGTTTGGCACCTTCTTCATACTTAGGCTTGTCAAGCCTCTTTTCATAAGGACACTTGTCGGCAAAAAGGGTTGCCTCATCACAATTTTAGCACGTTCTCTTCTTCTCACTTGATCCCATTGAGCTTCTCTTTCTTAGAAACTTCATGTTCTTGGTGAAGAGATAAAGTTGAGAGAGCATATCATCAACTCCATCAACATCTCTATCTTCATCACTAGCAACGTCTTCTTGCACTTGCTTGGCCTTTAAAGCTAGAGAGTGGGAAGACCCGATAGAACGATTGATCTCTTTGATCTTTTGCCCTTCATCCGCCAAGTTATCTGTGGCAACTAGATAAGAGACTAGATCATCAGGAGTGAATTGATTAGCTCTATCAAGGAGTTGCAAGCTCAAGGCAAGCTTCTTGTCGGTGACCGCGATCATGGAGACAATCTTGTACTTTATAAGTTCATCATTCAAATTGAATCCATCATCATACTTCTCACACCCTAGGCCACCAATCTTCACACGGAGGGCAACGGGTCTCTTGTATGCTTCAGCGATAGTCTCACCATCATGGTTCATGAACATGTTCATCTCAGACTTGGCAGCTTCATACTTGGACTTTTGGATAAGAGAGGTTCCCTCTTGGAGAATGATAATCCTATCCCAAAGATCCTTTGCGGTGGGGATGTCGCTGACTTGATCATGGAGAGTGCGGTGAATGGCACTCCTTATCTTGTCACAAGTCGTTGCATTTAGTTGACAGTCGTAGTACTCTCCCGGGGTGAGGTTGTTGGGATCATGAGGGTGGAAGGCGGTGCATACAATCTCCCAAAGCTCAACGCTGCAGCTGCGAAGATGAGATTCCATAGAAGCTTTCCAATGAGAGAAATGAGTTCCATCATAATGAGGTGCAGGGCCCGAACCATTAATATGAGGCATGATGTTCTTTTGCTTAGGATAAACATAAGGGAATTGATTAGGGGGCGTGGAAGTTTTTGACGAGCTGCCCTCATGAGCGTACTCGGCATCCTTATCCTTCTCGATGTCCATTGGTCTCCCTTGAGGTACTACCAATGGATTACCAAGAAAAGCCCCATCGCCAATGGCCTTAAGTTGTCCTTCTAGGTAACTCATTCAAACAAGGAGATCGGAATCCGCCTTGGCCTTTTCAAGGGCACCCTTGGCTAAGATTTCACGAAGCTCCTTGACCGAATAAGTTTTTTCCTCATCATCATCGGAGAAAACCATCTTTTCTCTTAGGCGGTAAAGCCCTTAAAAGATCCCTTGGCTCTGATACCAATTGAAAGTGTAAGATGGTTAACCTAGAGGGGGGTGAATAGGTTTCTACAAAATTATTTATAATCTTTTGCAAGTTTTAGGCTTTGCGGAATATAATTGAGCCTAAATGCAAACTAGGTGAGGCAACCTAGATTATGTACAAGATACTTCAAGCTCAAAGGCTATCACAAGATAAGCAACACAAGTAAGAGATCGGTTAAGGAATAACCGAAGCACATGGAGACGAATATGTATTCCCGTGTTCACCACCTTTGGGAAGGGGGCTACGTCACGTTGAAGAGGTGTGAGGTTCCACGAAGGATTCCTCACGCGCCATGAAGGCTCACCTTCTTCTCCGAGCCTATCCCACGAAGGAATAGCTCACTTACTCGTGGTAAACTTTAAGGTAGTCTCCAAACCCTCACAAACTTTCCACGGAGCAAATCACAAGCCGAATGCCTCCGGGCAACCCTAGCCGCCTAGGGTTTCCCACAAACCCAAGAGTAACAAGCTAACTCGATGAACTCAAGGGGGAATGAACTTTGGCTTGGTGGAAATGTAGATCGGGACCTCCTCTTTCTTTCTACCAAAGGGATTTGGATTTGGTTGGGTAGAATGGGAGATCCTCAAGCTTTTGTGTTTCAACAATGGGGGAGAGAGAGAGAGAGAGAGAGAGCTTCAAGAAATGAAATGTTATCTCAAATGCCTAACATCACAATGGAGAAGAAAGGGGTATATATAGTGTGAGGGTAAAAAGAGCCGTTTGGAGGTTACTGCGACAGAACTGGCAATAAGTCTGGTCGGACCGAGCCGCTCGCCGGAATTTCCGGCTCAGCTCGACCGGACTTACCGAATTTTCGCTGACGAATTCCCGGCGAACAACCGAAAACATGTTCTGTAAGCCATATCGGTGTTCACCGGGAATTTCCGGTGGCGACCGGAAATTTCGGCGACAGCACCGGCGCCACCGACGCTTTTGCCGATTTCGCAGTAACTTCTTTAGACTTGTTTTTCAAGGCAGATTTCTCTCTTTCTTTGAACGGGTGTGTGTGGGTGGATGATGCGAGGCTTATATGGTGTAGAACATCCCCAAAGAGCACATCGAGATCACCCCTCTTAATAGTGTGGTGTTTCCTATTTGACTCAAGAGTAAATAAGAGAGAATAATAAACAATGACACCGGCTCTTCATAGAGAAACGAATGGGGGGGGGTCACCCATCACCTATCATCAATAACCTGCGGATTCTCACCTGTAGAGAGCTAATAGAAACATTAGTCCATCCTCTAGCTCCGATGTCATAGTTAACCAAAATACTATATAAGGGCTATTTGCCCTTTCAATGTCCTTGAACCATCTAGCAATGACTACTAGAACTCGAGCGAGCAGAAAACGTACCAACATCCTTCCCCTTCCTCATGATAGTTTTGCCAAATCTTATCGTAATAGAGCTTATGATAGTACATAGACGAGAAGTCGTCATGCTAAGGCCCTAAAGGATTAGATCAGCAACCGTCGTCAAACATGAAAACCGTTGACCGGAAAAACCTTACTTGCAAAACATACCATCGAACACAAAAACCGACTGGATCCCAGGTGATCCACTGAACAAACAAGACTAAGCGTTCGCGCCACCGAAGATGTCGCCACCACCTCACACCACCCTGACGAAGACATGAAAACTAACTAAAACAAGAAACATGAACCCCCACCAGCAAGAGGCGAGGGTCCTCAAGGCTTTAAAACTTGATAGAGTTATCACCTCAAATTAAGCAAAACAATCAATTCGGTTGAACATTTTGAAACATGTATACATAGTGTTGTTGTATTGTCTTCCATATACAAAATTTCTTATTTTTATATGAATTTTGCAAACATAATTTAAGTGTAGCCTACAACAAAAAATATGCATTACAAAACCAGGCACACCTTGCATTTAAGATCATGAGAGGCACATATATTCAATTTTAAATTTACTAAAATATACACACATAACCGAGTCTGAATTCAAATCAATTTGATTTGCTTCTAGGAGGCACCATCGGGGAGTTAGGTCACTGAGGCACACAAGATTGTCTCATTCAACCGCCCTAGGTTAGCCCCTACACTCCAACAACCATCACGGAGGTAGGAATGAAGTAAAACATTGTGGTAGCTCACTAATGTAAAGCTACCCGACGCGTCTTTGGATAACATGTTTGCTCCGGTCTACAAATACGACATCATGATTTCATAACTAGTTTTTTTGTGGCGGTTTTAAAATATATTTTTGGTGTAATCCTTTCTTGCCATAAAATCTACCAGATGAATTGACATGTTTAGGGGATCTTACTTGATTACACATTTCTCCATTAGTTTCCCTGTCAAATTCGAGAAAATGGGTCGACTAAGTGAAGACTAGGAATCATGTTAAAGGGTGATTTTGCATACCAAACGTGTTTTTAGAAACTCTTTCTAGTTTGTTGTTGTGTTTTTATACTTGCGTGACCACACTTACAATGTAAGTGATCATTAAAAAAATGCTCTACATACAATGGCTGGTGCACATATATTTGATGAATTTTTGGTCATGTACATGGCAGACTCGAGCCTATGAAAACCTGTTGAAGTATGATCCAAATTTAATTAAGAAGGTTAACTTCTGACGAGCGGAGTGAGACCCGTCGCTTGGGCCGAAGCGGATGGATCGTTGAAGATCTAGATTTCCACCCCTATATAAACCACTTGTAAGCCTCCGACTGTGATAAGTTGCATCTATGAAAATCTCCGACGTTTATAAACGCTCCTCGATATAGTGAACTTTCGCTTGCTAGTCGTCCGTGGTTTTTTCTTCTCTTTGTTAGAGAGGTTTTTCCACGTTAAATCGGTGTCCTCTTGCTATGATTTTCTTTTTGTTTTTCGTTATTTGCTTCTCACGATTATAACAGAACCTACCCGGTGAATTCACCCCCTCTAGCAGTCAGTTCATAAAACAAGCATGATGCTTGTTAGTTACCTTTTGCTCATGTAAGATGCACTCCTGGTTGCCTAGAGCCATAAGCCAAAGAAGCCCGTGTGGTCGCGTCCTTGTCTTTGGCGGTGGATGAGTTGTTTTTCTACAGTTGGCTTGCCTCTTGTTTATAGGAGAAGAATGCGTACTACTTGATCCACAATATCTTTCATATAAAACTACCTAGATGATTATAAAATATATGGTATTGGAACCTACCTAGGTGATTCATATGATTCTATTAAATTTGCTGGTCAACCATATTTGGTTTTAATTTATTTTGTTTCTTCGTCTCCAAATGAGCAGGACCAAGATGAAGAAGGGAGATTTCTTGACTTCTCGGATAGGAAAGTTGAGCGACAGGGTCTCCGAATAAAATTGGAACTGTAATATTTTTCCGCCTACAATCAGGTTAAAAAACACAAGCCTCTGTGTACCCTTTAGTCTTGTAATATGCGTCCTGATGGCCTAGATCATAGAAGTCAAAGAAGCCCATACCGGTCTCTCGTGGTGAATGAGTTATTTTCGAACTCATTATACAACCCGCTTGAGGCCGGACGTAATTGGTATCCTTTTAGTATTAATATAATCGTTTAACTAAGAAATATAATACAACTCGCTTGCTTGTTCTTTAATTGAGGATCATGTGAAGTCTAAAAAATATGTTCCAGGAACCTACCTAGATGATTCATAAGATACTATTGGTTTTGAATTTTTTTTCATTCTTTCTCCGAGAAGACATTCTTCATCTCAAGAGACCACGAGCAAGACGAAGAAGGGGATATTTCCTCTCTCTACTGACTAAGAAAGTTGAGCTTTGACCATGCGTAGATA